>VWZW01007079.1:63482-83546 GCA_013397115.1 Edolisoma coerulescens
ACAACATGGCGGCGGGGCAAGGCGCGCTCCGCTGATTGCGTAGCGCGGGCGGCGCTGCCTGGCGCGGGTTACGCCGTTTGCGCAGGCGGCCGCTGCCGGCCCGGGTTACGCCGTTTGCGCAGCTTCGGCCCGGGTTACGCTGTTTGCGCGGCGCTGCCGGGCTGGGTTACACGGTTTTGCGCAGCGCTGGGGGCGCGGGCCGCGCTCACCGTCCCTGTGCCCCGCAGGCTGCAGGAGGATCCCCCGGCCGGGGTGAGCGGGGCCCCCTCCGAGAACAACATTATGGTGTGGAACGCCGTCATCTTCGGGTGAGTCGGCAGGGAAGGGGGCGGCGGGCCTCGGGGGCCGCTCAGCCGCCGGGGCTTGGAGCCGGGCTGCCAGCGGGGTAACGCTGTGCTTTGCTTTCCCTCCTCCAGGCCCGAGGGGACCCCTTTCGAGGACGGTAAGTGCGGCGTGCGGGGCTGGTGTTTGGCTTTCTCGGGGTAAACTGCTGCGGTTTGCTACGGCCTTGGTGCCACTACTGTGGACTCTGCAACAGGTGTGGGCCTGGGGATGGCGGGGGGCGCGGGTGCATGTTCACCTGACCAGACACCTGTGTGCCTGATTTATTTAAATATTATTTTTCTAATCCTACTCTCAGAAAGTGTTGTAGATTTAGATTGCTGTGTTGATTTACAGAAACATACAAATTAGCTTGTACAGTTTTGGATGTAATCCTTGTCTATTGTAAGTCATTTTAAGGATCTCTGCAAACTTTTCTGTTAAACTCTGGATCGTGTTTTATGGGACACTCATGTTTGGGTAACCATCAAAAACTTGGTACAGAACTGTTGTCTTTTGTTTGCGTTCTGGTTTTTTCTGATGCTGGAAGTGTTTTGTGAGCAAGTTTCAGTGTGAGTCAGCTGAAGTAGGAAATGGGCTGAGTATCTGAGGAAGTTCAGAACAGTGGCTTTTTCTTGTCATTTATTTCACTCTGCTACAATTGATATCATTCAGGGCTTAAGATTGAAAGGACTTTTTAAGTTTAAAAGCTGACTAAATAGGTCCTGGTAACATACCTGCAGTTTCCATCTGGTCTTACTGACTTTGATAGGTTTACTGATGCTGTATGAGTACTTAAGCATCTTGTGAAAACCTGTTAGACATGAAATACTGTCTAACTGAAATCAGTGATGCATTTTTAAAAGATATTTTCAGTGTAGGCTATAATTAATCTTAGATCTCCATGACTCATGACAAAAGCATAGGAAAAATTCTTTAACTCTTCTGTTGTTCTTGTCTAACTCCCTTGTCTTTGTCTATACTTAGAGGTAGCACCTGTGGACATGCCTCTAAATTACAGCTTGTATTTCTCTGTGAAGATTTTGAAGAGTTTAAATATTTCGAGGCTAAGAAAACTCTGAAGACTCACTTAATTTTAATGTATTTGATTAGTTAAGAAACTTGCTGGAGTAGCTGCTTCAGCAGTCTAATGTTTAGAACTTGGACTTAAAACATTGCATAATAGAACAGATATACAAAATATATTTTGCTGTCTCATCTTGTAACCCTTAAAGAAGGGCTCTCTTAAACTTCAGTGGGGGTTGCTAGAGCTGCTTAGGCTCTTGGAGCACTGCTGCTAATAGAGTGATTCACTGTTTGGAGCAGAAAGCTGTCTCCTTGCAGTGTGCTAAAATGCAGGTTGTTACCATGCTCAGGCTCTTCCAGCTCAGCATGTGGTTAACAGATGCTATAAGGGCTTTTTTCCATATATTTCCATTTAGTTGCAGAAGGTTGAAGACTGCTTTTGAGAGCCCTGACATATTGATTTCCTCTGTGCTTTCTGAGGCAGCATTATGTCTTTATCTTGGATACTGAGGACGTGTTGCAGTCACAGCAGTTTGAGGTTCAGACAGATGCTTGAGGCTGCTGCTGTCCACCTGCTTTGGTTGATCTCATAATGTAATCTCAGGCTGTGATGGATTGCTCTTTTCTTAGCAAAGTGTGTGTTTTCACACTGTGTGCTCAGGAAAACAGACGTGTCTTGTGTTGCAGGATATCTGCTTATCTCCTCTCCTCTGGATGTATCTTACCTTGCTAGATAACAAAGCAGTAAGTGGTGCCTGGAGATAGGGCTTGTTGGTGCCTCAGCTGTGCTTTTCTGTTCAGTCAGTGGAGTAGCACAGTTCACATAAGGGTAGTGCAGTTCAGCTTCATGTAGGTAAGAGAATTTTATTTTAACAGTATGTTAGTTTGGGTTTGCTTCGCAACTGCACAGGCCCTTGCGACTCAAAGGTACACTGAAACTCTATAATCTTTCTCGTGAAGCCTTTGCAGGTCAGTGTTCTTTTTCGTTTTTAGGCTCTTTCACTCCGTGGTGATAGTGTAAAATTTCAGATAGCTTAGTTCTTGTGAAAGTAGCCTGTAAAATTTGGGGGGATTTGTTATTCTAGAGGTATAATAATTCCAACATCATGAGAGTTCTTTATCCTCATTCTGGTGAGGCCCTTCTCCACTTGCAGCTTCTGAGGTGTCGTAGTTTGTCTGGGCTGCAAACCTGAAGTTGAAACACATTTGTTTACTTGCTGTGCAGCATTCTGCAGCTGACATCCCTGCTTCTCCACCCCCAGACTTTGGAGGGTGTTTTCACAACTCAGTGCGCAGGCTGGCTCAGCTTAGGAGCAACCACTAATTTAGATCAGCAGCATAACTTCCATCTTCTGGTTTAAGAGGATTTGATTGCAGGTGTCTGCAGTTGGACCCTGGGGATATTTATCCTGCTCTTCACCATATTTCTAAGAATCTTTATGTGTGTGGCATCTAAAGTGGTAATGCTGGCACAGCCATGGAAATCCAGGCTGTCCCAGTCCTTTAGACCTGTTTCTCTGAAACTGGATGATACTGTGGTTAGTGTAGGATTCCTGGCTCGGAGAGATTTAAGTAGTTCAGCTATTGTAGTATCCTGCCTTGCTGTGATTGTGCAGGCTTGAACAGAGAACACGAGGCATTTGTCTTCTGTGTGGTTTGTGCCTTGCTTATGGAATATGGATCCTGTATCCTCGTGCGGGAGCGAAAGAGCTCGTCCCTGCTTTTTGGGCAGTGGAATGGAGGGGTTGCTCTCAGGGGCTGTAGTGAGGAGGCCCTGCAGGGACACGGGCTCTGCTCTCTGGGGTTGCTGGGGCTGGTGCACAGGTCACGCAGAAGCCTCTCTTGGCTGTGTCAGGGTCTCAGATCCTGAGGTAGAAGTGATCAACAAGGTAAGTACAGGGCAGAAAAGAGAATGTTCTCCTAAGATTAGTGGTGATCCCAATATCAATAATGACAGTGAATATGATAATTTATGTTTTAAAAATGGCTGTCTAGGGTAAGTTGTGAGAAATACCAGTTGAAAGTGTTAAAATTAGTGACAGAAGGGACTGGACACTGAAGGCCTCATCCCCAGCAGTATGTTGTGATACCTGTTTGACTTTTGTGGGATTTCAGTGTGAGTGACCCTTGGACTCTGGTGCGTCAAATATCTGGATTTGCCCTTTAATAAAGCTCAGTAGCAAGGGTTTGTGTACTGTGGAGCATTTCAAAGAGCCATTGCCACTCTGGGCCCTGACTTGGAAATCTGAGTTGGTAGATACTCCAGCTGGATATTGCTCCAGATGAGCCCCTTGCTCAGATTTGTATTAAAAGTAGTGCTGTCCTGTCTCTGGTGGGACAGTAGCTTCCCTCTCTTTCAGTAGTTTTAAGTGGATTCTAAGACCAAACTGCTCCTGTTACTGTCAAACCTATGTGATGGTTTGTGCTCGGTTTTCATCCTGCTGCTTGCTTAGTCACTCCTTCCTCAGGAGGAGGCTACTGAGAACCAGAACTGGGGCAGGGAGAGCTGAGAATATCTAGAGTCAAATCTCTAAGTATTGGGTTCTAAGGGGCTGATGTTTGCAGCTGGTAGAAGTTGTTACTAACTTCCCAGTCTTGGCTTTCAAGCTGATCTCACACCTGGCTCTGTGCCTCTGGACTAAACTGGAGTAAACTTGAAAACCCCACTGCAGACTTCCACTAATTTGAACAATCCTAACTCTCCTGTTCTGGCTCGTTTGTTTCACAGTGAGATAGCGTAGTGTTGGCTCTCTGCTCTTACATTGTTAGGCTGCTAATAAAAAAACCAAACATGCATAAACTTATTTTTAGGGTGTTGAGATTTCCCACTGCTGTAGGGAAAGTGCTAAAGCGTCTGTGCTGTGTCTTCATTTGCAAACTGGAACGTCAAAGCAATGACCTTCATTTCTTGCAACTCAGTGTTACAGTTTATCTCCTCATAAAGGAAGGAGTCCCTGGGAAATCATGCAGGTCCTTGCTGATCTGGAAAAAAACCCAAAAAAACCCAAAAATCTGTTCTCTGGCTTACCAGTTGTTGACACACGTTTGCCAGCCAAACAAAGGAATAACTTCATTATATTGGTGCTGGAAAACTCCCTCACAGTAGGAAGCGAGGACACTGAGCATGGGGGGGATGGGGGGAACCCAGCTCATCACTGATACATAAAGATGCCCTTTCAAAAAAGGTAATATGCCCCACCAGCAGCTTGCTCCAGCTGTTACTGTCAGGTGCAGTCCTTCTACAGGAGAGCTGCAAATTTATATGAAGGTGCTTCAGATATTTCTCTCTGGGTATACCCAGGAACATCCTAAGCTGCCTCCAGGGCTGGTTGCTCTTGGTGGTAGCGTGGTTGGCAGGCACTTGCATGGTCTGCAGTGGAGTAGGTAGAGTTCCTTAGTTACCGAGCTGAATCAGGAGCAGAACTTAATCCCCTAAACCCATGTGTGCAGTTTAGTTGACAGACTTCTTATTCTCAGATTGTCATAGCTTGAGGAGAAGGGCTAAAATAACTTACGTTGGTGCAGGCTGTTAAAATGGTTGGATTGAGACTCAACTACAGTTTCCTGTTTCTGCTTAATCAGTCTTTCTCTAAGGAAGACCAGTTAGTGTGAAGTAAATGGTCAGGTTTATATTTTAAAGTGTCAGATTTGGATGCTGCATTTAATACTACTTTTCTGCAAGACCTGATTACCTTACAGTTGTTGAGAAACATGACTTTTTTTTTTTTTTTTTAATTTAGAGGAAATAAGTTACAAGGTCCTTGCCATGACAGCATATTCCATAGATAGGACTCACCAAATGATGCTGTGTTACACAGATGGTTCTACACCCACTGCTGTTGTTTGTAGCGTGTACTGGGATTAGGCTCTCTGGAAGAAAACTCCAAGGGCAGATTTATTTCCTTACATAAACCTTTTGACTGGTTTTGGCAATAAAAGTCAGTCATAGGAAATATTCTTGTACTAGTACTGTCTGGGACTTCAGCATTAATGATTAACTCCATGAGAGTAGAGGAATAGCCGTGGGATTGCACAATGTGTGTTCCATATCCAGCATGCCTGTGTGAGCACAGTAGTGTCAGTGTGTATTGTGGGGAGATGCTACGTACTCATCCCTTGTGTAAATTCATGCTGAATAAAGGTTGCTTATTTCTCTTTCAACTCCAGGAACTTTCAAACTTACAATAGAATTCACAGAAGAATACCCGAATAAGCCACCTACTGTTAGATTTGTCTCTAAAATGTTTCATCCAAATGGTAAGTACTTAAACAATACTTTTGCTGTTTTGTTGGAGGTTTGGTGGGGGGAAGAGAGGGCTGGGGTGTTTTTTATTATAGCTTGCTGTATAAAAGGTCTACTTATTAGATACTAGAAACTTTTATAATAAGGCAGCAAAATTCCAGTGTGGTTGTGTAGTTTTGGTGAGGATGGATATGTGAGCAGTGCTCAGGCTTGAAAAGAAAGGGGCAATAAAAGGAGCCTCTTACCTTTCAGGTGCTACAGCACAGTACTGATGAGACACTCATCTGCCTGTTAAGCCTTACAGAAGAATGTTTTGTACTTAAATAGCAGTGCTTTGGACTTCTGTCTGTATGTATTGTAGACATAGCATAGTGACACTGGTGAATGCAGCTGTCACTTTTCTTCCCCAAAATGCCTGTAAGAATGATATACCATGAAATGTAGTGTTAGGATCCAGCTATAGCCAGTGACAGTAAGAGTGTTTAATGTAATCCCCTTCCTTGGTAACTAAAGGCTGGAGAGGTATTCCTTGCCTCCAGACAAATACTAGCTTTGTGCAGAAATACCAGAAACCTTCCAACATGGCAAGTGTGGGTACAGTGCAGGGAGAAAAGGTTCTCCTGTAGCTGCTGTGAGGAAGGTGACTGGACTCTGTTGTAGAGACTTCATGGGGAAACCTTGAGTGTGAACAACTGTTTGTGGGTGTTCTTTGGTTCACTTCTGGGTAGCTAAAATCTTTTTGCCTTAAAATCTGTTCATGGTTTTCCATAGTGGTTGTTGCAATGACACAGAGAATTTTGTGAGAGAATAACCAGGGGCTGAGTTTAAATACTTCAGGCTTCAGTTGGTGAGGAGCTTCACTGCTTCCTACCTACAGGCCTGTTTGCAGGATTTCAGCCTGTCAGACACTATGGACTGTTGCAGTGTGTCTGTACGTAGGTTTTCAGGATTGGGCAATACTAGGGAGAAAAGCCAGTAGCTGTACAAGTTGTGTTTTAAGCTGGTTTTTTTGACCCTTTCCAGTCTATGCAGATGGTAGTATATGTCTGGATATCCTTCAGAATCGCTGGAGCCCCACTTACGATGTCTCCTCCATCTTAACATCCATACAGGTAAAGGAACTCTGCATGAAGAGACAGAATGACATTAGGATGCTTTGATAAAAACAGCTCAGGAAACTTTTTTCCCCTCTCCTAAGAGCCAGTATAGCAGCTATACCTTGATATTGGCAAAGTGTGAATCCTCCCCAGGTGTAAACTGCCCAGGCGCAGGGACACAGGTGGTCACTGCAGGGCCCCACCAGCGATGTATTGCTTGGCTGTCACAGAAAGTCACCTGCACTGTGCGGGGGTGATGCTGGTGCCCAAAGTCTGTAAAGCCTTCCAGCTGCAGAAATGCAGTGTGCTGCACCTGGACTAACATCTCTGCTCTGACTAGTATGGATAGTTTACAGAACGTGTTGGAAAACTGTACTTCGCAGTGCCTAAGGATCTTTTTCTCTTTGCACAGTCCCTATTGGATGAGCCAAATCCGAACAGTCCAGCAAACAGCCAGGCAGCTCAGCTATACCAAGAGAATAAGCGGGAATATGAAAAACGGGTTTCTGCAATAGTAGAACAGAGCTGGCGTGACTGTTGACCCAGGATGATGCAAATGAACACTGTTGATGAGGAAAATAAACAAAGTGTCCGAGTCATCTTTTTCCTCCTAGCATTTACTTTGCAAGCAAAATAGCTGTTGTGCTGTTGCCACCCTCCCTTGCTGAAGCTTCTTCTCCTTGGACATCAGAACGCACCCACTTTGAAGTCAAACGTTCTGTACTTGGGTTACTTGCAAAAGAGTTACTGATGCTGAGTTCATTTTCTGTGGTCCCTCTCCAGTCTTAGGGCAGTATTGTGCATTTCTGTAGTGTACACTAAGCTTTTAATTGTAATTGTGTTATACACAGTGATGCTTATGTGTAGCTTGATAAAAGGGATGTTTATATACATACACATTTTTTAACTGATATTAACTAAAGTGCTGATGTGTCCAGGCTGGTCACTTACCCCTACTATTGGTTTAGACCCCACTGCATTTGTACGTACTGGGTGAAGAAATCACCTTTTGTTTCCCTTTTGTATTGGTTTATCAACTCCTTCACTCATGTTAAAAAAATCAGCTCTTCAATTGATTCCAATTCAAAGATTTAGTAAGACCCTGGAATGCTTGTTACTTCTGCACTTCACATGCAAGATTTATGTACAGATTACATAAATCACTACAGCTGTGGTACTTGGATCTTTGCGGAGGGTGAGAAACAAGCCCTTTTTTTTTTTAATTACAATTTTAAAGGACATGCCTACAGAAACTCTCAGTAGGTTTCTGTAGTCCTGTCACTGAGGCACTTACTGGACAAAACCAGGTAGAGCTGTGGTTCTCAGCAAAAGGCCTTCCACATTAAGGAAGAGTTAAAACCTGACCCGTTCCAGCGATGGAATTACTTTCCTTTGGTGTCGTTCTTCTGTCCCTTATCTTTAGCTGAGAAAGATAAGTTGTTTGGGATCTAACTTTGTCTTGTGGAAAGTTTGAATTAAGTCCAGGGTAGGCACTCAAGTCTCTGCAGTTTCTGCTCTTCGTAGATGACCGCGTGGTTTGTGTAAGCTACTGCTGCATGCTTGAGTTCATTCCCTTCAGTTTTATGAAAGTATTTTTTCAATTCTGAAAAAAACCATTTGTAAGTCCAGTCACTTTTTTTGTAAGGCAAGTTTGTACCTTTGGATACAGAACCTTAAGCAGCAGTGTGGGATGGAACCTGCAATCGTGTTGTCCTCTGTTCCAGTGTCTTTTGTGTGCACATTGGTCTGTTAGTTGAAAAGTATAACTTTGCACAAGTAACCCATGTAAGAAACTGTACATTTTTCAAAAGTTGTAAATAAAGTGTAACCTTAGTGCTTATTGTATAAATAGGCACGAAGTGTATAACTGTGCTTATTTAACGGGGCTGCCAGGAGTCGGGTGTAGGGTCAAGGTCCAGCACCGTGCACCAGTTCCTGCTGGGGCAGCAGCGGCAGGAGATGGGTGCCGGGGGTCGTGCAGGATGATAAACGCGACTCTAGAGCCAGGAGGGGCAGGGGAGGAGAGACAGGGCTGGCTGCACCTGCGGGAAGATCAGGGTCGGGACTGGGCTGTGGACAAAAATGAGCCTGTGATCCTGAGTTAGCTACAGCAACTTCATGAGCTCAGTTGATACAGGAATCACGTTTATTTTCCTCCTGTCTTAGCAGGTGGAGAACAGGATTTATGAGTGGCAGATAACAAAAGATGGTTCTGCTGCTGAGCTCCACAATTACAAGTGCCTGGGCTCTTCCAAAAAATTTAATGCAGATTTGTACCTGCAGTGACAACAGCTTGTACCCTTGAACAGCCTTCTGCCTTACATGGAGCAGCTGTAATGCCTGCTGCAAGCACAACCCTTTCTGAGGGGGCTAAGTCCCTCTAAGGCCACAGAGGCCCTTGTAGCAGTCCCACCATTCTTGTGTTTGTTTCACTAGTTAAAAAAGCCCAAAACAATGGAGTAGACTCTTTTAAGGCAGCCAGAAATGAGCAGCACCAAGCTGCAAAAGAAAATCAATCCCACCTTCACATCTTGCTCGGGAAGGCCTTCATCCACTGGCTCCCTCATAGCCCCCATGGTGCCTCTCCTGAATGCTGAAGCTCTGCAGCCTCCCTGGGGCCAGCGGCGCTGCTGTTCTCCGCTCCGGCGAAAGGCCCCGGCAACCACACCCAGAGCCCCACACCAGATCCTGCACAGGCACCGTGTGTGGCAGAGGGGTCACAGCCCCGACCCAGGACAGGAAAGGCAACGTCCTGCAGAGACCGCCTGGGCCAGCTGCTGCTGCTGAGGTGCAATAACTACAGCTAGGCCCCACCTCTCCCAAAAGAGCCATTTTTAATCTCGAATACCAGTGGTGCTCTTACTGCTTTCCTTGGCATCACCAAGCTCTGACAACTTGCTGCATACCCAAGTTAGGGGGGAGGAGCTTCACTTCTTTGCCTAGAAAGTACCAGGCTTCTTCCACTCCTACAGCACCATCTGCTAGAGCCCAGTGTTCTTGAGAGAAGAATTCAGACATAGAAGAAATAATGCACAAAAAACAACCCCAAACAAAATGGAAAAAACCCTACTTTCAGAATTAACTGTGACATTATTTTTTCACAGCAGCAGCAAGTTGTTTTTCAGCAGTCCAAGCAGGCAGAAGCTATGCTGCAGCCAGGCAGAGGACGCTTGCTCTCTGCTTCCTGAGTGAGTCTCACCTACCAGGGCAGTCTCTCCTCTTCTTCATCACCCTGCAGGGATGAAAATCCCTCTAACTGCTCATCACCAAGACATTCTGAGGTTAGGCATCCTCACCTCAGCGCTGAGAGCATTTAAAAACAAAACACACTAAGATGTGGGAAAAAAGATACAGGAGGGTATAAAGAGATGGAGAGGCAAATATAAGCAGCAGAAAACTGAAGGTGATGGCTGAGAAATGGCAACAGGAGGCTGGACAAAAACACTGCATTAGGACTGGCTTAGCAGTACAGAAGCATCTGCAGACCCCACTGCTGACAGAATAACCAGCATCTCTAGGCATGCCTCTCTCCTGGCTCTTCCAAGGTCAATTCCTATGCTTTAAGCTTCCCAAGCATGAAGTGAGTGTTCTCCAAGGCTCACAGAGCACTGTGTCCTGTAATCCTGCTGGTGGAGCAGCGCAGATGGAGGTCAGAGGCTGCTTCCCTGTAAAAGGAGGGAAGCACTCCGGCCTCCCAGTGGCATAAGCCGGCCCTGAAGAACTTCCACACTCACACATGGTCAGAGCAAGGCCAGGAGTGTCCTGGCAATCGCCCTCACCAGACACAAGCACCGGTACAGGGATGGAGCGGAGAAATAACCAGGCACAGATTCGGTTTTGTTCAGGATTAAAGAGCTGATATTCCAAGTAAAAAAATAAGTTATATAATAGTCCCCACAAGCTACATGAGCATCTTTGAGCGTGGGCTCTGCATTTACCTCCAGTTTTTATATTTCACACTTCACCATGGTATTTGTACATGTCAACCGTTCTCCAAGGTAGAAGCATGCTGGAATTCTCTCAGTCCCATTCACTGGCGATGAAGGTGCCTTCAGTAATTCTCAGAATGGGAGACTCAAGGCAGAAATCTATAAATAAAACTACCACTAAACTGGTTAAGGTTTACATACTGTACATACACACAGAGCAGAGACAAGACCTCAATCTATGTATTTCTCAAGAATAATCAAGTTTTCACACTTTTTTTTATACAAAGTGTGACAAAACCTTTTTTTTTCCAGAAATAAAACTTTATTTTTGTTGTCATTAATACCAATTTTACATACAGGTTTGTGCCCCCAGACTGCATTTTCTTTGCTTTTTAAATTTTTTTTTTTAAAAAGGTTTTTTTTTCCTTCTTTGCTCAAGAAGAATAAGGGACCTATAATTTTAAATGATGTCAAATTCCTTCTCATTGGACATATGTGTTTGCTCTTACAAAACTATTAAAATGTGAAGGAACAAGTAATATCAAAGACATACAGTAACAGCACTACTGCTTTTGGGTTGTGCTAATGCTCTTGAACAGAACTCGGTCGGTCCTAAACATCTAACATCATTTTAGAAATTATATTGCCAAAGTAAAAGACTTTAATGTCATTATTATCCACAAGAAAAATGCAGCATCTCTTTCTTTAGTCGAGTGCCCAGGAAACTCAGTCTCTGGCCAAAGGGGACACCTCAACCTCAGTTTGCTTGGGGCATGATAAGCTCATAATGCCCAACCTGGCCTTCCTGCTTCAGCTGGTCTAACAGATCTTCCTTGCGCCGCTTCCTGCTCACCACCAAGTATCTGTTGTGTCCCTGCCCATGGGATTTACTTTTAAGACCATATTTTTGGGCAATTTGATGTATCTGCTTCCGCTCATCCATGGTCAGTTCTCTAGAGAAAGTCAAGTCAATGTGACTGTCTGAGCGTGCATAGTTTCGAATGATCTCTTCAATATCTCTCTTAGCAATTCTGTTCACCCTTTCTACATCAAGCCCAAGTCCTTCCCTTTTGAACTGCTCCTTTACTGAAATAGGCTCCCTAATTCCTTCGCCATCTTTCCCTAGGCCACCGCCTGTCCAGCCCATCTTTCTTAAAATTTGGTTCCCAATGTTGTCTTCTTTGATCTTCTGTTTGAAAGCCTCTTCTGCTGATCGACCCCGAATCTCATTTCTGGAGATGACGTCTTCAACGGTGCCTTTCTTCAGGTTATTAACTACAGTTGGCTGAGTCTTTTTGAGGATTTTCACAGCTTCCTCTGCTGCCTCATGCTTGACAGATTTCTTCACTCCAACTGCTTCTGCGATGAATTCATCTTCAAGCATCACCTTGCATTTCCACCGCATGCCTGTCATCCTCTCAAAGACGTACTCCACCGTCATCTTGTTGAACTGGGCGGTGTCGTTCAGGGTACACACCGGGTTACTGGAGTTCTCATAGATCACCAGGTCCTTCAGGTCCTTCTTCCTCCCGGAGCCCCTTGACGAGCAGCCCACTTTCTGCACCTGGGTCACTTTGAGGGATGCTATATTTGACTGCATCTTCTGCAGGATTTTCAGTGCCTCCTCAGCTGCTGCATGCTTGCTGGTCTTTTTTGTGCCAAATCCCTCGGCGAGGCAGTGGTCTTGGAGATACACCTGACAACGCCACGAGCGGTTGGGCATTAATTCATACTTATATTCAACAGACATTTTGTTATATGAGGCAGAATTGTTAAGTATTCCTATTGCATCGCTGGCATTCTCTGTGAGGACAAAACTAGTCCAGTGTTTGTTGGTATTCGTGGAACCTTTCAGGGATTCAGTACCAGGCTGCATTGGGACACAGTCCCTGTTGGCAACTAGGAACTCCTCATGAGGTTTGAGAGCAGGAGGGAAGTCTGGGCGACACACACCCGCCTCACACACCACCAGGTCCTCGTGGTAGGTGTGCTTGAACTTCCGCTGAACAACTCGAACTTCCACGGATTTCTTCAGCAGCTTCACTGCCTGCTCCGCCGCTCGATCCCGGGATCCATTCTTGCTGCCGGCGTAGCCGGTGGCCAGGTAGACGTTCTGACATCGCACCTCACAAGCAAAGCCATCTGTCAGGAGCTTCTTGCTCTTGGGGAGGTCAGCAGGGGCGATCTCTTTCAGAGGAACATAAATATACTCAGGGTTTGTCTTGCATGCCTGAATTGAACGTGTCAAAAGATAAGTGAAGTTAATTTTATCTGTCCCAGTGTTTGCATCTGGATTAGTAAGATTTTTCCAGACAGCTGCTGATAGTTTCTCCATAAAGCTCTGCTTCAGCATTATTGCTGACGGAGGGAAAGTCTCTGATGCAGATGGGGCAGTTGAAGGGGAAACAGAAACCTGCAAGGCGCTGCTTGTGGTAGAGTCCACACTATTCACAGCCTTCTTGACTGCAGCTGCTGGGCCTGCAAAGCCAAGCCCAGCTGTGCTGGAGAGCTGGGGATCCACCTCTCGTGCATTCACAAAAGAATTTGTACAGTTTTCAGCTGGCTGTGCCATGCTGTTTGTATTTGCCTCCTGGTTCACCTCCTGCACTTGGTTATCCAGAGAATTGTCCTTCTTGCCATCCTTCTCAGCGCTGGTGACAAAGTGTATGGGCTCAAAACGTGGTCGCACTCGGAACCTGGGCACCACCTTTTTGGGTGGCTCAGGAATCTCTTCTGGCTCTGGACCTATGAGATGGAAGAAAATTACACAATTACCAATATGTGCTATGACAGGGAGACTGTTTTCAGAAAGTGATCTTCAAGAGGAGCCTGCAGGCTCTGTACACAGGATTTCCACTCCTTAGCCAAAACCCAAAAGGTTTTCTTCCAAAAGACATTCACAATTCATCAAAGACAACCAGTCGTTCTTGCGCAGGTCACTACAGTGGTATTTCCGCCTTCACAACTACCACACAAAAATCTCTGCCTATTTAGTTACATGACGCTGCCTTCCAGCATTGCCCACTGACCCATCTGGTCATTTCCGAGTTAACCCCTTCAAATCTACTAAAATAAGTAAAGCTATGGCAAACAAGACAGAACCAGACAGGACTACAGCCTCAGCTCTGACTCTGCTGCAGAGTTGCAGGATAGTAGCAGACAAACTACTTTATCTTCAGGTCTTCTCATCTGAGGTGGAACACAGTGATACCAAACCCTCCTTTCCAAAACACACAGGGCTGTTACTGACTTAATAGAAGCACACTTTCTCTCAGTGTAATTGCTTTGGGCTAAAGGGCAGCAAACATGAAGAAATCTGCCCAAGCCTCATGGGACAGCTGCAGTGACTGGGGGCCCCATTACTGACAGACCTCTTGTTTCTTCACCAGAAGAAATGCAAATGAGACAGAATATCCTGAGGTGCACAGCTACTGCAGAAAGGGAGAATCAAACAGCTGACAAGCAAATATGTTACACCTAAGAGATGGTTACACAAGACTTCTCCTGTCGAAAATTCAGCACCCACATGCTGCAGTGGTACACGTGTGTAATTTCATCGGAGGAACAGAAGGCCAGCTGAGTGCCAGGAAATGCTGCCTAATCCAGGGCCAACATGCGCAGCCCTGCTGCAGGTCAGGCAGTACAACTGTCCAGACATCAACCACCACAGCACAGGTATCAACACCCAGCTCACTGCAGGTGAAAACAACACCTGCACACAGCCCTTCCTTCGTACTGAAATCGGGTGACAAAGCTCTTACGCATTAAAGGCTTTGCCCATCAGTTTTGATGGATTATGGCAAGGTTTGCATTTCTTCCTCCGTTTGTATTTTGATGGTGGCACTGCAGCAGCACCTAAAGGCTCTTGCCAGCAGAACACCTCATTATGCTGTCTGTGCAACAAGCCCTGGAGAGCCCTCAGGGCTGCTGCCTGTGACAGACAAAAACACGGGAGAAGAGCAGTATCTCCTCAGTTTTGTAGCTCCCCCATGGAAGCACAGAAAGATTGCTGACTGTCAAAGGGAAGCAACTTTGGCAGAGCTAGAGATTATATCCAAGCCCAGAGGAGTCCTGTGCTGTCTGACCATTTGTGCCTCACACAGCCACACTGCTGACTGACACAGGGGCCTGCCCGCACCCGGGCACAATTCCCACCCCTCTCCCGAGGGAGGGCAGGCAGCTCTGAAGGTGCCATGGAGAAGGCAGCAGACGGAGCCATTGAACTGCCAGCCCTCTCTGCCTGCTGCATTTCCTCCACTGGAAAAGCTACAGCCGGAACACTGATCCCTGAGACCACAGGACTGGGCTGACATATACAGGACTCTTCCAGGCCCAGCAGGGAGGAAAAAAACCCCCAAAACAACACATCATGTCTGCTCCCCATTCCCTCAAAGCTCCAAGCAGGTTGAACTCCACCTCTCTATGTACATGTACAATCCTCCCCTGGGTCAGAACATCACCCATCACCACAGTGGACAAAGCCAGACAGGTATTCAATTCCAGACAACATCCCTAGGGGAAACCAATTACCTGATAATTGAATAATTGAATTGAATAATTGAATAAATGAAAAATGGTATTTTCTTAAGCAAAGATAGAACTCTGTGTGAAGCACGCACACGGCAGAGGAGGGGGAACTGCTCTGCACTCCAACAGAGCACACCACGGGCACTTCTCCCCAGTCTGCTGTGCCAACTGTCCCGGAGGTGGCCCCGTGGCACACTGGTGTCCCCACGCTCCCAGTAATGCCCTCCAGACAGGGAAGGGGTCATTATCTCTAACACGGGCAGATGTACTCACTGTCCGATGGAGAGCGGTATCTCTTTAGCTTCCTGTTGGGGACCAACTCGTATGACCTCGTTTCCCCAGTGTCGATGCCTTCAGCCATCTTGAGAACCTTCTCCATGACCTGCATGCCGTATCTGTGTGGGTTCAACAGCAAAACACTTCAGAGCCGGCCCCAAGGGGCAACACACATGCACACACAAACTTTTATTATGAAAAACAAGAACCAAAGCTGCCTGAGACACAGCAGCTGGTGCAAGGAAGATGCTCCTCTGATTCTGCTAGAGCAGAGTGCAGCACTGACCACTGTTCCCCTGCCACAGCTGGTCCAGCACAGGCACGTGGCCGCACATCAGCTGACCTGGCTCTGCACGAACCCACTTTTGAATAAACCATGCAGCCACCACACTGACAGTGTTCTAAACTGAAATTTAAATACATTATCTGACAAAATACAGTATTTGGCAGAGCTGCCAGGAGCACAAATGAACGCTAGGGTGTGAAGGAGGAGCAGCAGCTTCAGTGAACCAAACACAGGAGCTCAGGCTGGCACTGAAGTCCCGTGTGGGGCAGCAGCCAGAGCCTGCACGTCACCAACACCGCAACTACCATGTCGGGTGACAAAGGCACTACTCAGCCTTCATCGACCACTCTTTAAAAAGCCAAACTAAATTCTAGCTGGGTGCTGTAACTGAAATGTTTTAGGTTCCTGAACCACGACAGAGGTGAGGTGGCTGTGACAAGCTCTGAGCAAACCATGACCCTGCTACATCACCTACAGTTCCACACAGGCAGGACGTGCTAGGCACAGCCCCATCCCATCCCTCTCGGCCTTACATCCTCCACCAGCTCAGTTTTCCACTGCTCCGGGGACCTGTCACATGATTTTGAGCCATATACAGGCCGAGGGTGAACAGGAAAAAAGCCCAAACCTTTCTATCCAAGGAGAGCCTACAAACACAGCCTGACACCAGCCTCTGGCAGTTTCACACCATGGTTCAGAAAGGAGGAAGAGCAATGCTGCACCTGTTCCATGGTATGCTCACCTTCCAAAGTCAGACAGCGTCAGGGCACTGCCCACAGACAGGAGCCCACAACTGTCCCAACAGCCAGGGCTGCAGTAATTTGCACCAGATTCTAAATACTGCTGTTCAAAGGGCTCTGGAAATCTACTCAACCTCCACTCAAGAAAGGCTCTTCCTGCTTCTGATTTAGAGGGCCAGGCAGAAATCAGATCCATATAAATTCCTGGGCGAAAACTCTGAGCACAGACTACTGCAGTCCCTGCTTCACCAGCACAGCTCAGCCCTCAGCAGAGGCAGTAAAACCGGGAATGGGAAGAAAATGACAGGAGGGATCAAAGGGAGGTGAGACAGTGGTGATACCCTGTTGGCAGTTAGGATTTTTCCTTTTGTTTCTTTCGCTCATGGAATTTTGTCCCATCTGTTGCTAAGAGACAATAACGACCGGTACTTGAGACAAAAGAAGTGGCCGAGGTGGGGGAAGTGTGCTGCTGGCCGATCTCTTACCTGGGGGGTTTTCTCTTGGGAAGGGCAGAGACACCGTGAGATTTTGGCCCGGGGGTGAGGGGCTGGGCTCAGCTCCTCACTCTCTCGGCATCGGAGGAGGACGGTCGAGCTGTTAACTACTGGGGGAAGAATTCACTGCCACTGCCGGAGCCCAGCCCTGTACTGCTTCTCCACGGCCTTTGCTCGTAAGAGCAGCCATTGAACTGGGACCTTATTAACACCCTACCTCACTGGAAAGGACCCTCACCATCTATTCGGGTGCCTCAGGGGAAAAAAAAACAGGACTCCGACCGCCTCCCCCTTCCCGGAGGGCGCGTTTCCCCGACTACGGAGAAGCCCGGCTGCCGCTNAACTGCACCCACGGGGAAGGTGCCCGGCAGCCGAGAAGGCGTCACTGGGCTCTGGCGCTGTTCGCTGCTGCTGCCGCTGCTGCTGTTCTTTGTTTGCCTTGTTATACATACTTGTAAAGAACTGCTATTCCTATTCTCATATCTTTGCCTGAACGCCCCTTAATTTCAAAGTTAAAAGAATTCAGAGGGAAGGGGGTCATATTTTCCCATTCCAAGGGAGGTTCTCACCTTCCTTGGCAGATACCTGTCTTCCAAACCAAGACATACCCTCATTCTCTCACAAAGGGGAGAGGAGTGGGAATCTGTTCCTCTCTCTGGCTTACAGGGACAAGATGACATTACCTGTGATGGACAATGTCCCTTTCCAGCAGGGTGTAAGAAGAGTGTCAGATTTGACACCTGTCGTTGTTCACAGAGAAACCTTGGGGCTCATATTTCTGCTGGGGGCAGGGAGGAGATCAACCAGTCCCAACATATGTTTGTCTAATCTAGCCAGAGGAACCCAGTGCCTCCCGTACCTAAATGAAGTCTCCCTGCTGTGACTTTAATAGGTTATCCCTTACGCTGATCCCTGCAGCTCTGGAGCATAATGCTTTCCTGCCCCCATTCTCAGCCACCTTTAACATATCTGGGCATAGGAGCACCTTCTCTCATCCATGCCTAAACTAAATGAAGCCTTTTACTTAACCTGTTCCTCACAGACCATGTTTTCTAAGCCTTCTGGACACTCTACACATCATCTCCCAGTAGAACCCTCACTCAGATTTCATAGCAAAGACTCTTATCTGTTCTTCACAGAACCACAGAATAGTCTTGAGTTGGAAGGGTCTCACAAGGATCATCGAGTCCAAGTCTTGAGTGAATGGCCCATACAGAGATTGAACCCACAACATTGTCTTATCAGCACCCTGCTCCGAACAGCTGAGCTACTCTGACAGATTGTCTTCACCTGGCAAGAAATGAGCATTAGGAAAACAAAACAAAACCCCAAACCGAACCCAAACCAAAAACCAACCAAAAAACTTAAGAGAAAACAACAAAAATCCCTCAAACTTTGAAGCTATTCACTTGATAAATCAACAACAGCTCTTTCCAAACAGCAAAAGGCAGTTCCAGGGAACACTGCAGGTCCCTTCCTTCCCCAGGCAACTGTAAGTAAAGGTAGAATTGTTTCAACAGCACAGTGTGTTCCCGTGCAGTGCTTCCAGCCAGGCACACCAGCTCTGGGGAAACATCCTCACTGATAATGGCTCCAGACTGCATCCTGCCCAAATCTCATCTCTCCTGAGAGCTGCAGGTGAAGGAGTCCATCACAGAAAGTATGTGCACTGACAGGCCTAAACTGCATCAGTTTTCGGGATTCAGAACCTTCCCACACAGTTGTTCACTTCTATTACCTGCACCCTGTAACTGTTTATTGCAGCATTCCCAAAAGCCCTGGCACAAAGAAGGTTCCCCCATTAAGACAGCATACAAACACATTAAGATGGAACACACAGACTGTATATGAAGAAGACATTCTCAATTTTAACATATTGCTCAAGCTTTGGAATTTGAAACTATTTTAAACCTATGTCAAATTTTGGTACTTGCAGAGCAGAACAGTTTAGTATTTGACCCAGAAAAAAAAAAAAAAAGGAAAAAGGAAACAGGAAGATCTGTATTTAAAGATATTGATTTTGCTCTGTAGAGAGGACACAAAGTATTCCCCCACAAGGCTCCGGGATAGAACATTAATAAAAGTCCATCTGTGTGCCATCAATGCTCACAAGCTCCTCTGTCACTGCACAGTTTGCAGAATTTGGTCGTTAAGCAACTGCTTCCGTCCTTCCGTCCAGTTAAAAACAATCACATCACCAAAGGTGTCAGTGGAACGTGGGTGACGTTTCTGCAGATCTCCACAACCTGGCTATGGACAGTACGGCTGAATGAAAGGAAACCCCTTCCATTCTCCACGCCTATTTCTCCCACAAAAGCTGAGCGTTCAGGGGACTGTACAGGCTGCTTTGTGCTTAGGTGAACTCTCTCCTCACTTAAATGATACAGCACAGCACCACAAGCTTAACGAGTCCTGGGGGCGGGACATCAAGAACTACTTTCAAAACACACAGAAAGTTTTCCAGTGGCTTGCTTCCCTCCACATACGAACACCGGCACATTCGAGCAAACAAAACTGGCCAGGGACAGAAGTTCTCCTGCATCAGCCCCTTTCCCAGCTCTTCTGCGGCTACTTTCTAAAACGCATCTGGGGCCGAGATTCGGCCACGACGGGAGCCTGCGCCCCTTCTCCCCGCGGGGGCTTCCGTCCCGGCTTCAGACTTCCACCCTGACTCCTGCCCGCAGCACGGGTCGTCTCACAGAGCCCCCCCGACCCCCGCCGTCCTGCGGGCTACCCCCGGCTGACAGCGAGCGGCGGGCCCGGCGAGCCGAGAGACCGCCCGCCGTCCCGCGGGTCCCCCGGGCCTCACCTGCAGCCCATGAAGACGTGGTTGGTCCAGAGCACGGAGAGCGCCAGCAGCTGGTCGATGGCGGCGCCGGGGTACGCGGGGAGGTGGCGGAGTATGAAGCGGCGGCGCAGCGCCCATTGCCGGTCGGTCTCGTTGTACTGCCGCCACTGCTCCAGCACCGGCTCGGNGGCGCGGCCGGACGGGGGCGCGGCCGGAGCGGTCCCCGAGGCAGCCCCGGTGCTGACGGTCCCGCTCCCCTCCCGCCCTCCCCGGGGCCCGGCTCTGCCCCACGCCTTGCCGAACAGCCGCGGTTGCCGCAAGGGCGGCCCTGCCCGCG
>VWZW01007079.1:84205-110752 GCA_013397115.1 Edolisoma coerulescens
CCCGCCCTCCCCGGGCCCCGGCTCTGCCCCACGCCTTGCCGAACAGCCGCGGTTGCCGCAAGGGCGGCCCTGCCCGCGTCTGTGCGCTGCCCGGGGCCGGGAACCGCCATCCTCACTTCGGCTTCCCCATGAGCGTCCGGAGCTGTCCGGACCGCCGGGCCCAGCGCCGCCGGCCCCGCGAGCAGCACACACACACACCACAGCAGCCGCGCTGGCTTTCGTATTTTTTATTTAAAATTTACATGAAAGTTAGAAAGGTAACAGGCAGAACAGTGCTGGTTCCTTCATGTTTGCCGTGTAAATACAGAACGCGGTGCCGTTTTCACGCACTTCCATTTGTGAAAAGGAAACGAGGCCGGCAAGGGACGGCGGCGGGGGCAGCATGCGGGCCGAGGGCAGGGCAGCACGGAGGGGCGAGCAGTGCCCGGGCGGCTCCAGCACCGCCGAGACACCGCACCCCGCTCACGGCGGGCATGGAATTTATCCTTACACCAGCCCCGGCATCGCCTCTCCCTGCCACTGCCAACTTCTCCAACTTTAAAGAACAAGAGGAGGTGGAGTTAGGAAAAAGAAAGTACCACTTGACTCACGTCCACCAGCCAATGGGGCTCTTTTAACAGGGTGGTGAGACACAGGACACCAGTGAGAACACACAGTTCTTACTTTATTTCTTTGATAAAATTAAATATTTCGTGGCTGCCAACAGAGCAAGTTGCACCATGTTTGTATTTCCTTTGACTCTGAATGCACGGTTTCCAAAACCAATCAAACAACAGCATATTGAAAATATTTCTTAGGCTTCACACCTCAGGGAAGCCCATGACATTTATATTATTAAAGACAACATTAGAAAAAACATATGCCCATAACAACATTTGAAAATGTATTCGCTACATCATTAGTCCCAACATCACATTTCTGTTGCTCTTCAAATTTCCAGGTAATCAGTTGCCCCCACATCACCCTGTCTTGTCACACAAATTACAAGACACTTCAATTTTAGGTATCATGCAAGTCAGTAAAAGAGCTTCTTTCCAAGACACTAACACTGAAGATTTGTTCCCCCCCTCCCCAGACATAAGACCCTTAAACTCTTCTAGAAGTGGCAGTCTTCTCCCTCAGACACAGTGCAGCTGGCGAAGACAGATTAAAAAAAGCTACAGAGACAGAAAAGGGGAAAAAAGAGAAAAAACAGAAGATTAGCAAAAAAGAGAAAGACATTCAAAAAGCAAGAAAAAGAGATGCAACATGGAAACAGCTGACAGAGGAGAGATGGAACCTCCTTGTGGTACCTCAAGTACTTCAGGGAAATCGCACAAGTAAAAACCTTTTTTTCTTTAAAGTCTTTAAAAAGATTTCACATTACTTTAAATAACATTCTAATAAGGCAAATGGTCAGGAAGAACAGACAGTGACCTGCAGTATGGTAAAAAAAGCCACATCACATTGTTCTTTTAGCAGATAATCTAGAAATCATTGACAGATTAATATTGACTGGTTCTGGGAGCAGGGTAACATTCAAAAGTAGAGGAAGAAGAAAACATTCAAATTATTTTAACTTGCTAAAAAAATCCCAAACAAACCACAAAGTAATCAAAGAGTTCTATGGGAAATGAAACTGTATTTATGGTGAAACAGAATACCTGAGAAAACACATTGCAATCAAGAGTTTGGACTGCCCTGACTGCTGGGAACGGAGGCCAGGCCATGGTTTGATCTGGGGCTGCTGCTGTGAGCAGGAGCCAGGCTGACCCTGTGTTGAAACTGCTCCTGAGCCTGTGGCATCACCCAGAGCACTGCTTGGGTTCAACTCCACTAAAAACTGCACTAAACAGCATCACCTGTCAGGGCTAGCCATGAGGTGTGCTTATCTTCCAAAACCCCAGGGTCTGGACGGGTTTTGTGGAGGCTGGCTGGCAGCCAGCACACATCTGATCTTTCAGCAGGGGCAGGACGTGTGGATTCACCACGTACAGAGCACTGAGCCCACCCACAGCGCAACTGAAGGATCAGGGCCACAACAGGCAAGTCTGAAATGGAAACGAGGATTTACATGCTAGTCTTCAGATTGCATGAATTAGCAAAAGAAAAAAATAAAAGCAAATGAAAAAAGACAGATGATGTCATGAAAATGACACCAAATATAATGAGAAAAGAGTGGTTTATCTCTAAACTACGTGATAATTAAACTAAGATGGTGTTGTCATTTTAATGTCATCAATAAATATATTTAAACTGCATTGTTATTTCGCCAGCAAAAATAACTCACAGAACTTATTTCCATATCCCTTATTTAGCTAGGTGGAACGAGACTAGGAAAAAGGGGAATCCATTAATTGTAGGGGGAAAAAAAATATGGCAGGATTTAAAGTTGTAGCATCTATAACCTTGTTATGACTAATTTTACATTGTTTAATAAAACAAAACCACCAGTACAGAGTAAAGACAGAATCACAACGAGGACATAGGAGAGAGCAAGGGTAACACCCTGGAAAGGTCACAGCTGAAATGCTGTCACGTTTTATTAGACCCTCCGATTTAACAAGTAAATGAAGGTCCATTCCAGGCCATTGTATTCAGGGGTAATTACTCAGTACAGAGCCATGGGTTACTGTAAAAGAAGGGCAAAGAAAACAAAAAACAAAAGAAGTAAATGTTAACCAGAATTCACTGTCCGATGAACTCTTTATTTAAAAACAAAACTCAGCCAGAAATACACAGAGAAGACACTTGCAAGCAAACCACAGTTGCACTTGGCCAGAGTGAACTCCTGGCCCAGTGAGCAAAACATCCTCCTTTTCAGTGCAAATCCTGCAGTAAAAACAAGGCTTTTGCTGAATAGAAAATACGAGAAGAAACCTCTCAACATCTGTATAGTTCTAAAGAGATGCCAGATTAAAAAAAATAAAGGTAGTATTTTTTTGCATTAAAACCAGAAATTGTTGGAATCACTGAAGTCAAAGAAACAGCATCATCTTTCTTCAGAAACACTGATATGTACAGCAAGGTGACCAGCTTTCCCTGAGATTGGATCCAGGATGTGCATCCAGGCCAGCACACTGAGAGGGAGGCAAGGCAAGAGATCCTTCATGACCCCTGCAGCATTCAGAGAACACTTAGTTGCAAACCATGGATCCAAATTTGAGATTTCCTCAAGCCTGGGAACTAGAGGTTTGGACTCAGGCCCAAGCCTGTGAGGATGTCAAGTTTTGCAAAAAGTCCTTGAAAGTTATTTGAGTCACACATGGCAGCACAGGGGTAATGAGGGCTTAGGAACAGCAAATTAACATGGGGAGAGAGCAGCCAGTCTCTGGATACAGTACATCCCACCCCACGGCAGCACCAGGCGGCACCCACAGCAGGAGCTAAATGCACCCCCAAGCAGCTCTCACACAGCACAGAGTGGGGGAAAAGCTGAGCAATGGGAGAGGGGACACTTGTCCAGGAGCACCGGGCCTCCTACTGCTGCCCAGGGGGAAGGAGGAACCTGGCACGAGCCCCTCTGGCCAGCAGGATCCCTTACAAGAACAACCCCAGCAGCCAAGAGCTCTGGTTTAACCCCAAGTGGTGAGCGTGGGAGGGGAGCAGTGGGAAAGGTGAGCAAACAGGCACAATAGCACAGCCAAGGGTGGGGCATACGCCTCTGGTGCCAAGGGAAAGGTTCTACAGGAAACCCGAACTGAAAATGAAAGAAAAAGGCAGGTTAATGGTTTTATGGATTAATGACAAAAAACAAAATAAAAATACAAATGTTTCCTAATGTGCATATACACACAAAAATGTTGCTAAGTGTTAATAAGGTTTAATCTGACTACAAAACATGCTTTATGCAGACACACACGCACACACTCAGCAGTGGGATGAACCAAATTTATTTTCTAAAACAATCCTTTCACAGTTTTGCAAGCTACAGGACTCATCAACTGTGACTTGTTTGTATCCTTGCAAAACAGTGAAGCCCTGCAACACTTTATGGATCAATATGGAGAGTGTTTTTCTAAATCCTGGAAAAGTACCACATATACATATTTAATTTAGCAATGACAAATGCCCATTGACAAAGGCACTGTCTGCATTTGTGTAGTGGGAACAAAGAACTTCATTTGATTCAAAGCCCAGCACACAACAGTGTACAGTTATGAGGACTGCCAAAAGCAATCCAAAACCAACAAAAATCAGTAATGTTCACTCTAACTGCACTTTAGCCATGCCTTTGTACTCAGCACCAGAATGAACACTGTTATTCTTTGAGCTTATTTTTCCACATTCAGAGCCTGATAAGCAGAGAATTGTTCTTTTCATTGTTCTACAGTTACCGTTGGCAGCAGAGACATTCATTCAACTGGACAGCTCAAGATGACTGCAAGCGCCAGTTCAAGTCAGCGCAAGACCCTTCTGAAGCTCTTCTGTTGAGTGGAAGGTCCCATTTAAATTACATTCAAATGCCTCTCACTGACAGCATAATGTTTACTTGCTTTTCCATTTCCCTTGTGGAGCTAAGAGGGAAGGAATCCTGGAATTAGCTTCTACCAATTTAAGGGCAGACCATAATTTAGTTTGGACTGTCCAGGAGAGAATGTAAGTCTTAGCTTTGTCTGCAGGGAAGGGTGGACTCAAGGATGAGTTTTTATGGTGTTTCATAGTTTAGCTCCAACAGGTCCCTTCTCTGAGAGGCCTGTGCACCTCAACCTGGGGCACTGTCACGCTTGCCTGGGATAATGAGGATTACTGCTCTGTCAAGAAGCAAGACATTTCTGTGGGAGCTTTCTTCTTCCTCTCACCAGAGAATCATCAGCAAATTAAAAATGCTCAATTAAACCCACTCAACCTACCTGTAAGTAGACCACTGTCATTAGCAGTTTAACCAATAACCCTAATGAGGATGATAGAAACTAGTCTTGCATCTACCCTCACCTTCACTGTAACCACAAGTTAACATTAAAACTTGGAGGAGTGGGAGGGAAGGAGGAGAAAGGAAAGAGAGAGACATTTTCATGGCTAGTTGGGCTGTATCATCAGCACCACATCTCCATAGCAATTGTTGCCATAGCATCAACATGGCCTGCGTGATTAAAGAATATAATTTATTTTAAAGAGAGATGAAATAAAGAGAACAGAGCCAACAAGGTGCTGGGAAGATTTAAAAGGAAGAGGACATAATCCTCATTTTTCTGTGTTCCATATTCTAATACCGAGTCTCTGAATTTAACTTTGCGGAATCTTTAAAGACAATTACATCCTTTTTCTACAACTGCACACGTAGAGAGAGACTGATAGAGCACATATAGTGGGGGTGAAAGCAGAGGAAGACTTATAGCTCCAGGACTTGCACACGGTCTGCTTTTTTAGGAAAGGTAACTGATCCCACTGTGAGGCTCTATTCGTTAATGACGCTTACCAGGACAATGTACCTCATGCACCATGCAGCCAAACAGCAGCTAACTGTAAAACAGCACACGTGTAAGAGCTAATAATGATGATAATGATGTAACAACAACAACAAAAAAATCAACTGAGTCATGATTAGTGCAAATTACAGAGCTTGGGTTTAAACGAGTCACCTGTGAAAGAAAAAGGCTATTGTACTGCCAGCCAGTAGTAAACAAACTACAATTAAGCTCCAGCTTGCAAAATTCATGGATTGTTAAGAAAAATTTATGATCTAAATATTGAAATTCATTATTAAGGACAATCAGAGAAGTTACAGAGCAAAGAAAGCAGCACCACTTCTAGCACAGCAATTTTCCCGGAGGCAAGAGAGGATTCCTATTATCTTCCCAAGCTTTACTGAAGCACTGACCTATCTCTGTCATGGAGTTTTCTGTGCCCTTAACTGACAAGGACAGTACCAAAGCTTTTCCATATCAACATGCTTGGTGTCAAGGAGATGTTCTGAGATGCGAACCACTTCAAGGACCAAGAGTGTGACTTGGGCCACAGCAACTAATTGCTGATACTATAGGACTGTTGCCTCCCTTTTCTGCATTCCTGACCCTGACTGATCTCAAGGCTGAAGTCTGCAGGTCCTGAGTGAGCAGATATCTAAGGGCTCTAAGCATGAAAGAACTCAGTTGGGTATTCCTCACGCAGTCCAGGCTGGGGAGAGAAGTCTGTCCCCAGTCAGTCTCAGACTCCTTAGTACGAAAAGATATTAAAACGCCCTGAAGGTAATTCAAATGAACAAATCAAAATAGGCAGTGGAAAAAGTAATGGGCGAGTGAGAAAAGGGCAGCACTAATTGCTCAGCAGCTTCAGCTCTAAACTAAAAGACTAAACCAGGCTCTCATTCTTGTAATTGGGTCTTTCCTCCTCTGTCTCTTTTGATCCCAAGCTTAACAGTCACAGGCTTTTTCCCTGACAAACAGTGCTGTCAGCACTTTGGACACACTCCATATTGTCCAATTTAACAGCACTTCTTCATGTACTTAAGACTGCATAGTGCAGGCAAGGATTGCCCCAGGGCCATGCAGAGGGGGGATTATGGCAGTGGTACAAAACCAGACCCCTGTTTGTCTGCACACCACTCTGCACACAGGCACAGGTGGCACAGCGCTCCATTTGGGAAATGTACCATAGTGAGAAGGAAGGGAACTGCTCAGTGCTGGGAGAACTGGGAGATCTGTTTCACTGCACAGCTGGTTGCCCTTGAGCAACTGCAGAGCTTCAGGAGCCTGGCACAGGCACTGCAGACAGCCCAGATCCCAGACCCTGACGAGGGGCTGGATCCTGTCACACCAGTCCCTGGCATGGGAAACCCCTGCTACAGCCATGCAGTATCTCCCACTGTTTCTGTGGAGGGCAAAAAGCTGATTTAGGACGGGAGAAGAGTACTAGCGCTAACGAGGTGCTATGACCTGTCCCCTCATTTTGCAATCTTACATTCTGCAGATTCTGGAATTCAAGACTGTTAGTCTCCCTGAATAATTTCCCCAATCTTCTCAACCTAAACAAACAAGAACCTGAGAGAGAACATGCTTCTCTCTAAGGGTAATGGGACAATCCCTGCTACCCACACCCTAGCCTTGGCAGCTGGTATGGTTCCACTTCTTTACAAGCACTGAGAGACCAACGGAGGAGCAGGGAATCTTGGGGAATAAAAACAAGTTCATCATCTCCCATGCTGTCAGAAGGCAGAGAGGGAGGATAGTACTGCTCCCTGATCTTCAGGATGACAGCAAATATTAAATGCTTCCAGCTACTGCTCAGCCTTACTAGGGATTAGTTCTGACCGCAAACCTTCCCCGATAAGGACTGGCTATGGTGGGAGGGAGATATGAACACCCAGAAAAATAGTAAAGGAGAACCATTACCAAAAAGCAAGTACCTCTGAGTTAGCAACTTACTTTTTCCTTTCCTTATCCCTTTTAAGAGTTTGCGATCCTCCAGCCTGCTGAGCCTGTGACTGAAGCAATTCAGCTGCTGTCTTCCTTTGTTTAAATGCATTTACTTCATCATCCAGAGACTTCTTCTTATCCTCTAGCTTCTTTTTTTCATCCTGATGCAATTTCTTCAGGCGATCAAACTTTTCATGCAGCTAAAGGGAAAGGAGAGAGGTGAGCAGGACGCAGCACTACCAGATATTGTGTTCACAGGAAAAGAGGAAGACGGAAGAAACCCTTGAGATCTGAGCCTGTGAGTCTCCATTGGTCTCCACATCATTTCTAGCTCCTGAGCTGCCAATGCCCAGACAAAGGGCAGGGAACAGCCTCCTTCCACAACAATTTACAGGCAGGCAGTGTTCTAGTAATGCATCATTGTGCAGACTAAGAACAGAGGAGATTGGGAGGGCATAAGAGTAAAAAAAAAAAAAAACCCTAATCCATTTCCAAGGGTCTCTGCCTTATTCCTCTTTAAAGGTCAGTAAATTAATGGATTTTTCACAATGCTAAGAAAGTTGTATGGGTGTTTTTTTGTAAAACAAGTCCATCTCAAGGGCTGCTTCCCTCCCTGACTTCTACCACACTGCACCTCTTCATCAGAATCAAGACTCTGGCCCTTTCCTGGTGCAGTAAGTTGTACACAACAAGCACTGTGATTCAGCTTTGTCCTACAGACTGAACACCTTAACATCCCCATCCAATTTAAACCTCAGACTTCTTGGTAAGAAAGTCCTAAACCACACTCTGCAGAAAGTGCTTTGGCAGTAACTACCTGCTTGGGAGTGAATCTTTCACTCACAACCATGAAGACACAAATACTGCAGTCTTTACCTCTTTTTCAGCCTCTTTCAGCTCCGCTTCTTTTTCCTTGACCCTCTGGACAAACATCTGCCTCATTGCCTCTTCTTTTTTCTGTAGTTCTCCCAGAAACTCATTTCTTTTGGCTTCATAAGTTTCTTGTAAGCTAAAAAGGAAGGAAAGTCCAGTGATAAGACTTGGGACAAACTGCTTTCCCTGACCCTCTGAAATCAGGCCCTCACCATGACTATTGCTTTGCACGCAACACATTTGCTACTCACCCACGTGTGCCCAAGGTCCTCTTTATCCAATGATTTTTGGCACTTTTCTGTACGTTGAATGTTGGGCAATTCTAAGAGACCAGCTGGCAACAAACACTAGTTCAGAGGAACACTGCTGTCTCTCTGCAGCACAGACATTTCTACTCCCATACTTGCAGATTCACAGTCAATCCTGCACATCCTCCCTGTATTTTCACCTTCTCTCAGTCAGACCTTTGCTGAAGTCTGGATTTATCTGACCTGGCAGTTTTTCTTGCTGCATTGGTTCTTTCTGTGCTCCCCCAAGGACACACACACACACACACACACACAAGCACACAGCGCAGCCAAAAACGCCTCTCTCAAGCTCTCCCGTCTCCTCCAGGGATCTCACCTGAAAGGTTTGCTGTCTGGATCAGTGTCCTTGAAACCCATCTCCTCCAGTTTACATCGCCTGTAGAGCTCATAGTGGCGTGTGTGGGTCTGCTCACGAAGGTCTTCCATGTTCACACGGATCAGCATCTCCCGCAGCTTCACAAAGTCGCAGTGAGCTTCATTCTCCACTGTAAGAAGATACGGTAAGGAGGAAAATGGGGACAGAAACTAAGATCTCCTCCCACATTCCCCACTTGTCTACTCTTCCAACAGGTTAACAGCCCTTCCAAGCATAGAAAACTGGTCCTATAGGCCTGACACAAGGATTTAACAAAGGATAATTCCCCATGGATAATCAAGTCTAGCAGGCCCTTGCTCCTTTTATGAAAGCCCACTGCCTCCTCGCACAAGTGTCACCATTCATGCCATGAAAATCCCAGAGCTCAACTCACCCTGCACTGTGCCCCAAGGGTACTGACGAGCTTTCATCATTTTGTTTCCTATTTTCATCTCCTCCGTACTCCCGATCACTGCAAATGGCAAGTGGGCCTGGAACACATTTAATGATATCCATATTAGCCCCTCTCAGACCTGGCTGACCCGCCAGCACACAGAGATTAGCACAGCCACCAAGACAGTCATTATGCACACGCTAATCTCAGGGAGTCTAGTCACTGGCCACTAGCCCAAGACAAAGGGTAGCAGGGTGGGTCCTTTTTTGGAAACCTTGTTAGTGCTACCACTCTATATCCTCTACCTGGCTGATCCTCCCAGCCACAGAGTCTCAGGTGAGATGAGCCAGTGCAAGACTGGCATCAGAGTGACAGCTGGAACAGCGTGCTGCGGCTCGGACTGCGGTGCTGTCCCAGGGCTTGCCGTGCCTGAGGAGAACATCTGCACAAGCACAGAAGCAGTATGAGGTCTTGGAGCCTTCTTGATTTCATCCCCCCACCACTCCTTTAGCTCATGCTGGAGCACAAGACACCTTGCTCCATCAGATCATGAGATGGAAGTCCATCCTTCACCCCCAGAGTAACAGCCCCTTCCTCCCTGCTTGCTTCCACCCTGGTGAAGAAGGGCTGAACATGTCCCCAGCAACTGTGTCCGATGTCACCCAAGGTCACACTCTTCAAGCTGAGATACGCACTCCACATTACATGAAGGCTGACTAAGAACAAGAGGGATTTGCTTTTCAGAAACTCAGAAATCAGAAATAGTCACTTCTTAGTAAAGAAGATGGTCTCTCTGCAGAAGGCAAAAAGAGACTTGCCCCATGCAAGCTCAGCAAAATTGGAACCAAAACCCTCCCAACACCTATCTAGACTCTGAAGATCTCACCTTACAGTCCTCTCATTTCCAAAACTCAGGTAGCCAAGCAAAACCCCCAGACACTGACATCATACTTTGCTGCATTTTTCTCTAAGTGAGATTTCTCCCCACCCCCTTTTTCTCCTGGGAACTATAGTGCATTCTGCCAAGCTGCAAGGAAGTCAAGTGCAAAGTTTCAGCACTTTGAGTTCCCAGCTCCTTGCACCAACCCCTTCTGCTGAGTTTTGTGAAGTGACATTTGTTAGGCAAAGCTTTTAAAGTGCACCAAAATCTGGGCAATTGAAAGGGCCTCAGGAAGCCAACTATATGGAAGTTCAGTGACCCTGGATTGCTCTCAAGAGCAGGTAGTGAATTCCAGAGGTTATCCAAAAACTTGGACCAGTTCATGACAGCTGGTACAAGCAAAAGATTTCAGAGATGATGTTTTTGCTTTCAGAGTGTGGCTCATACAGTCAAACTGCAAACAAAGCAAAACTGCCAGCAAGCACTCAGAGGGATGGGCTCTTCCCCTGCAGTCCTCGGCTCCCAGCTCTCACATGGGACACACACAGAGTAAGAGTAATATTTGTCTTGTTTCTAATAAAACCAGTATTTGAATAAAAGTTTTCCAGACCTGCAAAACTGCCTTGGTCAAATTCTGGCCTGCTTAGTCCCCATAAACCTGGAAATTCTGACTGTAATAGAGGATTAAAGAGTTGATTTGTCTGTACAGTGACTGACACAACCCAGAACAACTGCAAGACACCAATTCCCTCCCAGGACACAAGTAAATGGTTGAAAGGAAAGACAAACAGAGGTTCACTTCCACCCTGAGAAGGGCTAACACAGAACTGCTCTGACCAGGAAACCATCACTGACAGCTCTTACGTCAGGACAAACTTCATGTTTCCTTCAGGCCTCTCCAGAACACTGTACAACTATTAATACTAGATCAAGAGGTGTCACAAATGCACATCAGCTAGACCTCTCCTACATCCACAGCAGTGAGGCAAGCAACTTCCCCTACTTGATTTCCTGTGAAAAGCTTTCTGGAAAATGGGACCGTGGTCAGGATGTGCTGCCAGAAGGGCCAAGGGACAGCTTGCTTCATTCTCAAGGAGCCACAGACAGGCACCCACAATGCTGGGAAGGCCAGACCCAGAATGGGCACCTGCAGGCACCTCGAGGCATGTCTGGCCCAAGTTGTGTACTGTTTTTCACACGTTGCTGGTTAAGCTGTGTAATTCCTTGTCACATGATCCTGGAAGTACTGGTGGGAGGCCATCAGGTGATGCATAGGACAGAAATAATGACAAACCCTTGAGCTGAAAAGGGTTAAACAGTGATTTCCCTCAACAGATATGCACAAGGACAAGAAGGGTATTAGAAGTCTGTTTTCTGACTAGAAAAGCCCACCAGAGAGGCAGTAGCCTACCACAAAGCTCTCCTAGCCTAGGATGACATGATAAGGATGAGATTCTTGTGAAATCCTCTGTTTTTAAGACACAAAAGAAAAGGGAAAGCAGATTTAAGAAACATCCCAATATGGGACACCAACCTCTACACTGACAGTGCTGTTCTGGGAGAGGAGGAAGAACCGAGTCACTTACATTCATTGTCCCATTTATCTCTGCCACTGATTCATCGTCTGTTGGAAACTGGTAAATCTGCACCCCATTACTGACCAGTTCACTTGTGATTTTAATTTTAAACTTGGTCAGCTCACTCTTGGAAATGGCATCAGATTTGGCAATGATGGGAATGATGTTCACCTAGAAAAAAACAGAGGTATGAAGTAATCAACTTTGCTCCTGGAAGTTTCTCCAAGTGTGCAATATGACCTTCAAAAACTTGTAAGTGCTCAATAAATCTACAGAATTATCTGCCAACTCAGTCATTTCCACCAGAAGGGATATTCAGGGAGGGGAGATCCTCTGAAAAAGCAGCAGCCTTTCCACTATGCAAACAGTAAATCTGCCCAGTAAGCGTTAAAAATGCCAACCTTACTGTCGAGCTTCTTCATTGTTACCAAGTCCAGGGATTTCAGGGAATGGCCTGTTGGAGCAATGAAGTACAAGCAAGCATGGATCCGGGTATCATGGTAGTTGTGCAAGACCCTTTTTATCTTCAGTTCTTCTTGCAAGTAGGCTTCAAACTGAGCATCAATGAACTCAACGATGGGCTTATAGCTTTGGAGAAAGCAAAAAAAAAAAGCTATACATCTCACAGTCAGAGAGCTAAACAGATAGGACAGTGCTCCTTTGCTTGCTTTTAAGAAACAAGCTGTTAATAGATTTCACTTTCTGAGACCAATTCTCTCCACCTCCCCTGCTCCCCACCAGTAAGAAATTTTAAAGTTGCACTGCTGACAAGGAGACATGGTCCTACATCGGACTCTAGCAGTCTGCTTTTCAAAACACAGTACTGGCATTCAGCAGAGGACAGCAGATAAACCATCCTCTCCAGGGAAAGCAGATTCTCATACTTTGAAATGTAAGGGTGAGAGACTTCCTAAAGCAAGGCTAATGTAGACTCATTTGCAGCAGTGTGTAACCCTTGCTTGCACTCAGGGAGTGAATGGCTCGCTGCTCTCACAGCCCCGAGTGCTGCTGGTGGAAGACACAGCTTCCTTCAGTACTACCTTTGCCCAGTGCTCTGGGGCATGAAATTCTGGCAACTCCCTTGCAAGGCCTTCTGAAATACAGAGCCTGTCAGACTCATAATGTAAAGGACATTTTAAACAAATTAAAAAAAAAAAATCTAACAGACCCACAAAAAAGCAAATCCCATCGGCAATGTCTGCAGAGATGCACCTTGGAGACTCGTCTGGTGTAATTGCACATCCCTTAACCAACACACTCCAGCCACTCTGGGATGTGAGCTGCCAGAGACACTTCCCCAGGGCATCTCACTGCACATTTATCATGCTTCCTTTGGCTCTTCCCATGGAAGAGCTCTGCCAGAAGTGGATATTAAGCCAAGCAGACACTAAACCACACCAGTGGTTTGGTCAGCAGCTTGAGGTCAGCACAAACCAAAACAAGCCCAGATGCCCTGGAGCATTTCAGTCTCCCCACCAGATGAATTTTGGCAGAAGGCTGCCAGCAGGGCAGATATTGCTCTGACAGCATGAGAAAAGTTGCTTTATAGCTGAAGCAATGTTGACACTCCAGAGCCTCTGTCCTCTCCTCTACCTGTCCCATACCAAAGAGGTGACAAGGACAACTCCAAAGAAGCAAGCAGGAAAACTCTGCAGTGCAGTCAGGCCCAACTAGGGCACAGGGAGAATGAAAAGCCAAGTCACGATATAGCCCCTCTCCCCCACACTCACCTGTCCTCTTTGTTGATCTGATCCCCAAAGCCCACGGTGCTCACAATAGTCAGCTTCAGGTTGACATTGCTCTCCTGCAGGTCATAGGTACTGGATTTCAGCTGGACCCCAGGCTGTGAGTGAGATGCTGGGTCACCTTCAAACTTGGTGTTGAAAAGGGTGTCCATGAGGGTGGACTTACCAAGACCAGTTTCCCCTATGGGAGAAAAAGAGAGTTGAAAAGTTCTGTTGAATATTAATATGGGTTGGCCTTTCAGCTTTCAAACATTAACAGGGGTGAAATTGTAGCAGATGAAAGCAGATCTCATGCTCCCAAGGGAGCATCTGGTAAACAGAAAGCCATGAACAATGGGAGGTCTGTATTCTGGGCAAATTACATTTCACAGTCTAATGGCCATTAATGTCATTAGAAAATAGAGATGAAAAGAAAGAGGTGAAAAGGCAAAGGGGAAAGCATCATTCAGATCCTGCTTAAACCCACAACTACACTACAGAAGATGCTGTTTTCATTAAAAAGTGGGAGAGGAAATGGGGCTCGTTGCCATTTCCAGAAAAACCTGCTCCAGATCAATGTCTCTCATAAGCAGCCACAGAAATAGCTTCCTTCTGTGCAGAAACCCTGAGAGCTGGTTCGAGTCCGACAGCAAGTTGTGCAGTTGGTTTCTCATAACAAGTTGGAGAATCAGCCTTCTACACTGGCAGGGGGCATTTTCTGTAACATCTGGTTTCGTACCTACGGGGCTACGCAAGTTGTACAGTATTGCAAAATCTGCTTCCAAAAGTTCTGCTAGTATTGTCAGTATTTATTGAACTGCTATTTGGATTCCATTTATCAACGGGCAACTATTCCCTTGCCTGGAAGGAAGAGACAAATCCCAGAGACCAGTCTTGAATTTGTTTTAGATACATCCCAGGAAGAATAAAACAAATCCCTCTGTGAACACATTCCACAGGGCAGCCTCCCTTACCAGGCTCTGACAACAGAGCCAGCTCTCCGAGCTCAAAAGATGACTTCCTATGCAGTCTGGTCTGTTGCCTTGGGAGGGCTGTTGTGTTTTGGGGAAACAGCAATTTCTGAGCTGCCCAGCTGGCTTTTGGAGAAACTTCAGGAGCAGCCGAACCCCACCCTTTGTGAAGGCTGCTCCTCCAGCCTGCTGTGGAACCAAAGGGAGATTGTGTCTGGCTGCAAGAGCATTCCCCTCCTTCCCGCAGCCCTCAGCTCCCAACCAAAACAACTTCACCATTTTCCCGCTCTGCTCAGAATAAAAGAGCTTCTTATTTTTGTAGGTTTAGAGCTCTGTAGCAGATCCAAACTTGCATGAAATGCCCAATTCAAGGAGGGGAAAATCCTCCCCCATCCTCCCCCGTCCAAATTTCCAAATCCCCAAGCCTCACCCCTGCAAAGAGGCAAATTCTTCTTTTGGCCTCAGAAGGGATTTTCCTCACTCAGGGCTGAAGTACATGGCAGGGCAAGGCCAACACAGAATCATAAAGTCATAGAATGGTTTGGGTTGGAAGGGACCTTAAAGACTGTCTAGTTCCAAGCCTCAAATCCCCTGCTCTGGGAACTGAGCGGTCCCTGATTGCCAGGATCACATATCCAGTATCTTTCCAGAGGCAGCAAGATCCATTAACATTTCAAAGTCAACGTACACCTTGAGCTGCAGAACTGCCTGGGAGCCAGCTGAGAGCTTGTGCTCCATCACCAACCAACACCAACTGCAGCCAGAACAGTTACCAGTGCAGATGCCCTTTACATCAATCTGGTTTTCAACCCAAAGGAGAGAAGGAGGAGTCAGCACCAGGAGCTAGTGTGGCTGGAGTCCCTTGTTCTACCTCAACGCATCAGCTGTACCTACAACAGCACTGGCCAGAGCAAGGGAGGGGGACCCAGCAAAGCACAAGGTAACCTCTGTCACTGGAAGAATAAGCTGGTCCAACAAGCCCTGCATTGACTTGGAATCTCACTGTCTGGACTTGTCAGGGATCATTTACCCCCAAAAGAGAGCAGGTGTACAAATCAGACCAGAGCATTGTCATGGTTTGGACAGGGTTTTTGAGAGTTAACAGCAAACAGCCTTTATGACCTCCCAGGCCGTTCTCAGGGATTCTAGGAAAACAGCAGTGTAAAAAAAGACAAAAATCTGAACAGCCTGCGAAGGCTGCAGCATTTCCAAAGCCCCTGCCAAGGAATGGGTGGGACAGAGCAGTGAGCTGGCTGCTTGCCTGTGAATGCCAGGAACCCTGATGGGACATCTCAGGATAGGGGAGTCCCTCAGCCCTGGGGTGCAGGAGCATCACCCACACACAATCCTGCAAAACCTTCTCCTGTGCCACTGCCCCACAGCCTGGCAGGCCCCAGAGCAGCTCCAAGGCCACAGGACAGGGTGACAGGGGAGCAGCAGCAGTGACCAGGGCAGGGAGCTGCTCTCTGCAGTGGATACACAAGGTCATGTGTAAACCACACTGGCTTCCAGGCAGACAACACCCTGTAAGCCACCTCTCGTTTCTGCCTCCCTCCTTCTTTTGGGTGAAAGATGTTCATATGAGGCCAAGACTATTGTTTAAGCACATCCTGAACCTGTTAATTATCGCCTACTTTAAACCCATCTAAAGTGTTTTTTCCAGCAGTAGTGACTTTAACTGTGAGAGGGCCTAGGAGAAGCGTTTAAGAGATGCAAAACATGCTTTTACACTCCACCTCATGCCAGCTACACAGGGCCAGCAAAGGCAACTTTGAACTCAAACACTGAGTTTTTCCTTTTGGAAGGGGAAGATCAGAACTGTGGCATTTTTCCACAGGTGGGAGTTGCCTATCCAAATGACTTCACAATTAAAACACCCAGGCACTAACATGGCATCTCAAATATGAAGTCTGCACTCGCAAATTTACATTGAGCCAGCAGATACCCCTGACCCTGCACTGTGTAATCCCACTGACCTGACACAGAATTAAAGCCTGACAGGGAAGATGGAGAAGAGAGGAAAAACTGTCTCAGTTGAAAGAATGTTAACACTGACAGAGTGACTTGAAATGGTAAAAGACTGAAGACACTAATAAAGTGTTTTGCTGTATTAAATATGAGCAGAGATAGGGAGTGGGGCTATTTTGAAGGCCAAAATGACAGAAGAAAGAATTTCTGAATCTTCTGGGAGTTTCTGCCTCACACAGAGGCAACTTTTTGCTGGCTGGAAGATGTGAATGGTGCCAACTGCTTCTTGTAAGGACAGGAGTCCAGATGGAACAGATGGTTTGATAAAAAGGACAAGTGGTGTGTGCTTGTTCCAGCCTATGGCACTAGAGTCTTCCTCAAAAACCAGTAATTATGAACAGGGATTAAAAGAAGCAGAATTACTTTGAAAAAAGCAGTAGCGTACGCAAACCGAGTGAGAGGCATCCCTGTCAGGGAGATTATTTCCTGATGTCAGGCTTATGGACACATGTGATTTGATCTCCAAAACCGTACTTGGGGATTATGCAACTCGACAGTGGTCTGCTGTCCTGAAACAGGGCTGACAAAGCTCTGTGGGGAGGACAGGGCAGAGAGAGTGATCTTTACTGGTAGAGTTCTGCACCAGGCAGCTGGACAGCAATGGAAAAGCTTGAGTGTTGTACCTTCCGTCACGCGATGGAGTTTTGCTGTTAAGTCTGACACATTTTCAAGGACATAAAAAAAAAAAAAGCAAGAGACACCACAGCAGGTTCTGGACACGCAGCAGCCCTACATCAGTGCTCAGAAAGCACCATCCACTCTTAATGCCTGACAGCCTGGCTGTGCTGGGCTCTCCACGTCCTCTTGCTCTCCTGAGACATGTTCCCTGCTCCAATTGCACGTGCACATGGTATCTTCACTGCTCTATGGAAGCACTTCATCAAATCTCTCATTAATGGAACAGTGGTGGCACCACTTGCAAAACTACAGCTGGGACAAGCTCCTAGCTTCCCAAACCAAGTTAGGCATCTTTGTGCTGAATGAACTTTCATGGCTTCTTTTCACAGAACTTTTAGCATCCTAAGCACCTGCAGCAGTGAGCTGAATTATACCCCACAAAAGCTGTACCTCCTCTTTTTGTGCCTGGAAATTTAATTTGCTTTTCTCTAGCACGTGCTAAGTGAAATAAGCAACTGCTCACTGGCCCCCTTTCCCACAACACTCAGGATTTAAGAGGCCCCAATCATATCATCCTCAGTTGGCTCTGTGGGAGGACAGAGGAGTCCTTGGACTATTTCCCTGTTCAAAGGCAGGGAGCAGCTCTCTCAAGAGTGTCCTTTCACGAGAGAGCAGTACCTGTCCTTCACAAGATTAACAACCGTGGCTCCAGATATCAAATAATTCAATTTTAAAGAAAATGTATATGCATGCACAGCCTTTCCATGTGTAGAAATGGGAGCTAATCCAATGTAGCAGGTTTGCTGAGACAGGCCCTGAGGCAACTCAGACTGATAAGGCCATCTCTCAAGGAGAGAGGGAAAAAGAGTTTGTTTCATCTGACAGGAGTGTGGAGACATCACACAATTCCCCACCGCCAGGCAAAGGCTGGGCTGCGGGGGCAAGGAGGGCAACAAGGGCTCACAAAAGACACTGAAACACCACCTCAGAGAAGCAGCCAGCTCCCAGCATCCACCCCAGGGGACCAGCAGTGCAGGGCAGGAGAAGGCTGAGGAGGCAGATGGCTTTTTGTTTAGAGAAACTGTTCTCTCCTCAGCTGGTTGCACCAGTGACCACAGACACAACCACTGGGCAACTTCCAGGCTGTACAGCTCATCATCCCAGAGAGCTGCCTGCTGGAGAGCACCAGGAATCCCGTGCACATCCCTCCCTCCCCCAAGGTGAGAGCTCCTGCACACCATGGGCTCACTCCTTTGGAGTGAGAGACCTCAAACAGTCTTGGTACAGCCCCGGGAGAAAATCAAGTATTTCTGCCACAAAACAGCCTTTCTCATTGTACTGAACAGGCCAGTTAGAACAAATTCCCTGCAAATCCTGGGAGAGAGGAAGGGGGGAAATCCTGCTTAAATTGGGATACTAGTCTAATGCAACTACTATCTACCCTGGCAAAAACTGAGAAAGTTTACATCAAAAACCAGCAGCCTGTTCCTCCTCTTTTCCCCCTATCTCACTGAGAAATACAGTCAGGACAGAAAGTCTCAGCCATTAAACATTTCTCCAGCCTTTGCCCAGAACTACGAGGCATGTAAAAATTTACCACAGAAGGTTTAGGAAGAAAATGGTTGTGCTGAGAAATAAAAGATCAGAGGAACCATCTGCAACCCCTAACTTCTAATGAGAGGTTTTCTCATTTATTCTAGCTTTGGCTCTAGTCTCACGGGGGAGACAGCTTTCAGCATGAGAAGAGCTAAAAACTGCTCCACTCTGGACGTGCTGCTGAGAGTAATTTCTGAAGCTTTCCTTGGCTTCTCCACTAGGAGCTGGAGGAATTGGTGGCTCAGATCCAGTACGACACAGAGTAGAATTATCACTGGATTTGTCCTCCAACAGATGCCACACACAGCTGAAAAATGGGGGGCAATGAAGTGCCTTTCTGTCATGCTTAGTGGGCTGTCTATGGGATCCTCATCCAATCCTTATCTGCTCCCTTGTTCTTTCAATTTTTCATCCCAAACTCTGCTGTACAAGTGAGATCCAACAGAATAAATGACAGATGAACTCCGGGAATTTTTGTTTTCTTTCGCCAGGATGTTTAAGTGTGGGGGCAAAATTTGCAAATCTTTTTCTAATGAAGTTTATTATATTTTTCTATAAAGTTTCTTTATTTCAAGATTGTGTTATTATTATTAATAAAAAGCTGACATTAGTAACTAATGTACATTGATCTTGGTGACTCCTTGTAATTCACACCAACAAGTGATTAATGCATTCCATTTCTACCCTGCAAAGAGGAAAACACAGACATTCAGCTCCTCTCCACACATCAAAGTGAACATATAACTACAAGAGGCACCCACTGCTACACCTAGAACTTTTTAAAAAAAACACTGCAGCTCAGTAAGTGGAAAAGGAAACACTTTTAGACTTCAGTCTTGGGGAGAGGAGTTTCCTTAGGTCATATCACATTCATGTACTGTGGAAATCACCTAGATTCTCAGCCTGACAGTGACCTCCACTTGTCAGCAAAGTTTATCATCTCACAGGAATGCCATTGTAAGGAAAATTGTCTTCTCAGCTCCATTTAACAGGGCTCAGCTCTCATCTCCTTGCTCTACTATTCTTGTTTCAGACTTAACCCTGTTCTGGGCAAACATCAGGTCCATACCATGATCTGCATCTCTCCTGGGAAGGCACAGAAAACTTCTGTGTGGATGCAGAGCTGACCACCAGCTGAGTCCCCAAGAGGTATCCACAGCTGCTGCTCTGCCCTCTGCCACACCAGGCACTGCTGGGATCATCTGCAGACAGGGCTTAGTCCGAGCAGCCATGGCCATGCAATAACCTCCTGCTCCCAGAGGCAGGCCACTGCCAGCAGCAAACCCATGAGATAATTATTAATTCTCTATTTTTAATTCCCTAATTCACCTTACCAAACTATGGTACCAAAGCCATACAGGGTTTTACTTCTGTTACCTAAGAGGAGGGATTATTTGGGATCCTAACCCTGGGGAAGACCTGTGAGATGGGCTGCAGGGACAGACACCAAGTCTTGCTACAGTGCCAGGCCCCAGCTGTGATCCACACCACATGGCAGCTTGCATAATTGTCTGAACAGTTAAGGCTTGGCCAGACACCCTCTTAATTCAAGTATGCACAGAAAGGAGGAGAAAAAAATAGCTTTTAGATATTTAAGAGAAGCATGACTGGTACTTTGTTATAATAATAATAATAATAATAATTCAATACTTAACCAAACAAGACAAACAAAGTACTCTGGCATGAGTACCTATTTTCTTTTAAAAATGTGAAATTCAAACATATGAGGAAAAGAAAGATCAAAATAACAGCCTGTGATTTTAGGCATTTTATTTCACTGCTTGGTAAAAAGCCATACTGCAGAACCCCAGTGGGGATTTCCCAGAGCACCAGTAAATCTTGTAACTGAAAATAGAACAGTTGGGGAAATTTAAATCAAAGCTACCTTGTTAGTGCTGTAACCTACAAGCTACATCCAGCTGCAGAAAAACTTTCAGCAAGAGAACTTCCCAAAATGGAAATACTCACCCACACACAGGATGTTGAAACAAAACCCATGATTAACCGACTTATTAACCAGCTGGTCAGGCAAACTATCAAATCCTACGTGTCCGGAAAGCGGGACAGTGCGACAGCCTTCGCCCTGAAATACAATGAAATAGTTGTGTCATTTTCAAGCAAACATACTTCTCTGTATAAACCCTTAAGACCTCCCAAGTGGAATCAACTGCACAGTCCAAGCAGAGATTTGCACAGGCACTGTCAATCATGTCAGCACGCTTCACTCTTCTGCAAAACAATTCCAGAGGGCACAAATAGAACATTTCATTTGCCACACATTTGAAGGTAGCCCTGACAGAAAAATACTAAAATGTGCAAAACATGTACACAAACACAGCTGCTGAAATGAAGAGGCAACAAAACACTTGTTTCTTGAGAAAATATGCAGAAACTCAAGTGTCACCTTATACTGAAAACAAAAAGAATCCTCTGTGCAAAGCAATGTATTAATGACATCTCCTCCTACAAGCCTATTACCAAGCACTTTACGCAAATTTGAACTCATATGTAATTCCCATTCACAGCTGCAATTACAGAAACTAGCTAGAAACAGTAAGGAAAACTGTACCTACAGGAAAACAAAGCAGAGAAAAAGTGTCCAGAACTGAGCTGCTCATAACCTCACAGGCCCATTAGAAGGAGCCTGCCAGGACAGTTTGGGAGTTGAGATACCCAAACCTCCCGCTGGGAGGCAAGGGCTGCTCCTGCCCAGCCACCCAAAGGACTTCCTGAGCAGCTGCTCCTGCACCCTGCTCTCTCCTGCACTCAACACCACTAATCTGGTCTCCCCAGCCAAGAGGAACATGTGGTGCTCCATGCCCAGAACAGCCACGAGCTGCAGGAGGGGGGTCAGAAATTTTGACCTGGCCAGTCTCTGCCAAGGCACCCTGGGTCCCAACCCTGCTCAGCCGACAGTAAAACACGACACGCGGAGGCTCAGCCTCAGAAATGGCACCTGGCAAAATGAAGAGTCAGTGCTGCACCCCTGTATTGGTGTGCACTGGACAATCGTCCTCCTGCAGCCCCAAAAAGGTATTGACCTCTCTGAAACAAAGGCTTTTCTTAAAAATGTATTTTAGTGTGAAAATCAGAAAATTCCCCTCTAGCCTTCCATCAGTTTACAAAAAATACTACAGCCAAAAGGCAGTAGTTTATAGGGTGTGATTTTGAATTTATTCTTTCAGAACCATGCTTTCACATATCTTGAAAGCCTGTTTATAGGGACAGGCATACTGGTTTTCCCTCTTCTGCTAATGGCACTGGTATTTTAGGCTAGGAAGACATCCCCAAGGAGTGCATTTACTACAGTAGCCTGTCAGCATGACTACTTGCCTTGTTACTGTTTTGCTGTTGTGGGCTTGGGTTTGCTTTTTTTTTCAGATATGAGGCTCCAAATACACTTCAACTATTAACCATATTTACCAATCTGTGATGTGTAAATATGTTTCCCCTTAGCCATATTTTGTGTATTAGTCTGACTCTTCTGACAAGATGTTCACCAAATATGGCGCTTCATTAACTCCTGAACACCTTCCCTCCTAATGACATGTTCATGAGGAAGGCATTCAGGCTCCCCAGCACATTCTGGTTTTGCCTACTGACAATGCAGCTGTAAGTCCAGTAATGCAGAATCAGCTAAAGCAGAAGAAAGTGAGACCCTCAGACACACAGATTTTGTGACAACACACTCAAACTCTCCTAAAACTGCATTCACCAAAACAAAACCCCAGCACTGGGGAATCTCATGGCCGTGCTGGATCTGCAGCGACAGCCCCGCGGTCCTGGTGAAGAACAGATGGGGGGGACAGAGCTCGCGAAGGCGCGAGAGAACCACTGGCAGACGGCTCCTGGGGAAGGAGAAATATCAAGTGTATTTTTAATACTCAGCCTTAAAACCACACCACTGGAAGACTGCTTGAACACTACTCTCCCCAGGAAGCGTGGGCAGGAGTGTGGGCTCTCATTAAGAACAAATCATCCCCTCATCCCTAAATATAAGTGTGATCCAGATGGAACAAAATAAATGGTAGAAGTTAAGCCACTCTCAGCTAAGAGGAGGCATTTACCATCACACAGAATTCAGCCTGCAAGTCATTTCCTGTAGGTTCTTTTTCTAGTCACCTGTGGTTTTACAACGCATCTGGTACAGGCCAGGAAACAACTACTGCAAAATGTGATTTCCAGTTACAGCAGCTGAGCCTCCATGTTAAGTACGCAGCCATAAGGTATATATTGTGCTACTCTGCCTAAAAATCTACAGCCCGCTTGGCCAAGGCATCAAGAGATTGGATGCAATGGGAAAAAAAAAAGAAATACTGTTTTAAGATCAGACTGGTTTTGACACACATCAGAAAGTTGACAGCAATTACCAAACCAGTGGAGAGAAAAGAAACATTTTCTGTCTGATCCACCAAGAAACAGCACAAGTCACCAGTCTTCAGGCACCAAATGGTGTCTCCGTACCAGAGCACTGCTATATATAAACAGCACCATCATAAACAACATACGAACACACTGATTAGTCATCCTCGGTGTATATGAAATGTAGGTTTGGATCCCCTTGTTCAATACTGAAGGAGAATACATTAAGCTCATAAGCTTTTTGCTGAGAAGGTGTTCAAGACTGTCTTCCATTATTCATCTTCAAAACCAGATCAAATTTAAAACATATAAAGAGGTACCAACAAGGTAAGCAAAGTTTAACTACTGTATGCATGAAGGCTTTTTCCAGGAGCATCAGTGAGCACTGGATGGCTGACAGTCCTTTGTACTTTCTATTTTAAGGTTACATCTTCTTGGAATGAAGACAAAGATGGAATCTCTGGAAAGCCAGTGTGAACACTGGCACCACACCAACATACCAGATGCCTTTTTTTTCCCCATATACACAGAGTGACCCCCTGTCTAGACAGAATGGGCTGTTGTTGCTTGGGAGGAAGTGAAGCGTGTTTGTCACAAACAAGATTAAAAGAACAAAAAGAGCAACACACTCTCTTGCTGTATTATCAGGCAGGGCTATTGCACAGCGAAATTAAGGAGCAGCCACTTGGAGAAGCTATTTTACTTTTTCCTTTCTTAGAAGGATTTACACAGCCTTTTGTTAGGGCTTCTCCATGCCACAGAAGCCACCACTGCCTACTCTAATTCCTACGGAAACTATCTGAATCATATGGAAAATACAAAGATGTTATAATGAATGACCCCAAGCATGAAAGCACCACACATTAACCATTAGTTTACATAAAAGGGGCAAGATTTCGTCTCCAGGTGTTTGAATCACTCCAGGGTCCTCGGGATGAAAAAACGATTAGAGGAAAATCTTGCTGAACGTACGTCTGTGCCCTGATCTACTCTGCAGAACAAACAGGTACAGCACTGTCACCTCCCGACGTCCTCGGAGCCCTGAGAGGCCGTTGCCTCTCTGTGGAGATAAAGCAGAACACACCCAATGGTGCTGCTCATTGCAAATGTCAACACTGCATATTCGGGACTATTTCTGTGGCCAGGTCTAAAGGAATGATGAGAAAGGCAAAGCCTCCACTTGGTGATATCCAGGCAGAGCACAGCAAATAAAGAATGTTACAGCTCTGAACCCAAGGGACCCAGTGTCCAAACGACACCCACACAGCACAAAACTGCTCTCAAAGGCTGCAGTACAATACTTCATCTAGCTGAGTGTTTCTGTTCAGGACACTGACAGCCGACACTTTGTACTTCTGACACAATTTCTCACCTCTTCCCAAATGAGAATCACTTCAAACCCTGAGGCCTTGGAGACTCCCTTAGGAAGATTTCCAAACAGCTGCAACAAACACAACAGCACCATCCTGCAACAAAACCAAGTCAAACAACACTCACAGAGCTCCACCACCACTGCCAATGCTCACAGCAGCCACCTCCTGCCCCTCTGCTGCCCTTAATGCTGAGACCTGGGGGCTTAACCCCCAAAACTGAGACAACTCTTGCACAAGAAGTCAAATGTCAAATGGCAAAGAAAGGCAGAACGTGAACTCAGGTTTCCACACCAAAGTTTTTCACATCATCTGTAAGCCAGAACAACATCAGATCCCTTCTCATGACCTTGGCATTATGGTATTCACTTCCCCAGACTGCATTTGGCTCTGATTAAACAGCAAATTAGAGCAACACTTGTACCAATTATTTCTCAATTGTACAAGTATGTAATTCTCCTATGTAATGAAAGAATTATCCAGCAGACAGTATAAACATCCTCCACGAGATAAATGTAAATCAGGAATGTAAAGTCTAGATAAAGACTTTGTATTATTTTTCGTTGCTCAGCTGATAAAAGATCATCAAGAATATAAAAGAAAAACACCAGGAAAGGGGGAGGGAAATAGTTCTGAATCAGGCCCCATGGAAAGCAAGAAGTGTCTCACCAAAGGTCCTGACCATCAACCACCCTCTCCAGACGCACTGCATCACTCGGCAATTCAACATTCACAAACAGTCAAGTGCTTCCGAAATCTCAAATTCCGACAGCTCTTAAGATTACACTTCTTTATGCCCCTGACAAAAGGCTGCAGAAATGCCATGCAGTTTGGATACATTCCCAGGAGAAGTCTCCTCCAGCAATTAAAAGATACGTATCACTATCAGCAGTCGCAATGATTTTTCTGACCTCTACTAGAGACTGAGAGTTGGACAGTGCCTGGCAAGCTGGTCCTCTGCACCCATCCTCCCCGCTGGCAGAGGACAGGAGAAGGGGCTCAGCTTGGTGATGACAAGGCTACCCTGCCCATGTGGGGAGAAGGGGGTTTCACCGACCATCCCTGCAATAAGTGTGGGCCTTATCAAGGGTTCTCTGGGACAATGGCAGGGTGGTAACCCCAACTCCCCGACAAACCCAGCCCCAGCTATCATACCTTTAACACAGAGCCCTCTGCACCACCAGGACATTGCAGCTGACTGCTCCACGAACCACGGCCATGACCAGATGCCCAAGACCTTGGCTGACAAGTCATCTGTCCATAAAAGGACATTTTCAATTTGCAGCACACTAATTTCAAGACTGTCTCACAGCCAGCTTTCCCAGCAAGGCTGTGTGGTATCATAAATTCATTCCAGGACGCAAGCAGACATCTCAAACTCCTATACATTATCTCAGGAAAGCATAAAGCTCAATTTCTTTAAAAGACAGGGGAGCAACTGAGTCATTTCACATATTTTGGCAGTCACGTACAAGGGAATGGGTATGTCCAGGAGGAAGTAACATCACAAACTGGCAAGGAATGGCTACATCGACCCGTTCAACAAGACTGGGTCCATGCTAAAACATACTGCTTTGAAGACGAAACGGCAAGCATTCACCTCAAGTATTACTTTTGTATTAACACATGGACATGAAAGCTGGAAGCCCATCAAACCACAGACAAAACCTTTCCACATGCAAATGCGTTACAGATGCCTCCTTAGCATTTCTCTGAAAAACACAGAGGTGGCTCAACTCCCTCTGCCCCTCTTCTGGATAATTTTCCGCAAACACACAGGGATCTTGTGCCGCGCTAGGCAGGCGGGCGAGCACGGCGGCGGCCGGTGGCCCGCGGGGACACCCCCGCGGACCCTCGGGGACAAAGCGCAGCGGAGACACGGTGCTGGTTTTTGGCTCCCACAGCTCCTCCGCGGCACACGGTGCCGGGACTGGAGACATTCCTTCCCCGCATCACGCACTACCGAGCATGGGGTGATGGTTTCTTTGGGAAGAGAACAGCATCCGCGGAGAGACACGGATGCCATCGCCGTGCCCTGGCCCGGCGAGGGGCCCCCAGACCTGGGTAAGGGATGCAGGGCCAGGCCTCCCCAGCGCTGCAGCCCGGCCGGCCCCGGGCAGCGCGGCAGGTCCGGCCGTGGCCGGGCCCGGGGGCACA
>VWZW01007079.1:111060-139187 GCA_013397115.1 Edolisoma coerulescens
GCGGGCGGAGGTTCGGGGCGGCGGCGAGAGGGGCCGGGCGAGCGGGGCGGTCCGGCCAGCGGGTCCCCAGCCCCGCGGGCTGCGGAGCTGCCTCCGCGGCCCCCCGGCCCCTGCCCGCTCCCAGCTCGGGGAAGGGTTCCCCGCGCCGACTCCTCGGGAAGGCCCTGGGGACCCGTCCCGATGCCCTGCGGCCCCTCCGGTAACTCGGGCCGGGCCGGAGCGGAGCCGTGCAGCCCCGAGGCTGGGCTGGGGTTCGCGGTTTGGGTGCGTTCGGGTCCCCCAGCCTCAGCAGATGAGTTGCTATTTCAAGCAGAATGTCCGTGCGGTTCGCGCACTTGCCCAGTCCCAGGACCGCTGGACGGTTCAGGCCCGCCCGGGCACCCGGCTGAGTGCGGCTGTGCCCAATTCCTTGCCAGTGGCACCACAGCTCCGTCCTGGCCCCGCTCGTCCCGGCGGTGCAGCCTCAGCTCCCGGCCTATCATGAGCGTATCTGCAGCTTCGAGGGCGTAGCTGGTGCCGCTTGGGTTTCCCTTCGTTTGATGGCAGCACAAGCACCAAACAAGGCTGAGAGAGGGGAAACTCAGTCCTTATCCAAAGCAACTTTCCTGGCCCCTGGACTCCCACGTAAAGTCTCCAAGGTTGTCAACCTGGTTTTATCATGGTCAGATACCATGTGTGGTATCTGGACTGGGATTGGACGACCAAGTGTGTCCAGTCCCTAATGCAGGCATGACCACGGTGGCCCTAAATGGGAGGTTTGCTTTGCACCATTAGTGCCTTCATTCCCCAAAAGCAGCTCCTTATTTCCCTCCTTGTTTTCACCAGATGCCACCCGAGTGTTTTCAGCTGTTCACCAGGATCCCATGACTGTGTGGCTCAAGTTCTCTGCCTCCCTGAGCCCACAGAAGCCACCAAAACCCAGTGACAAAACCAGGCAGCTCCAGAAAGGGAGCAAGGGGACAATTACACTTTCACCACCAGTTGTTTGGGGTTTGAGGTTATGCCAACTCCCCACACACTCCAGAAAAACTGGTCCGAGTGGTTGGAAAAAGGCAAAGGCCCTCAAGGGCTGAAGGCCAGCTCAAGCAAGTCAGAGCAGGGCTAAAGTTTAGGGAAGGCAAAGAAAAAAGGTTCAAGGGGCTGGTGTGGCTTTTAGCTGCCCAACCAGCTGCAAAACCACCTGGTGACAGTTCAGCCACGGGTGTCAGAGCAGTCATGAATAAGAAACCTCTGGAGAGAAAGAGGACTGGGAGGTTTTAGGGCAGAAGAATTTGTCCTGATTTCTAACAAAATTAGGGTACAGGCTAGTGGTGGCTGCTGCTGCCAGCAACGCCAGGCATGGACTCTGCTACAAAGGGAGTCTTGGCAAGAGAAGAAGGCCAAATTCCCCATGAGATGAAACATTGGGTGGCAAGGACCCAAACACTGTCCCAGGCTGGGTCTCCCTTACATCAGAGAGACCCACCAGCCGCTGGGAACATGGCCTCTCGGGGCACTAACCTGGGCTTTCCTGAGCACAGCATCAAGGAGAAGCATTGCAGTCATGGGGGGCTATTTCAGGGGGCTGTAAGGCAAGTGCCTCAGTAAGACAACCTTGGGGTGCTGCTGGGGTCAGAGGAAGTGTCCCAGGGACCAGTGTCATGGATTTACACATGCCAGACAATGTAACACGGTCTGACCCTGGGACCCTGCTAAGAATGCTGAGTTCAAGTGAATGTTTCCAATGAGTCTTTTGTTAGTTCTTTGGTTACAGCTCAAGCTGGTGCTTCCAGAGAGGAACCCCTACCCCAATTCACACCTCTCAGTTATACCCCTGACACTCATCATGCAATCCAAGTCAATCACTGAATTCTGGTTGGCAGTATTTTGATTTCTTGCTGGGTTTCACTGGAGCTGGGCTGGCTGCCTTCTGATGTTACTTTATTTTCCTGGGATTGTCTCCTTGGTCCTTATCATCTCCATTCTGCTCGTATCTTCTGAATTCCAAGAGTGCTTTGTTAGCAGCATCGTTTTATCAAAAGTTTATGTTTGATCAGCTCTTACGGCCTAAGGCTTTGGCTACTTCAGGTGCTAATGATGAGCCAGCAGTGCTAAACAAGACTGTTCAGACAGGAGAATACAGTTCATCAATTTCTGCTGTAGCATCAGCACTGAGCTGCCCAGGACCCCCGTGCCTCCACCCGGTCCCGCGGCTCTGCACGCTCCCTGTACTCCCGCAGCCTCCTGCGTTCCCGGCCGCGCTCCCTCTGTGCCGCCGCAGGCTGGCGGGGCCGGGGGGGCAGAGCCAGCCCGTGTTTGAGGCCGTGCCCGGCACCGGCGGCAGCCATGGACACAGCGCGACCAAAGGTCACCTGCACCGCCCCGGCAGCGCCGCGGCTCCGCCGCCATGCCCGCCCGCCGTGCGGAATCGGTTCCTCCTTCGCCCAACGCCGCGAGGGGAAGCGCGGGGTGAGAGCTGGGGAGCGAGAGCTGTGCCCTGCTGGGGACAGCCCTACGAGAGGCGCCGCCATGGCCCGGCAGGAGCGGGAGAAGAGCGTGGCAGGCCAGAAGGTAGCTGGCATCTCCCGGAGGTTCTGCTTCCTGGATGCCGCCCAGCCCCGAGCGGGCAGTCTGGCCCGCAGCTCCCATCTCTGGCCAGCCACCCTGGAGAGCAGGGAGCGTTTCCATACGCTGCAGAAGATGGACGCCAACAAAAGCATCAGCTGGGGCAGGCACAGCCTGGGGAGCTGGGGTAGGACTTCAGGCAGGTTCTCCGTTGGTCCCAGCAGTACCCGGAGGAAGGAGCTGAAGGAAATCCTCCTGCAGAGCAACAGCCCTGGCAGCACCATGCGGTTTGCCACTGCTCAGAAGACATCCAACAGCAGCAGTCTTCCTGCAGGGCTGCAGCAAGAGCAGAAGCCTGAGCAGAGCCCTGATCTGCTGCCCCTTGTCCTCGATCCCCTGGAGCATGCATGGCTGCTGACAGTGGCCGAGGGTGATGCGGAGAGCATTATCAAGCTGCTGGACCTCGATCCCAGCCTGCTGACCAGGAGAGACTTTGTGACAGGCTTCACTGCTCTCCACTGGCTTGCCAAGCATGGCCACCACGAGAGCTTCATCCAGGTCATTTCCCATGCCCAGAAGAAAGGCTACCCTGTCAACATGAACATCCCCACAGCCAGCGGCGGGCTCACCCCCTTGCACCTGGCTGCCTTGCAGGGACACGAGGTGCTCATCAAGGTGCTGGTGGGAGCTTACGGGGCAGACACCACCTGCAGGGACCACAACGGGCGCAAGGCTTGGCAGTACCTGCCGGCAGACACCTCCAGGGACCTGAAGGAGCTGGCAGGGGCCTTGGAGGAGGACTTGGTCCAGCTGCACTCTCACAACACCAACAACAACTGTAAGTCATCCAGAGAGGCTGGGGCAGGGCAGGACTCTGTGGACTCTGGGGCCGAGAGCAAAGCCCAGCACTCCTGGAGCCTGTCAACTCTCCGAGGCTTTGTTAGACAGGCATTTGCTTTCTTCCACGAGCACTGAAGCTCTTCTGGCCCCATTCACCTGTAAACCCATGCTCGACAGCAGCCAGAAAAGCCTGCAGGGAGCTGGGAATTTGGGTGTTCAAAATCCTGGCCAAGTGAGGGTTAAACCATGGCACCATGGCCACCCTGGGTCTCGTGGTCTTTTGGGGCTGTTTTGGTGTGTGTGTAGAGCACCATGGCCATTGGGAGCACTACCTTGGGACAGCCCTTCCAAAAAACTGCCTGTCTACAGACAGGGTTTTGCTCCGTGCCCCTGCGGATGGGGACTCCTTGTTGCATCCCAGCAGATCCCCATGGTAGGGGCTCACAAGTGAGCTCTGCTGTGGGGAGCTGCTTCTCCAACACCCCACATGCCCACAGGAGGATGCTGACCCGCCATGTGTGGATCCCATGCTGCAAACACTTTCCAGCTCCTTCTGAGACCCCGATCTCTGCCATATGCACCTTCTCTGGGTTGATGTTTGTTTATGACAGCTGATTATAAAGCTGATTCTCAGTAGAGTAAGAGCTAAGGGCACTGTTTGTGAGAGAAGTCCAGACCAAGAGAAGCCTTTCAAAGTGCAAAACACCTCACACTGGCAGCCCTTCCCTGGAGATCCCCATCCCAGGAAGCCTGAAATGCTCAACCCCATTAGGAATGGGGGACAGAGCTAAGGAGGCAGGAATGACACCAGTGGGGCAGCATGTGGTGGCTCCTGTGGGGATTAGAGTTCAGGAACAGCTCTGGAAAGATGACTCATTCTCAGAAACTGTGGAAAAGGTATATGAAGGCTGTGAGATTGAGATTATCTTTATTGCTACTGAGGTCATGCTTAAAAATGAGACTCTGATGAACATTGCTGCAGCAGCGTAACACTGCGTGTATGTCTCGGTCACTGCATTGAAATGGCAAAGCCTCTGCTTCTTTGTTTGTGTTTTGTTCACCAAGTGGAGCTCTGCCCTGATGACTTCAACTTGCTTTTTACATTCTCAAAGGCCAGGACTGCTTCAAAATATCTTCAGAAAAACAACAGCCCCTTCCTCTTTTTCATCAGCATGAGACTATTCCTATGTCCTGAAATAGCAGTCCCCTTTGAGAAGTGCTTCTCAGACAGGAAGCAGGGAGTTTCTGTTCCCCAAGGCAGCCCTTGCAGGACACCTCCTTTGGGAGGGCAGTTGTGGTTTCTTTCCAGCTGCCTTTCAGGGGGTCTGCAGGGGTGACCAAGGGACTCAAGGTGATCCAGCCTGGCTACACAGGTGAATTTGCATCTTGATGCAGAAAGATACACAAAGACACACAGGTAACTTCCTTTGGGGAACTAGAGCCTGGGGGTTTCACAGATCCTGAGCAAACCCCAGTTATATTCAGACTGTGTTTTGAAACGCTGCTTGGACACCGAAATAACCCAGTCTACAGTAATGACGTGGAAGAGCAGCCTCCACATGAGTGAACAGGCATCCAGTGACTGGATAATGCCCAGTCCAGGTGCCTGGGGGGACATATAGACGTGTATGGACATCTATTTAATCCCTGAGGTCAGCAGCAGATACACACAAAACACACTAGGACTAGATTTAAGGCCTGATCTGCAACAGTTTTGTAATGCTTTAGCTCTAATAGATTGAAGAAGTTGGCAACAGCTCCTTCTGGAACTGCTGTGGTCCATGCCATGGGAGAGCAGGCTGGCTTCTCACAGGTCTGCTCACACCAGCACAAACTCCATGAACAGCACTGGTGTCAAGTTCTGGTAACCAAAGTGCTGTTGATAAGACAGATAGGACTGACAAAATATTTTTGACCTATTGGTCTTCTGTCACCCTTTTGCAGCTGTCAGGGAAGGGGCACAGGATGGCTCTTATATCTTCCTGTGAGTAAGGCACAGAGTAAACAGTGGAATTAATGAGAATTTCCTTGAAGGAGCCATTTCCTTGGCAACAGTACCTGTGGCTTAGTCACACTCCACCCGGAAACATGGACCTAAACGTTCCATTTGAAAGTAAAATTTCGCTGACAAATACTGCACCTAAATATGACAAAATTATTTTCAGTAATTGCCTCCCCTTGACAGATAACCAAAACCCTCTAAAGACAGCTTTTCCCCCTATCTTTTGGTCATGGGTTTGACCCTGTATTCTGTGCTGAGACAAATTAGGTGGGGACCTCAGAAACAGCAGGACCAGAACTCTGCTTCTCTAGATGTGTTACAACATACTCACCATGCCACCCCCTGCCCTGGCTGGGTCCCTTTCCACTGAGCAAAAAAAGAAAATCTTCCAGTGCTCCACCCCTTTGTCTCACTCAGTTCATTTTCATACCTACAGAAAGGCAGTTGATTTGAATATAGAGGCATGTTTAAAAAATATTCCTCAAGTATACAATCACCTCGAACTTCCCTTTTCACTCAGAAAACAAAACATATCCACCAAAATCAATGGACTAGAATATCCAAATCTTTTTTCTTTAGAGCTTCTGTTGATGTCTCAGTTATCCTGTGTTAGCCCAGTTCTGCAGAGATTCCTGATCCCCTCTTACAGGGAGGAGAGGGTAAAGAGAGCTGCCACAGACAACAGAAAACATTCAAACCCAGAGATATTTGTTTGGTTAAGGTTCTGCAAAAGATTTAGTTCAACCCAAGTTTAATTTGTACTAAATTTATTTTGTGCTATCCCATACTGTCCCGTTTGAAAAGCAGATTCAGTCAAACAGGGAAAATAATACAAGGGGTTATTTTCCAAAACAGTTTCTTAGTAGAAGCTACTTCCATCTAATAAAAATATCACAGTCATGACAGTAATAGGGAGAGTTTCTAATAAATAGTAATAAAATGCTTAATCTGTTGCTCAGGAAAGTTTTTCCACAAATGCCATGGAAAAAACTGTCTCTTTCCATTCTCAAGTCCATAAAATTACTGTTTTCCTCCTCAGCCAGATCCCCATAGACACAATTACAGAGAAACTCTATGAGCAGCTTTGCCTGCCAGCAGTGATGTGGAGAGGCTGGGGGAGGTTCACTGGGCTCCAAGGCAGAACTCCAATCCTCAGCAGTGCTGTTATTTCCTGAATGCTCTCTTCAAACAAGAGTGCAGAAGAGATTTAAAAATCACTGGGGTCAAAGTGGCTGCAGCACGCGAGCCTCCGTTGAAACATCTCTGGCAATGCTGTTTGCTGCTTTCCTGTTGCAGTGACTTACTGCTTCCCCCTGATGATGAAGTAGAGTCCAGACTCTTACCAGACAGGATAAGAAACTAGAGGATACCTCTGAAGTGTCCTGAAGTTGGTAAAAATCCCAGCCTTGCTCACCCCGACAGAACCCTGCAGCACACCTTAGGAGGGAGAGACCTCATGAGCTCTGAGTGAGATGTGTATTTCTCAGCATTTACCTGTTTGGCACGTGCTGTGTCCAGCGTTATTTGCACTGAGTTGCAATACGAAGGAGACAGATCCATTTACCTTCCAAGTGAAAAGCAGCAACACAGGTGTGGCAGCCTGAAGCTTCCTCAGGAAGCTGCCTCAGGAATGGACCCACCATGACAGGCTGAACCCAGAAACGAAGCATCACCCTGGCAGCCCTCAGTGTCAGGATGGGCTTTGCTGCAGCTGAGAACAGGCTCACACCAACAGGGATTTCCTGCTGACCAGAGCAGCTACCCCAGCTCAGTGCTGCAGAACAGAAAGGAGTGGGTGCAGAGCCACAGCCTCCTCCTCCACTTCCCTGTAGTAAATTGGTTTCACAAGCCCCAGCAGAGAATACCAGCACAGGGGAGCTGGAGTGCCAACTATCCAGAGACCTTTAATCCCCTTTTCCCTCTTCTTTTTTAAATAGCTGCAAACTCTCCCTTAGAGCCACATCTTACATTTCTACCTGTCTGCTGAGAATGTTTTATACTAAGCTGCACCTGTGGTTGGCATTGACTTATCAAACCAACACCGACTTCTGAACAAAACTCAGGTTATTTAATATTCTAGGGAACACACAGACATTAAGTGCTACACTCTACAGTATTGCATTTTTTTAAGAGATTTTCTTCAGTTCCGATTTTTACTTTTTTTTTTAAATTGGTACTTAGCTCCTGAAGGTTCACAGTCAGCGAAAAGGAACAGCCTTCTCTACCTGAAAAGAGCTGCCAAGGTTCCTCATACTAAGTGAGAATATAAGTAACATTACTGTGAATTTTATTGTTACAATCCCACCACATACATATGAAATAATTTCAACAAAGTCATTCAGGTCCATATTTATTAGTAAGCCTGTGCACTGTCAATGCTCATGGTGATGCCTGAAAGAACACTAATAGAACACAGTCTCCATGTTTCAGATACAAAGATTTTCCCAGTTAACATCAACATCCCAGACCAGCTTATAAAAATCCCACACTTGGGACTGCAGTCCAGCACCACAGAAGGAATGACTTGAGGGTGTTATCGATCTGACACAGAAAGACCAGTGTTCATTAGAGCTCCCGGTACACTCTCTATTACAAGCCCAGTTTGGTCCTCCTCCAGTGTCTCCTTTTGGAGTTGTACCTAAGAGAAAAGCAGAGTGAATTAGCAAAGTGCACACACATATTTGTTAAACATGAAAGCAGAACAGCACATGAAGAAAGTCTCTTCCAGGAAAGCACATTAATTTGTGAGCGTGTATTTGTCCATGTTAAGAACAAATGCTTTCACCAGGGGGTGAAAACACAGACAGTATTAACAGAGTTGCTCTCAGCAGGAAAATGGCAGCACTCCCACAGCAGGAAGCGCTGCAATTGCAGCCTGCTTTAACACAAAGCCTGGACAGAACCAATGGCCCAGCTACTCAAATGCCCGGAGACAAAAATCTGTGATTTTGCCCTATGGTTAAGTATTTCAAAATACTGCAGTTTAGCTAAAACAGAAGCCACTTGTAACCTGGCATGCGGATGACAAGGATCCAGCTGAGTGCACACACCACTGATCCTGCCTAGAATCAAGGTGGGAGCAGCTACAAGAACAGAACCTAGCCGTGTTGTGCTGTGTCACTGCCTGAGCCAGCCAGTGCTGCTGTTGCTCTCCTCACTGCTAGAACAAAGAAAGAAAGAGAAGAAGGAATTCTGTGGCCTTAAAAAGCCCAGATGAAGGAGTGTATGAGATAAAAAGCTCTCTGTCTGAGTGACCAAACTTTGCTTTCAACTAGAAGGCTTGGACAGGTATCCTGTGTATGCCCCATGTGCACCCAGTGTGTCACAGCACTCAGCATTTCCCTAAGCACAATGCTCGAGAACAAACTCAACAGGAAAGCAAGGAACTATGGCAAATTAATTCTGCAGTCAGATGCCAAGCATCTCATACTATCAATCTGATTTCCCATACATCCATCAAGTCCTTTGCTCCCTTACACACTATCCCCTGAACCTCGGAGCTCCCATGCTCAGGAACCGTTCCTTGAAAACGCTGGAGCCCAGAGGAGCAGCTATGAGAGCAGACCGGTATTGGGAAGGGGAACATCAGGAACAGAGAAGCTACCAGGGTACAAAATCTGGAATAAATCACCTACACGTACCGTTCAAGTTCTCACTTTACATCACTTAACGTCTGTGGACACTTGCAGAGCACTGATGCAAAACCACTACAGAAGAAAATGGCATGGAAGCCCCAGGCTGCCTCAAGAGGCCTCACCTGCATGGCCCTCACGGCCACAGAAGCGCGCTTTTGCTGGCACACACGCCATCAGCTCCCGCCTTCGGCCCGTACCGCCCAGGCCGCCTGACTAAGCCTGCGCGGCCGCAGCTCCTCAGAAGGCACCAGCCGAGCTCATTACCTGATCTTATTGCCGGTTTTCATGCGAATCCACTGCGGGATGGGCCGGTTCTGCTTCTGCTTCTTGGCGAGGAAGCGTTTGATCTTGAACGTCTTGTGCGACGACTGCAAGAGAGCGCAGCGGTCAGTCCCGCACACAGCCCCGGCCCCGCCAGGCCTCGGCGAGCCGGGAATGCTGTACCCGGCTCCCTCCCGCTCCCCCGCGGCCCGCCCGCCGGGACCCCCGAGCGCGGCGGCTTCGGGGAGAGGGCTCGGGGCGCGGCGGAGGGCGCGGATGGCCGCGGATGTCTCACCATGGCGCGGAGCGGCGCGGCGTCCCGGCGATGGCGGCGTCCGAGGAGGCGGAAAGAGGGGGGCGGAGCGGCGATGGCGGGGCGGGCGCAGCGCTCCCTGCCGGCCCGGCGGTCCCGCAGGCAGTGAGGGACGGCGGCGGCCGAGCGAGTTTGTGCGAGTTTATTTGGGTTTAGTACAAAAAACAGCTATGGCTAAAATTCGCTAGCTTGGGAGGAGCTGCTACTGGCGAAGTCTCGTTCTGGGCTGTAAAACAATACTTCAAGTTATGAGGAAAGAGGAAGCAGTTCTGAGAGGGCAGGAGTTCAGAAGTGTTTCAGACTTGAGAGAAGGGAAGATGCTGGAAAAGAACACGATGCCCAAACCAGCTACATTTGATGAAAAATAAGCATTTCAATGTAGGGAGACTTTACATGAGAATTTATCAAGACATATTCAACTATTAAGCCAGCTTATTCATACACTCCAACTTAAGTTACTTTATCCAGAGAACCACTGAAGAGGATGGTCTCTCCCTCCCTAACATGGTTACTGCACTGCCAGATGTTCTGCTTATGTGCCAAAAGGCTCCTGTCCACTGGTACCTCCACAACCCCAGCCTGTGTATGTATCTCAGTGCTAGACTGACACACTTTAGCTTTCACTGCCTCAGGTGGGAGCACCACACAACATAGCAACACCTGTGTTAACTCCAGGCAACTCCAAGTTTCCTCTGTTTAAGTGCATCCAACACTGGCTCAAATTGCCTTAACAGCAGAGCTCTGGCTTTTGATCCAGGTGTCATCCCCTCCTAACCACAACTCATTTGTTATCAAACTTAAGGCCATAAAGTCTTTCTGTTTCGCAAAGATTCTCTTCTCTGTTGTAGTTAGATGCTGGGAAAATAATTTCAAATAACTGAAAATATTACAATGAGAACACATTTCAAAGTCCGAATCTACAACTGAGGTTCTTTAACCAGAAACATCCAACAGCACAATGCCCCCTTTTCTTCCTTTGTTCCTTCTTCGCTCTGAAGGCACTTCTGGATTGCGTAGTACATGCTCTTTGGCTGCACAGACAGTCAGAACACATAAGGCTTGCACATCAGTCACTCCTCTTCCTTCGTGTGACTGGTCTCACCCTCTTGTTTCTTATCCACTCCCTGATCTGGGGGCTTTGCAGCACTGTCTTCATACTGACACAATCTGCTCCGGCTTCGGGCTCCAGGCTGGTACAGCTGCATTGCTGGGCGATCCTGAAATAAATCAAAACTATTTAGACTCTTTCATAGCTCCCTGCTCTCAGGGTTATTATGGCATCATTTCTATGGTATTAGAAATGGCTCAAATTCAAACTTTTCAGGCTAAGTTTAATTATTCCATAGTGGTGGCAATGTAACTTCAATTGTCCCAAATCAAGGTTGTCTCCGTTGTAAAGCAACATCCCTGTTCAAGCCACAAAGAACACTGCTCATAGTTGAGGTTACTTGTAATGAGTTTCCTGTTGAGTTCAGCTCACACTCTCTCAGGAGAGAGGCCAACTTCAAAGTTTCAAAACCTTGAGTTTCATTTGTACCTCACAATGTCTTAAGTGATCCAGAAAACAAGCACAGTGATGCTGCAAAAACAGATTTTGTACAGTAGATAAAACTACGCTCAAGACATTATTTCTTGAGCCTACAGGACATGACATATTCTGCAAGTTGCAGTCTCCTATTTTAAGGAACCTGTTCAATCGCACTCCCACTTTGAGATGCATTTTCAGGCACCTATAACATCAGCAGACACAGGCAGATTACTCATACACTACCAACACCTTAAAGAGACAGCCTATGGCACAAGTCAGCAAATGAAAAGGGATCAATGTCTTACAATTTAACCCATGTTTTCTTGGCTTAGTTCTTACACAGTGACAAGAAATGCCACTGTTAAGCAAAGTTTAGTGGACATTTCTAGCAATGGCAGAGTTTGTTGCCAGATCAGGGAGAAGTTTCAACAGAGAAACCACATGATTCTTTCCTTGAAGTGTTTTTATCCTAAAAACCACAAACTGATCCCTATGAATCAACACATGAATTTAAAGAAATCCAGCACCTTGTTTCTGATACGATCCCTCTTAATTGTATCCTCTTTTTTATCGTCTTTGGTTACTTTCTCAGATTTGTCCGTGCTGCTGGTAAAGTCTGTAAGATCACTTTTCTTTCCCTTTTCTCTGAGTAAGTCTCTCTCCTTTTTCACCTCTTCCTCTTTTCTTCTAAAAACCTTCTCTTTCTCATAGCGCTCTTTCTGCCTCCGACGCTCCTCTTCTTGGCGTCTCAGTTTCTCTCTCTGTGCTCTCTCATATTCTCTGTCTCTGTCAAAATCTCTATCTCGGTCCCTGTAGTCCTTTACACACTCATCTTCTGATCTGTATGAAAACAAAACTGAAAATTAAGCTCAAAAGATTCATCAAACAGAGCTGGGAGATCAATGTAATAGTGGTGTAAATGTGCAATAGGAAGATGACACACTGGCAGGTTCTAGGGAGCTCTTGGGAGGCTGTGATAGCCCAGGTCATGCATGACAGCCAGAGAGGACACTGACCACTAGAGTTTCCCAGCCTCCTACTTGCACAGCTGGCTGAGTCTCTTCTGGCTTTGAAAAAACATCTGAATTTCTCTGTCTTATCTGTATTTCTCACATGGCAGAACTGAACCTCGAACATATCACGGAGCTGTTGACAATTACATTTTCCACTTTGACTTTTTACAAGACTTTGAGGGACTGGTAACTGGAGAACACCTCTCCTCTTGTCATGGTTATAATGTCATAGTTAGGACAGTGCTCACAGCCTGCTGCAGCCACCTACATATGGGCTTCTTTAGTGGAGTTCCTATAATGAGTTGTAAAAATATTAAAATCTGTCCACTAATGGATAATTTTCAGGTAATTCATAGAGCCTTCTGTAATCATGGGGATGTGCACTGCCACAGAGAACACAGTCCATGCCCTATATCAGAAAAAACATTTGAAAGGAATTTCAAAACATGGTCATGGCAGAGCAGCCTAAGCCTCAGTACAATCAGGAAACAAGTTATAGATACATATATATTTATAGCAAGTACTGGAATACTTTTTTGCCTTCTCTTCTTTTGTCTCCCCATCAGATCGTTTGGCAGATGCACTACTCGCATTTTTTTCCTCCCTCAGAGTCTCTTTTTCCAGTTTCTTGGATTTTTCTTTTCTCTCCAAGTCTTTTTCATCTTTTTCAGGCTTCTTAAGTAGCTACAAAGAAAACAGAAGTCTCAACTAAAAAGCTCACTCTAATACATATTGTCTGGCACAACACCGAAATTGCATCAAAGGAACCACAGTCCAGTAAGAAGTAAACAGTAAAGAAGTATTACTGCAAATCACAGTATTTCTAAAAGCTGGAGTGTATGAGTAAGCATTATTCACACAGCAGACTAGGATTTTTCTCCTAAACCAGGCTGTTTTAGAAAGCTTAAAAATAGTCTCCATTCCATAGTGAATTCACAGTCCTGTTTACCGCAGCATGTACAACAGTCACATGACAAAAACTTTAAATATTACTATGAAACATTACAGCATGTAAACTTTTACAATGCCTACTATTGAGTATTACAAAAAATTGGTCATTCACTAACACCAAACTCATGTGATTCTTCACACAATACCCAAAGCACATTTTGAAACTGATATACAAATAATAGGGGAAAGGGAGTGTAACAGTTTATAATAAAGAACTGTTCTAGACCTTAATCTTTGGTTCTTCTTTTGATCTGTCTCTTTCTTTTTCTGGGCATCTGTCGACTTTCTTCAATTTTTCTGCTTCTTTTCTCTTCCTTCTCTCCTCCTCCTTCCATTTTCTTCTTTCTTCTTCTCTTTGTCTTTTTCTTTCTAATTCTCTCCTCCTTCTCTCCTCTCTTTTTTCTTCTCTCAGTCTCTGTGTATGTAAAAGCAAAGAGAAATAGTGTCTCTCCACACCAGAAAACATCTCTTTAAGCCATCAAACAACTCACCTCAAAGCAGCCTCTATTATAAAAGAAAAGAAAAAGTCCTGTCATCTCTTTTGTTGTTGTGAACCTGAACAAGTTGCAGCAGTATTTTTTTTGCTCATAGGCCTTAATTTGTACTGTCTTAAAAAACCCAAACACAACATTGCCCTCAGCCTTTATAATTCGAATTTTAATTAAATCTGCCCCACCTCTGATTTTCTCCATTGCTAATAGTTAAAATAACATTATGTGCTAGGAGAAAGATCATCTACAAGGACCTCAGCCGTAACTGCACTAAAAATGGAAGCACTAAAATGGAATCTGTTTTGTCAGTGCAACAAGAGGCGTTTTGCTGTGACCAGAATGTACACAAAGCACCACCATTCCAACACTCTAGTCCTTTAAAATCTATGAACCAGAAGTTGACAAGTTGGGTCAAAAGCTCTTTCTTCAAAAGAAAGAGCAAAAATGTGTCAACGTACAATGAGCAAATTGTACTTGCAAACAACAAGAAAATTCTGGAGGTTAAGTCTTACCTGTTTATTTTTCAAGAAGTTCAATAGAGGAGTAGTCTTTTTAGCTGGAGAACAGATAAAACAAATGTAAATATTTTGCCTTATCCAATAAGGCAATACTTACAACAAAGCTGTATGTGAAGTGAAGCAGCCTTACACATTCCCCTGCCTGTCTCCTCTCACATACAGCAATACAGCAGTGAAACAAGTATTCCAAACCTATCTCCAAACAGTGGCAACTATTAGGATTCTATAAACTTCTTTAGGATACTAATAGGATATCCATTACACCTATCTCTACGTTCAGCCTGCATTAGGCTTTTCCCAGACTCTCATTTTTAAAGAGATCCCTGTAACATACTTAAAAAGAGCAATCTGGTAATTTTTTGGTGGTATTTTACCCAACTACACTATGTCTTAACTTTTGCCTGCATGAAACATCACTGATCACAGCACTGTGCATTAAACATCACTGCACCTCACTGAAATGCAGCCACTTCACAGCCTAGCCTGGCTAACAAACATCTGCAACAGGAAGGAACTTTGTCATCTAAAACTTATACCTGCAGAAGAATTTAGAGCATGGGAACAAAAAAAACCACTGAATAATATTAGCCTAAAGGTTTAACAAATACTAAGCAGGCACACAAAAGAATTCCGTCTCCTCCAGGTTGAGCTTTAAATTACAAACCACGTATGTTTCTTTGTGATCTAGGAAAACGTAACTACAGTACACAGATTTCCATACCTATTAACTCTTTGTTTCTTGCCTCTATTTCCTCCAACAAAGTTTCAGGAGTGGAGGTTAATTTTTCATCATCTGCACTGTAACTTTCCAAAAACTTCTTGTATTCTGGATCTACACAGAAGAGAAGGAAAAAAAAAAANTGTAGCATGAAAAGTATTTGCATTGTGCACTGCTGGGTTACATTTACTTAAATTGGGTTGTTTATATGCCACCTTTTCATAAATTAGCAGCTCTCAAATGAGCTGCTGTACTATGTTTGTCTGGAACAATCATATTTAATAGATTTCTAGCTGACAAAGCAGTGCTCATAAACTTTACATATAATTAAGCAAACATCCTATTGGTTGAACTATAGTGTCACAGTAAAAACATTACATTCAAATGACTGCTAAGAGTTTCAAGTCTATACACACAAAACAAACTAGCAAACAAAGATGTTATACCATCTTCGATAGTTCCAGTTTTGGCATCCTTTTTCTTACTCTTCTTTTTTGCAGCTTTTTGGAAAGGTGCAAACTCAACTATGGCAGCATATTCCTGACCTGATAAGAGGAGAGGAAATAATACATTAAAATAAAGATGAAACGATATAAAATAGAGTATATTGTCCACATCTAAAGCAGGAAGGTAAGTCTCACAAGAAATATGCAATACTAGAAGAGACTACTTATACAGCATAAAAAAATTATTGTATTTGGAAAGCCATTTAATAAAAAACCCCCACTTTACAGACAGCAGAATTCATGACCTTCATACTCTCACTATACTAACAAACCAGCAAATTCAGACTGACAAAGACATACTAGATTAAAGACTGCCCATGACTATCAGTTCAGCCACCTCAGTGTCACCACATCATATAACAGCCTCATCCTACAGACTCTGCATTCATTGTGCAAGAAAGAATATTTTAAGTTACTGCAACTGAGGCAAATCTCAATTTTTGACAAAATATAGTAGAATGCAACACATTACAAGCAGGCTTTAAACCTTTATCTTCTGACAAGAACACTACATTTATGGCTGCACAAATCCAGTTGGGTATAGCAAACACGGTGTGCTGTTACACTGCAAACCAGCTCATTTAAAGGACCTAGATGTTATTGGAACTATATACGTATGTACTTCTAGTTGTATTGGAAATGTTATTTGAGGCACTAAACCCAAACAAGTCAGACGTGGCTGCTCCTACCCCTCCAAAACTCAACCAGCACACAGCACAGACAGCAGGGAAGCAGCAACATCCATCGCGTGCCGTTCACTTGCCTTTGTGATCGACAAAAACGTAGCCGTCGAAGCGATCCCTGAAGAGGACTATGTCTTCCTGGTTCTTGAAGTTGATGTAGGCTCTCGAGAACATGTGCGGGTACAAGCTGCAGAGACACAAACCGAGAGCGCTCGGCTGACGAGGCGGCGGCGCCACTGGGGCCCGGCTGGCGGCAGCGGCGGCTCCCGGGAGCGCCTGGGCTGGGCCGGCGGCCGTACCTGGAGTCGTTCGCGAAGAACTCGAAGTAGTCGTGCTCGGGCAGAGGCTGCAGGTGTTCCTCCAGCTGCTCCTTCGTCAGGCTGGGCGGCAGCCGGCGGATCACCACCTGCGGCACGGCAGGACCGGTGCTCAGGGCGGCGGCAGCGCCGGGGACGAGTCATTACCGCGCCTCCCCCGACACGTCCCGTCCCAGGAGGCCCCCGCAAGCGGCCCGTTAGCGGGTGGAGGCCCCGTTAGCGGGGGGAAGTCCCGTTACAGAGGGGGAGCCCTGTTACCGGAGGGAGGAGGGGCCCGTTACAGAGGGTGAGCCCCGTTACCGGGGAGGGCGTCGTTCCCGGCGGCGCGCAGGCCCCACCTTGCTGAGCGTCTCCTTCTTGTCCTTGGGCCGCTCCAGGCGATCGAGCTCGGCGGCGCCGGCTCTGCCGTCCGTGCCGGCGACGGGGCCCGTGCTCGACCCCGCGGCCAGCAGAACCCCCGGCCCGGCGGAGGCCCCGCGCCGCTCCTTGGGCCTGGCGTTCTCCTTGTCCTCCTTCATCCCGATCCCGATCCGGATTCCGGGCCCAGGCAGCGCCGCGCGCACCCAGTGACCGCAGCCTCTCGCGAGACTGTGCCTTAGAGGTGTCGCGGCCTCCGCCGGACTACGACTCCCAGCGTGCACCGCGCCCGCCACGGCTGATCCCGGTGGGGTCAGCGACCGGGACCGGGACCGGGACTGAGATCGGTATCGGGCGAACTGGGACGCGGGCACGGCCTCATTCATTGCCAGGGGACTGTTCCCCGGCCGCGCTGTCGCTCCCGCCGCCCGCTCGGGCCTGCTGGGCCGTGAGGGGGCGCGGGGCAGGCCGGGAAGGGCGCGGGGCAGGCCGGGAGTGCCCCGGCACTCGGCGCAGGGGCAGCGGCGCCGATACCAGCACCGGCACCGGCGGGATGTGGTACGAGATCCTGCCCGGCATGGCCATCATGGGCGTCTGCCTCAGCGTCCCCGGCATCACCACCGTCTTCATGCACCGCGTGTGCCACGGCGGCAAGGTCAGCGCAGGGCGGGGCGGCACCCCCCGGGATCCGGGACCCTGAGGCTCCGCTTCCCCACCGGCGCCGCCCTTATCCCGCAGTCCCATGCATCCCTCTGGGATCCCTTCCCTCCCGGAGCTCCCCTTTCCCCGCGCCCCGCCTTCCTTCGGGAGCCCCTGCCCGAGGCCTTAACAGGCAGCTCTGTGCCTGCAGGAGAAGAGGATCGCCCGCTATCCCTACGAGTGGACCCTGCTGGAGAGGGACCGGCGGCTGTCGGGGGTCAACAAGCACTATGTGCCCAAGGCAGGTTTTGGGGGCGCTGGGCAGGTACCGCCCGGGGGAAGCGGGACCCAGGCACTGCTCCCCCACCCCCGAGCTCTGGGACGGCCGCTGAGGTGGGCACTGGTCGCTCTTGGGGCTGTCAGATCTCACTCGATGTCTGCAGCTGGCCTGCCTCTGGGGATGTGCATTTTAATTTTGTTCTAATTAAGACTTGGGTAATTATATATAATTTGAAAATCTGCATTTTCAGATATGCCCTGTTGCACATTAGTGGCAAGAATGACACAAATATAACTGTTATTTTTTTCTTTTCCAGGGTCTGGAGAACATAGACTAAGGTGGCAACGCTTTGAAAAATCCATGTATCTACAGAAAATGATTTAACTCTTAAATAAAGTTATACATGTGTTCAGCCCTTGTATCTGTGTTGCTGTGGTGGGGTGACCCTTGCTGGACACCAGGCTCCCACCGAAGCCACTTTGTCACTCCTGTCCTCAGCTGGACAGGGGAGAGAGTATACATTGAAAGGTTCATGAGTTGAGACAAGGACAGAGAGAGACCATTCATCAGTTACTGCTACAGGTAAATGAGACTTGACTCAGAGAAGTTCCTTTAATGTATGACAAATAAGACCAGGGTAATGAGAAATTAAATCATAAAACACCTTCCCCCCACTCCTCCTTTCTTCCTGGGTTCAGCTTCCCTCATGATATTCTCTACCTCTGCCCTGCTGAGCTGCACAGGGTGATGGGGAATGGGGGCTGTGTTAAATGTTATCCCATGTCTCTGCTGCTCCTTCCTCCTCAGGGGAGGACTCCTCACACCCTTCCCCTGCTCCAGCGTAGGGTCCCTCCCATGGGAGACTCCTTTACTAATTTCTCCAGTGTGAGTGCTTCCCATGGGCTGCAGTTCTTCATGAACTGCCCCAGCGTGGGTCCCACACATAAGGTGCAGTCCTTCAGGAACCAGCTGCTCCAGCAGGGTCACAAGTCCTGCCAGCAAACCTGCTCCAGTGTGGGCTCCTCTCTCCATGGGCGCAAAGGTCCTGCCAGGAGCCTGCTCCAGCATGAGCTTCCCACGGGGTCACAGCCTGGGTACATCCACCTGCTCCAGCAAGGGGTCGTTCCTGAGGTGCGGGTGGATCTCTGCTCCATCATGGGGGGACTGCAGGGGCACAGCTGCCCTACCATGGTCTTGCACCACGGGCTGCAGGGGAATCTGCTCCGGCATGTGGAGCACCTCCTATCCTCTGCCCCAAGGCCTTTTGTCATCCTGGAAGAGCAGCTGCTGGAAATTCAGTACCTTGTGATCTGCTAAAACATTTCTGGCTTCTCTCATACAATTCTCATGGTCTTTTCCCTCTGAAGGGCTGTGTGTTGCAAGCTCTGGTGTTCAGAGCCTGCAGCGCCTCAGTGCACTGGGCTGGACAGAGTCTCTGCCTGGCAGAGCATAGACTGGAGGCTGCTTTAGCTCCCGAATTATCCAGAATGGCAAAAATACGACAAGCAGAGAATCTGCCTGGATCCCACGGCTGTTTTCTCGCTCATACCATCTTCCCTTCCCAGGAGACTACGGCTGCTGGGGAGACGTTTCCGCGGGGCAGGGAATGCCGAGGGGTTGCCGGGAGCGGCGCGGCCTCGCCATGGTGACGGCGCTGCTCGTGCCCGCGGGGCCCCGCACAGCGGCGGGGAGAGCGCCGGGCCCGGGCACAGCTCCCCGGGGCCGGACACCCCGCCGGGGACCGGGCACAGCNGCCCCAAGCGACGTGAGCAGGGCCGAGGTACGAAGCAGAGGCAGTGAGGGACTGCCCGCTGCTCCCCGTGTTCCTCAGACGGGGCCTGCAGCTCTCAGACCGGTGCTCTCTCGGCGTTTGTGCGTTTATCTCTCTAAAGGTGAAGCCAATGGACGAGGAAGAGGAAAAAGCTGCCAGTGAGGAAAAAGATCACATCCCCCCAGAAAATGAGACAAGCGGTACAGAGGAATGTCTTCCAGAGGCCAAGGAAAAAGAGAAAGGTATTGTGTTTGCTCTACTAGAATGAGTTGGGGTCTTTCCAGGAGGATTTGTCAGCATTTTATCTGTTTTAGAAACCAAGCATGTTATCAAAAATATCCTCTGGACCACAGCCAAGAACTTCACAGTGGAGAGAGGACGGCAGCAAATAGAAGAACTCATTTCTGTGAGTCACAGTTCCATCCACTCAGGAAGGCCACACCTTCTCACTGTTAAGAAGTACGAAATATTAAAGGAGAGTACCTCTGTTCCTTTTTAGCACCATCCTCAAATCAGCTCTACTAGAGGGAGTCTTAGTGTGATGCATTTATTCAACAGACATGGGACATTCATGAAAGCTGGCTTCACCGCTCAGAATTTCTCGAGGAAGAAGAACTGAAGGACAGCAAGAGGTACCATTACAGAGCTTGCTGGGGCATCCCAACACGCAGAAAACCCATCCCACAAGCAACAGCAAGTGTCTACTTCGTTATAGCGATCTCCAAATTCAAACCTGACGTAAGTACTCAGAAATGGTGTGGATGGACTGGTCCTTTAAGGGACAAGAGTACAGTGGCATTCCTGAGGCAGGGAAATGCCAGGACAGTGGAGAGACGGGCGAGGAGCCAGAAGCTCTCATGAGGATGCTGACAAGGTCTGGACATTGCCAGAGCAATGGCAGGAGATTTAGACGTGGCCCAAAAGAAACAGCCATCAGTTGGCAAAGGGAGCAAGGCACAGAGCAGGAGGCTGGGTTAGTTCCCAAATCATTGACTGACAGAACATAACAAACAGAATCGGGCAGGATCCTACATCCCCCTTCCTGCTCTTACCCTCTTCCCCTTCCAAGCAACAACAATTGTTCTGGGCAGCTGTAAGAAGGGCTGAGTAGAGGTGAGTTACAGAATGAGGGGTCAGTAGAGAGGGAGTGACACTTTGCTCTTCAAGCTGTCTCAGAATCCCTTTCCTAAACAGCCTGAAGTTTGCACCTGTACAGTAAGGTCTTGCAACTCAAGAGAAAAAAATGAAATAAATTGCACTGAGTAGACTTCTTACCTCCAGGCTTAGTCATACTGAACCTTAGTGTTTCTACTTAATAGCTATGGATCCCCAAACAATAGTCCATGGTTTAACCCCAGCTGGCAACTAAGCATCACAGAGCTGCTCACTCACTCCTTCCCCACCACCATGGAATAGGGGAAGAGAATTGAAAGTGTAAAAAAAAAGTGTAATAATATAAGAAAATAAATAGAATAATAGTAATAAATAGGAAAGAAAAAACAAACTGAGGAAAAAACCCTATGAAAGACAAGTGATGCAAATGAAAACAATTACCACTCGCCCATCAATGCCCAGCCAGTCCCTGAGCACTGTCTTCCCTCCTGCCCCGACCAAATATCCAGGTTATTTTTGAAGTAAATAGTAGCTCTCACTTAATTACAATGTCTGCTTTTTGAGGGGCTGTACATGGCCTCTGTCCTGTCTCTGCTCTCTTGCAGACCACACCTGTGGAGGTCTTCTACAGACTGGAGTCCAGCAGGCTGATTCGGAGGTAAATGTTACTACTCTTGTTTTAGCAAGCTTTTCCATTCCAAAAGCAAACCGGGAGCTCGATGTAAGTTTGCAGTAATAGCAGAGAAGTGGAAGTTGTCAAAATCTTGCTACATGAGATGACCCTGCTTATCACTAGCCTCACACCCCCAGAGGCATGAATAGCTACCCTGAGGGCATCTCCCTTCTCCAGAAATTTGTCCTGCTTTACACGGGTCTAGGTGGGGGTCTTTATTGCAGCAGATAGCCTTACGTGGTGAATAAAGGCCAGCTCTCAGCTGGCCAAACTTGGATTCAGTATTATGCTTACAATTTACTTTCTTTTTATTTCATTCTCCAGGCCAGAACAGTGTCAGTTTAGAGAAAAGTGGCTTGAGGACATAATTGAAAATAAAATAGCGTGCACAGAAAGACTTGCTTCCCAATGAACAGCTCCGATTCACCATCACCAATACTCTGTTGTGGAGAACCAAATAAACACAATGAAGGAAGAAAGGCTCTTCCTTAGCAGCATTTTTACTTTGTGGATACATAAAAAGCATTGAACCTGTGCAAAATCAGCTATGCTCTGACATGGCAGCTGGCTGTGTGTGACAGTCCCTGGCAGGTATGGGTGGGGACAGCAGGACAGAACCAGGTTCCAGAATGTCAGTGGGAAGGGGCAGCTGGGCGGGATGTGCTGTTTGTGAATGCCAGGTCTGTGGAACTCCAGGGAAAACATTATAGGACTTTAGGACTTTTATTTTCTTGATACAAATATACAAGACATCTCTGCTGCTAAACTTAGAGGAACTAAAAAAAAAAAAATCAGGAGAACAAAAAAGAAACAACCCACCTCTCAAAACCATTTTGTTTTCAAAAACATTTGAGGAAAAGAAGTTCCAGGGGATATGTCTGGAACTATGCAGTTGAATCAAAGATAATCACCTCAGCCAGAAAGGCCTCAGCAAGGCCTCCAAGCACAGAGTTTAAAGTAAGCCATGTAATACTGCTGAAGCAGACCAAAGTAAAATACTACAAGAGTTAAAACAAGGGTTTAATCTAGAACACTTTCATAAACAAAACATTTCAAATAAATTGAAAGATACATGTTTGTTACAACCTGTGTACATCCAAGGGTTCCAATCACTGCACCCCACTGCACTGATGTCTATGTATAACATAGGAGAAAAAGAAGCAAGCAACTTAGTTCTTCACCATGTGTTTCAGTGGACTGAAGATCAGACCCTCCTATTACTGTTACTTTACACCCCAGTTGCAATCTGCTTCCTCTAAAGTAACTGAATCCCATCTGTATTAAATTACAAACTCATTTACAAAATATTTACAAGTCTGGTTTGAACCACAAACCAAACTCAACTGTTTTGAGAAAAAACCTAAATCTAAAAGACTTGTGAAAAAATAGCGAAGTGGACAGTCCTAGATCTTAAAACAGGAACGCAGGAGTTCCTTCATTTTTGCTACTGGTGCTAGTAGCTTGTTAAAGGTCTTTTCCAAGCTAAATTATCCTATGATTAATCAAAATAAATGGAATAAAAAAATCACACTTATTGGCATTAGCTAACAAAGCCTTCCCATGGGATCCTTCAGCTTGTCTGATTCAAAGCGAGTGCAGAACATCGACACCTCTAATCTTCCTTGCCTGTTCTTGCCTTGTAGCCTTTCTCTTCACAGGGATTCCTTGTAGATGGCAAACAAACCATCCAAGAAAATCTGATGAAAATAACTGTTTCCTTGACACAAGTAAAACACTCCTGAGGCTTGGCTCTGTTGGGTGAAAGGTACTGCAGCACCTGCAGCTATTTTTAAAATGCAACTGGACTTGCTTAGCTGCCACGTGGTGCAATCTATGGCGTACAGCTCAAACAAAGCATTATTTTTCCTCTTTGCCTTTAGTCTTTCTGTAGACCATCTCTCGAAAGCTTGCAAGGATCTTATTCTCTCGTTTCCTCCTCTCCTCCTGGTTGAAGGATGCCAGAGCTCTCTTTTCATCTGCGCTGTAGATCTGGTTCTCTTTACGCAGACGCACAGCTTCCATGCGGCGATGTCTGCGGGGGAGAACACAGGGCACATCAGCATGGGCAGAGGGATGTCAGTGCCCTGTCACAGCTTCCATCCATTAACCAGCCTGAATGTGTTCAGGGCCTTAAATAAAGATACTTAAGTACTAAGGCCTGAACAACAGGCCCTGAGCCAAAGTTGACCTCTAGATGAACCTTCCAACAAAATGTTATATTTGTATCCGCTCATCAACGTAATATGCATATCATTAGTGAAATATGTACTATGATAAGAATATATTTATCTTTCTGCATTTAGAAGCCAGACAAAGGCAAGAAATCAGACATCTGACCTTGTTTGAAGGTATATGATCAAAGCCAACTCCCTTGGTTCCTCCTCGAGCTGTGGCCAGGCTTTGGATGGAACTCAAGAGGAGGATGAAACCAGATGTTTCTGCACTAGAAGTTGTGTAAGCTTGTTCATTCTACAGTCTAAAAGCTGGGCCCTCTCACAGCAAAGATGGAGGCCTCGCCTAGAGGTGACACACCACATAGGAATTCCCAGGAATGGTTCTCCAATCCTTTGCTGTGACCGGGGCTCCCCAGCTGATGTGTAGATCTGCATTATGGTAAAGTATTAGTGTAACTGGTGATGTATCTTTCTTAATCACTCTAGGCAATCTTTTGCAGTAATGATTAGGGGCATTACTTAGCTTATCCTTTGTAATTCTTTGCAGTTTTGCACTGTAGCAAATTACGCTTACTCCTTAAAGTTGGTATCTGCGTCTTTTGTGCTGGCTTTGCCAACTGGCAAAAGAGATACCTACACTAGATAATCCAAACTGCACACTAACCTTCCCAGGAAGGAGCGTGGCAGAGCAAGGAACTGATTTGTGAGGTGTCTGCTCTCAGGCAGTCAGTCAGAAGCCTCCCCTGTCCCCGGGGTGTCAGCTGCTGGCTCACCAAAATGTAAGTGAGATTCCTGTCGGTCATAGAGAAAAAAGTGCAGCCAACCTCTCACACATTGATTTATCTCCTACTGAAGGGCCAGCACATCCCCAGGGCTGTCCAAACAGACCACTTGTGAGCCACCTGACACAAAAGCACCTCCTCATTTGAAATAATTAGAAGAGTATTGCCTGGAAAAAACTTTTGCTCTTGAGGAGAAAGTGTCCTTGAAAAACTCACTATCCATCTCTAGCAATGGGGAGTTTAGTGTAGATTATTGCAAGCACACAGAGCACCTTCTCCTCCATGCTTGCAAGTAGAGCTTCGAAGCAGTCTTCTGTTCAGCCAGCAGAGAAAACAGCTCTTGAAAATTACACTGAACCATTGCCATCATCAAAACCATACCTGCTGCCACTCATGACATAACCAGAGCTCTCAAATGATGCAATCTCTTCACTCGTCAAGCCGATTTCACCTCTGCGGGGAATACGTTTTCCTGCTTTTACATACTCTGCCATGGCTGCACCTTCACCGGGCAGGAGGGCATGTCCATAGCTAAAAAACCAAAAGTGGTGATATCAATCAGTTTCAGATAGAGAGAGCCTGAGCTAAACACCCAACTTCCCTGTTCACTACTATATACAGCTGCATTTTTAAACACTTTCTTACTCTTTCCCACATATTGGCCTGTTTCTTCCTTATGGCAACACTAGCAACAACATCTTAAATTATCAGCTGAGTTCATTCTGATGACACTAAGAAGTCACAATACTGCAGACCATTAGAATAAAGGCAGTTACAATTGATTTTCTAGGAATCAAGGCTAAAAAGCATAAACCCGACTTTTCTACCCGAATTCAGGCCAGGGGAAAGTCTAACATCGCTAGTACTTCTGTCTGTGAGTTTCTGGCACAGCATTTCTCCCTCTGCATGCCTTATTGTTGCAACAGCCCTTTTGAACAGTAACTTTCACACTTGATTTACTTGATTTGATCAAAGGACCATTAGAGCTGTCTACTCACTTCAAAGGCCTGTCATCCTGAGATGCATGAGTTTTGGGAGCCTCTGGTCCAATCAAACTATCAGCTTCAGTATTTTCTGCAACAATCAAATAATGAGGAAGATTAATCTTGTGCCCACTGTTCTTTGTTATCAGAAGTGTCAGCAACACCTAACAAAGAATTCACAAAAAAGGACATCAAGAAGTTTCCACCCAAGTTTAAAGTCAGGTGAACCTACTTGACCTCTCAATCCACAGATCATCCCCTTGAAGCATTTCATCATCGGAATCTTCGCTACTTGAATCACTGGATTCCTTCCTGCTCTTCTTAGCTTTCTTTTTCTTATACTTCTTCCTGTGATAAAGCCAGACAGACATGCTATTTATCAAAATTTAAGATGAAAGAAGATGCTTGGAATCATACTCAAATAATTAGTTTCTCAAGGCAACTTCCACCTAGAAGAAGCCTGGCTGTCTGCTATGCTTCATACAAAACACTTTACAGCAAAACCAAGACAATATATATGTTCTGTTATGACTTTCACAGAGTGTTAGAAAGCAGCTCTACAGGGAGTTGTTTGTGCTGCACAGTTGTGTAGACTTAAAGAAAATTAATATTATTTGCTGGCTCTTGCAAATTACCCAAGGTCCTCAGGCTCCCTCCCAAGGCCTGCAAAGAAAATTGAGTTGCCCTCCAGCCAAAAGCAGCCAGAATGACACACAGCAACTGTGATGCTTACTTTTTGGTCTTCTTTTTCCTCTTCTTGCTTTTCTTTTTATCTTCATCTGAAAAAAGAAAGTGTATCTATTATCAAAAACAGATGATTAGCTATAACTAAGAAGTTTACTGCACTGTGAATAACATGGCATGCCTTTTCCAGCCCCAGTGTTCATGGAGATGTAGGCTCTTTGACTCTCAACCCTAACCCTAAGCCTAGCCCCATCACCAGGGGTGGTGGTCAAGATGAGAAAGATGTAGGAGCAGCACTGCTGGAGCCTTGCTGGGATCACCTTGGCATGCCTTTCCCAGCCCAAATGTTCCTAGAGCTGTAGGATCTTTAACTCTAACCCTAACCCTAAGCCTAATCCTAACCTTAGCCCTAGCCCTAACCCAAACTCAATACTATGGGTTTTCCAGGTCAGAAAGATGTAGGAGCAGCAATGCTGGGGCCTTGCTGGGATTACCTTGGCATGGCTTTTCCAGCCCCAGTGTTCCTGGAGCCGTAAGCTCTTTGACTCTCTCAACCCGAAGCCTAACCCCTTGCCTAACCACTCCCCTAACCCTACCGCTGAGAACTACACTAACCACTACCCCTACCAATTAACCTATTACCCTAACCACTACTGTAACCACTACCATAACCACTACCCTAATTCTTTTTCTATCCCCATCACTAACTGCCTCCACCAAAATGCCCTAGTACACACACAGATGGGACTTGTTTATACTGAGAAAGCATTAGCAGAAAGCTTCTTGCAGTATTGGTTGATATGAGAACATATCAAACAGATCTCTGGCATGAGAGGTCCAATGGATGCTAAATTCAGAAATCCCATTTCCTGAGGCCAGACTGTAAGCTGAAACCCTCCTGTCTTACCACTGGAGTTCTGCTCAGACTCTGAGTCACTGTCGCTGTCCTCAGAATGTTTCCTGTGCTTTCTTTTGGATGCTTTACGTTTTTTTTTTTTTCTTTTCTTCTTCTTTTTCTTCTTTTCCTCTGGAATATTTTTAAAGATAACATCAGAGAACAAAGAAAATCTAGTTCCATGTATTCCCTGATCTTCCCAAAGCAACACTCTCCTTTGAGCTGGGGCCCACCCTACTCCCACCCATCTAAGCCAGGGAACCTCCTGCAAGCAGCAGCAGCAGCAGAGGCTACAGTAGCTTCCCATTTTCAAAAAGCTGTGCAAGCCAAACAAAATACCTTCTGAGCTGGAATCTGAAGAACTACTCTTAGATTTTGCCTCTTCATCTTCTACCGGTGTGTGCTCATCGGAACTGAATAAAAATAACAGTTCGCTATTTAAAATCTGTTTTGTTGTATTCAAAATCAAAGGTACACATGTGGCCATACACATTTTGAGTCAATCCTTGCAAGGGAGTAAAATATTAAAGACCTAACTTAGCCTGGGAACTGCTGTCAGAACCACACCACAAAAGTCACCTGATCTACAATAAATCACATATTACATAATTGGTATGTTGGGATTATTTGGTGGAAAAAAAAGTAGTAATCTCATCATGTTGCTTCAGAAAGGAATTGATACAATAAATATTGTGGCACCATGACTAGTGCAGGGATAAAGCATTTTTGTAAACTGAACTGACATGTAATCAGTATTATAAAAAACATGAAGAAGAATATGCCTTACTCGGGGTCAGGAACTTTTGGTGACAGCCCCCAGACTTCAGGTGCCCCCAGTTCCCCAATTCTCTCTCTCTCATTGAGTCTCCTGTAAAGTAAAAACATTGTCACTGACGCCTAGTTTGCAACACCCAGTACATAAACATTTTAAGTCCTACACGTTAGTGTTTCTAATCGCCTAAAGCAGCTACAGTAAAGAAACAGCCAGGAGGAAGGAGCAAGCTCGCAAGCCGGGAGTCTGGCAGCAGAGCTCAGCACACCGCAGAGGATCGGCAGGTGTTAACCCCCTTACAGCGGAGTCCCGTCCCGTCCTCCCCGGGCGGCCCTGCCCGTGGGGAACGCACGGAAAGCCCGTGAAGGGGCTGAGAATCCGTGAAGGGATCGTACAGAACCAGGCCCGGCCGCCCCCCCAGGGCCCCGCCCGCCCCTCCCGGCAGCACCGTCCCTCTCGCNCTTCCGCGGGGAGCGGGACCCGGCAGGGCAGGCCCGACCCCGCGCCGGCGCTCACCTCTGCCGCAGGATCTCCTCCTTCTCCTTCTCGTAGTACTCGGGCCAGCCCTTGCCGTGGTGGTGGTGCCCGTGGTGGGCGGAGGAGCGCGGCGCGCCAGGGCTCCGTGACCGGCTGCGGCTCCGCCGGTGGCTTAAGCGCCTCGGGCCATTGCGCTCGCGAGACCGA
>VWZW01007079.1:143205-175389 GCA_013397115.1 Edolisoma coerulescens
CCCGGGGCCTCCGCTGTCAGCGCCGCCGCTCCCACTCGGCCTCCGGCCCCGGGCCGGCCGCTGCTGCCCCGGCGGCGGCCCCGCTGGGAGCGCGCGTTCTCAGGGCCAAGCCTCCCGGGGTCGCGGGGGGAGCCGGGCGGGACGTGCTCCCCGGGCTGGCGTGCGGCGGCCGCGGGGCTCCGGCCTCGGCGTCTCATCCGGCCCGGCCCGGCCTGCGGAAATAAAGTTTTACGGGTAAAATTAAGAGTCCGTGATTTGCTGTTCTGTATTTTGATGTTGTTTTTTGCAGCTTATTGCGGGGCTCTGAATGGGCAGTGCTGACAGATGGGTTACTTTGACTTAGCAGATCTGTTTTGTTACGGTGCTACTTCAGTGTCTGGGTTTGAAATACAAAGCCTTGCAAATATATGACATGGGATCAAAAAGTTTATTTTTCTGGGGAAGGAAGTGCACTATCCATAGCATTTTCATTAACTCAGTTGACTGGTAATATACAGACACACAGGTTCTGCTGTCTGACCACAAATAACTTCATGTTATTGGGCTTTCTCGTGACAATTTACAGAATATTTCACTATTAAAAAGAAATTACTAATAATGTTTAAAGCTGCTTGAGGGACCCAAAACTTACATCTTCTTGGTTTTATAATTAACCTTATTTGCTGTTGCATAAGATAAGGTGGTGTTTCTGTTCCTCACCTTGTAAGAACAGAGGATATATTCAGAATTCCACTTACCTTGTGTAGAAGGTGAAAGGACAAACAACAATAAGAAACAAATTTGCAGAGTGCAGTAGCACATAATTTTCTGAACAGTATCTCAGATTTGGTTTTTTCTAAAGAAGGAATAGACAGTAAATATGTGAACGTTGTCATGCATTTAAAACTGTAAATCTGCATTTTTATTAATTTACTATCTTTTGCTTTCCCTTTGTAGCAATGGAGGGGAAAAAACTTATTTCTGCAACAGACACACAATATTCTAGTGTGCTGCTTCAGTCTTTGAATGAGCAACGTGGCCATGGACTTTTTTGTGATGTTACAGTCATCGTGGAGGACCGGAAATTTCGAGCTCACAGAAACATCCTTTCAGCCTCAAGCACGTATTTTCACCAGCTTTTCTCAGTGGCTGGTCAAGTGGTTGAACTGAGCTTTGTAAGAGCAGAAATTTTTGCAGAAATTCTTAATTATATTTATAGTTCCAAAATCATCAGCGTTCGATCCGATTTACTTGATGAACTGATTAAATCGGGGCAGCAGCTGGGTGTTAAATTCATAGCTGATCTGGGCCTACCTCCGGCTGAAGGCAAAAATGTGTCAAGCGAGGTGAAAGACAGTGCTTCAGAAACTTCACCTTCTAGTCCAAATCAAAGAGATGCTGAAACACAGGTAACTGTAATCAGGCCAGAGAGTCAAGAGGCAACAGATGGGATGCCCGTTATAACACAGTCATTCTCTTTACATGGCATAGAATATGAGACTACAAAAATTACAGTGAGCGATTCGGATGATGAGGATGATGATGTAATTTTTTGTTCTGAGATTGTTCCTCCAAAAGAATGTACTAAAGACAAAAATGCTGCAAGCCAGAACCAGCCTTGCTCAAGTCCAGCTGGAGCTTCTGACCAAAAATCCTGTGGCAGTGGTGGCTCTCCCCATTTGACGAACACCACAGCAGCTCAAAACCTCACTTTGTCTGCCAGTCAGCTAAGCCCAAACCAGACACAATCCGGTGCTGAATCACTTGTCTCGGCAACACCACAGCATTTTACTCCTAATATCATTGTGCTAAACAAGCCTCTGCTTAACTCATCACTTGGTGCCAGCTCCTTGCATCAAACACATGTGACTCCTACAATTAATTTACTTGAGGAGAACCAGCAGCCATCCAATAATGGCTCCGTAACTGAAGTTGAAGCAACTGCTGTTGATGATGAAGAGGTTGTTGAAGATGATGTCGATATCATCAGCTCCTCTAGTCCTGGTTCGGTCAGCAGCAGCTCTTTGGTTCAGCAACCTGCTGTTCCTCAGGCAGCAAGCACTGAAGGATCAGGTGTACAGAAAAAACAGGTTGTTACATTTTCACAAGAGCCATCTGCTAAACCTGGAGAATTTAAAATAAAAATCTCAGATGTCCTTTCTGGAAACAACAAGGAATTAAGTTCAGGTCTAGCATCAAAGAATGTGGCAGATGGGCAGAAAATCATAACATTAGATACAGCAACTGAAATAGGAGGCTTATCCACAGGCTGTAAGGTTTATGCAAATATCGGTGAGGATACCTATGACATAGTCATCCCTGTGAAGGGTGATTCCGAGGAAGGGGAAGCCAAGCCTGATGACATGCCCAGAAAGTCTGGTGATGAATCTCCAAAGGGGAAACGCATGAAAGTAAAGCACGATGACCACTACGAGCTCATAGTGGATGGCAGAGTCTACTACATTTGTATCGTGTGCAAGAGGTCGTACGCATGTCTGACGAGCTTGCGGAGACATTTCAATGTCCACTCCTGGGAGAAGAAGTACCCGTGTCGCTACTGTGACAAAGTTTTTGCTCTTGCAGAATATCGTACCAAGCATGAACTTCACCACACTGGGGAGCGAAGGTACCAGTGCTTGACATGTGGCAAATCTTTCATCAGCTACCAAATTACAGCCTCCCACATAAGATCAGTTCACAGCCAAGACCCTTCCGGAGACACCAAGCTGTACCGGCTGCACCCCTGCAGGTCCCTGCAGATCAGACAGTACGCCTACATTAGTGACCGCCCCAGCAGTGTCCCGGTGATAAACGAGGGGGGAATTGTCTATCGTGTTGGCTCAGGGAAGGATGGCACTGAAGGAACAACATCCAACCCTCCAGCCAAACAAATCACCTGGGATGACATTTTCGTTCCGCAGGGAAATGAAACGATTTTTAAACAAAACCCGTCAGAGGGAAGTACTGAATTTGAGTTTGTGATACCAGAATCTTACTGAAATATTTTAAATGCTGGAAAAAGGATTTAGTGCAGGAGCATTGCAGCTGTTTTAACTGAACTGTTGAAATTGCTGTAAAATCAAAGGTTAAAGTCAAAACAAGTTGACTTGTTCTACCAAGTCACCAAATGGTCGCACTTAGATGGACCATGTTAACTGCAGTGATTTATGGAAGCAATGAATCAGAAAATTTTCATGAATAGAGAGTAAGACATTTCTAAGGCACTGGCAGTGTTTTCTGGTATGTTAAATTTGATCAAAGCATGAAGATTTGTAGCTTGAAAATGTACAATTCCTTCTAAAGAGCTAGAAATATTTCTAAAATAATTGAGGTATTTCCTGTACCCATACTTACCATGTAAACCCTTTCTTTCATGTTAGCACTTTAATGCTGAATTCTGTTTAGATGTTAACCAAGAAAACAGTATGATTTTTTCATCATAGTATCTTGGTCATGGAACCATTTAAAAAAAATAATCCCACAACTTGCATTTGTGAACAAGGGGCCAAAATACATGTTCCCCTACTACACTGGATTAGTCTATTTTTGAGCTAGCATTTTAATTCTGCTTTTATAAATATTATGAATCATCTGTCTTCATGCAAAAAGTCTTGTCAACAAGCAATACTCAGTTAGGGCTAACTTGAACAAACTTTACTTACACTTGGCAGTATGGTGAGCAAAGTATTCCGTGTCCTGGACCATGATATTCTACTCTTTTTGCAATAGGAGAAAACCAAACCCCACAAAGCTCAATAGTGAAGAAGCTTAGAACACTTAGGAAGGAAATAATTTTACCTTCTTTAAAGCTTGAGGGATATTGTTAGGTTTTCTTACTGCTGGAAAAAATGCCAGTAATGAGGTTGATACAAAGTGCTGTTCCTTTGTTTTTTTTCCTTCAAGAAGAAGGGCTTCAGTCCAGAATTTTAAAATTTATGATAAAAAAATATTTTTTTTTTTAGCTGAAGGCTTCTGAAAACTATGAATTCATGTAAGTGCTGTATTGGTTTAGCACTGAGGCTGCTGAGGATCTTGTATGCCTGTTTGGCTAGATCTTCAAGTGAAACAGGGATTTGGATTTCCCCCCACACTTGCCCCCATTTATACATTTTGGAAGATGAGGACTAAACCAACAACCAGAAAATACCCTTTATCTACCATGACCCAAAGTATAATTTCTCTGCAGTTGTCTGGTTGTCATCTGTTTCCAGGTTTGGGTTTATTATGTTGCCCTTTTATTCTCCTTGCAATTGGTGCCTGTTTAAGCACTTAGATGAATTAGATGTTCAACGTGATCAGGAAATGGTAGATCTGAGAAAAACAGCTGTTTACTGGAGTCATAGTTTAGCATTTCAGAGTTAGTGACTTGTTGAATTTTTGTAAATGGTAATATGAAAACTCCTCAAGTTCTAGAGGTGACTGAGAAAGACTGTTGTGCATAGTACTAGTTATGGAAACCTTTCATTGCTTAAATTGCAGTTACAGGTTTCTCTTTTCTTTTTCATGTTTTAAGTAAGCATCTTGATTCTATGACTTTCAGAGTTAAAGGTTTTAGACATATAGTACTCTAGACAGAAAGGCACTTAAATGGTAAATGGTTCAAATATACCTTGAGCTACAAAAAAGATAGAAATCCATGTGAGCAATGATGGGAGGAGGATTTGTTTACCTGGTGCACGTAATGCTCAGCACTTCTCTTTTGTCAGCCAAGAACATGATATACCTGATTATTTCCAGATCATATTGCAGACCCCTTTGGCTATAATGGGTAATGCTTTAAATGTGGGATGTAACTGAGGTGGCATTTCTGCAGTCAAACATTATCCTCGTGTGACATGAGTGTGGATTGCCTGTGTTGGCACAGGCAGCTCGGCTGCAGCTGGCTGGTGCTATGGTGGGACTTCCTGAACTTTGTGACGAAACAAATGCAATGTTATTTTTGTTATTGACATGACACATGTTTAATCACAGAATAGTCTTGAGTTGGAAGGGACCCACAAGGATCATAGAGTCCAACTCTTAAGTAAATGGCCTGTATGGGGATCTGGAATTAAGCATACATTACAAAGTGCAAAATTAAACATAATGGCTATCACTATTTGCTGCTGATATATTTAAAACCTTAAATTAAACTGTGCCTAGTTAAGGTCTCTTTTTGGAGGAAAACTGGAAAATTAGGGCTTTGTAACTATTTTTGCTAGAAGACTCGTGCTTGCATGTGTCTCAGGGTCTTCAGTTTTCCTTGGAAGTGATTTTTGATATCCAAAGTCCAGAGGTATGTAAAGCATTTTTTAAATTTCACTTCCAGTATTTATTGGTTTGGAAACATTCTAAATCCATTCTTTTAAAACTTTTTATGGGGCCATGAGTAAGCTTTTATATTTAGATTTCTGGCTATTGCACTTATTTGTGGTTTTGTTTGTTTTTGTAAGCATTTAACTTCCAGTTTAACTTAATGAAAAAACTTATGTAAATATTAAGAAATTGGCTTTGGGATAATGGAAGAAAAAGGTTGAATCTGACAAAGCATTTATATAGAAATTAAAAATTTCAACAGACTAAGGTAGCAAACCTCACAGTCTTTTATTATGCATATAAAACCATTAACAGATCTGCTGCAGAATATGGTAATGGTGGCTGCATCCTCACTATCTGGTTTCTTTGGGCATTCATACCATAACATTCCACTATGTGAACTAAATAAATATTGAAATAACATCTGCTGATTATTTATTTTGTTCTGTTAAGGCATGCAGCTTATAAAAAGATGCAGAAGCTGACAACTATATACACTGAATTCTGAGTTCTACAGCTATTGCCTAGGAAATGTTCCATGTGAAACATTCCTTGGTTTTCCCCGGTCTGTGATGTATATAGTTGTACAGTCTTTCCTTAACATACTTTTTAAAGTTGTGTTCTACTTTTCATTAATCAACACGTGATATTAGTTCTTAGAGCTTTCTATGGCAAAAATAAAAAAGTTTAATTCTAAAGATGGCTGTAGTATGTTTCTTTTTGATGGCAGCTTGGTTTCTATAGTCTTAACATGTTTGTAGCTTCCTTTCTCAGGTCTTTGTGAATAGCAGGGAACCCACTGTGGGGGGGGAGCAGGGAGAGGTGTTTTTATTTGGGCCTTAGTTTTGTTTGTTTGTTTTGATGCTGTTTAATTGGTTTTGTTGAACGCTTTCCGAGAAAGCAAATTAGCTCAGCTACTCGTGTGTTGTGAGCTGAATGCTGTGATAGATGGGATAGATGGGAACTCTCAGGACAGGCAGAGCTCCTGTGGAACAGTCTGACCAAGTGCTGGCATAGCAAAGGAGCTCAAAGTCAAAAAAAACCGTACCTAGTGACCAGTTAAATGTACCTAGTGACTACTAAAACATATGTTGTACATATATTTTATGTACAAAAATGTATAGTGACCAGTGCAGTGCTTTCACCTCACTCATGGTTTGGGCTCCTCTTCTTACCAGCTGCTGACTGGTTGCTTCATAAGACTTCCATTTTTGGTGACCCGGTGCCAACAGGAAATAATCGCTCACTTTGTGTAGACTTCATATTACATATAAGGAATGCAATTTAATAAGTAACATATCGAATTATGTTCTAGATACCTTTATCTCCTTGGCATAGGGCTTCTACCTCACTCTGCTGACATCAAGGAGCAGCTGACATCATCAGGACAGAATTAAGGCCCAAAGTAAGCAAAGGAGACACTGAGACTCCACTGGTTGGATTATTCAGATCTGTGTTAAGTGAAAAATCAGCAGTAATAACTTCACCGTGCTTGACGTCAGGGCACCATGTTACGTGGGTAGAACTGCAGAATTATCAAGTGTGGGGGCATGGAGGCCTTCAAAAACAGAACTTAAGGAGGTTTTGGCTAATCCTGGTAGAAATATGTCTCTAATATGGGAATAGAGATGGGGGGGAGGTTGTTTGTTGGGGTGGTTTTTTTGCTTTTTTTTTTTTAATGCAAATTTTACTCACTTTTTTTAACCTTAAAGATGCTTGCAAAACAGGAAGGTTGCTAAAATGTAAAATAGAATTGGTAAATGTTTACAAAAGTCACACAATTTTATTTAACTTTGGCAAAGTAATAAAAGGGTACATAAGAGTCACAAACTTGACATTCTCATAAGAAATGACAAATACAGTGCAGAATGTTGCAGTTACATTAAATGCTTAGTTTTACTCAAGCAGAATGAAACAGGTAATTCAACAGAAAATACCACCAGTAATTTTTTAAATGTGAAAATGTACTTGTCCTTTTATAGTGAATTTAAAGCAGCAATGTAATTTTTGCTTAAATATTCCTTAGAAAAAAAAGAGAATTTGGATAATTTCCTACGGTTAGTATTTTTCAACTCAAAACCAATGACACAATTATCTCCTAATTGTTTCTCTGCCACTAGGTTATGTTCTCTTCAGGATTTCCAGTCCTGTCTTGTGGTGTCCCCTCGTCCTTCTAGCCCTATTTAGTTGACAGGCACAAATGGTACAGTGTTCGTCAGAAGTGGGACAGGACTGTTAGCTTTTATTTCAAAGATACAGCAATAAAATGTTTTCTGATACTAAATTAACGTGCCCTTCTGATTCTAGTTTTGTGGGGAGTTTTATCAAGAGAAGTACTGTCTGTTTTGAAATTGCCCATGATCTCTTTATCAAGATTTAATTCAATAAAATGTAATATAAAATAGAGGATGCTCCAGTATATAAATTTATTTCCAGTATGCAAATTCATAGGAGCTGCACTTCAACATTCTGTAGTAAAACAAAATGCCACCAGGATATGTTCTACATACACTACTGCTTTAAATCCCATGAGTTGCATTCCTTTCTCCAGCTGTTTATTTTCCCTTCTTACTGGAGAAAAGTCACGCTTGCCTCTGGATAAAGTGTCATCCTTTAATGAGCTAATATACTGATTAGTATTTGACAGTGGAAATGATAAAGTTAACACATAGTCTAGCCTAAAGGCTTTGCAAATGCATAGGATTAAAAACAGCATTATAAAGTGTGGGTGTACTTTGAAAAGTGAGATCAGAGACTTCAGTGTTTGTTTTCCATGTTGACAGCATTTTAATTTTTTTTTATAAAGTAGGTGTCACAGTTTAAAATCCAACTGGCTTTTCCCAGCCAGCATGTATTCCATTTTGATTCTGAAAGCCAGATTTAACTTTTAGGTACCTTTTTGTCTGCATCAGTTGCAAGTAAAGGTAGGCAACTGAGGATTAGGGTCAACAAACTGATGCCAAGGAAATTATACCTTTAGGAAATGAGGAGTAAAATGTCAATGTTGTTTTTATCCCTGAAGTAAGCAGTTGAGAACGCTCAGGTTGAGCAGCTCAGATCTGAACACTGTCATCTGAAATCACTTCTTGGAGTAGAACCACACTTTAGAGGTCAGTGTGTCACATATCAAAGCTGACCTTTTGTTATGCAGGATGCATGCAAAATCTGCTGGAATCTAGATCAATCAGCACAGTCATCAGCTGAAGATTAAATGAAAGTCACAACAGTAATTGCAAATTCCTCAGTTTCATCCTATATTACAGGGTGTTGAATTTCATCCGTGTGAGACTTACATCTTGGAGAACTAGTAGTGGATATTCCTTATGTGCAGCCCATAATACAGCTACTAAACCAGTGCTTATTCAGGGTGCTGATTCAGTCCATTAAAAAGTTAAAAGTATAAGCTTAAAAAGAAATTCCCAACCAAAAAAAAAGTAAACAAATAAATAAATAACATTTTCACTGCACTGTTTCAGTGACTTGTAGACAGTTCCTGATGCTCTTTATAGGAATACAAGGGCAGTTTAGGCAGTGCCACCACCCTAACTGTTTGACTTCAGCATTACTTACACAGAATTCAGAGAGGGACAACTCAATTTCATCTTTTATCTTAAGAAGCAACCTGAAATAAAAACAGCTTGCCCCCCCTCAAAAAAGCAATATTCTGATTTTTTTGCTACACATACATGAGACTATCCTATGATGTTATCCTTTTCAATAGGGTTACATTTTGAGGCGCTCTCATAGTTCCTCCCCAAATTTTTCCACTGTGTTGGGCCAGTGAGTGATGTGAGCTAGGTCCTGTGTCCCCCCACCCAAAATCCCAGCAACTGGAGCCCAAAGGCCAAACAAAACCAGTGTTGAATCGTGCTGTCTGCAAGCACTGTCACCTCAAACAGATTGATAATCTCTAGCAACTACTGATCTTGGCTACCCTTACTTCAGCTTGGCACAAGATGGAGTAAGGCAGACCAGAATCTGTCATCTGTGTTGGATCACTTTATTAAAAATCAAGGACTACATGAACCAAAGAGGCTGAAATTTAGGTCACCTGCTACTCACTGACTCATTAAAACATCAGAAGTCTGTCCCCTTTGTCACAGACCATCGTTAAACTTCTGAAATAAGTCTCACAAGAAAGGACAGTCCAATCCAATATTTTTATTTTCAATTATCTTCTCTATTGTCCTGCTCCCTCCCACAGTAAAATATAAATACAAAATGTTCACAATTATTTTGATGGCAAGTATTTTTTTCTTCTTTCCCACATTCTTTATGGTGTGTAAGGTGGTGGCTTTTCAAAAGGTGGGAAATACGGTGGTGAGTAACGAGGCGGCGCATTAGAGGCCCACATATAGCTGGGAGATGGTGACAGGGACTGGGGGTCATCGGAGAGGCCAGAAGGAGTGGAGGCTGGAAACACGCTGGAATGCTGCAGGGAGACAGCAAAGGCTGTAATGTAACCACTTCCTAATGGAAATGACTTTATCAAAGAGATATTTCATTACCAAACAGTTCAAAATTAACATTTCAAGGTTCACCTCTGCGAATCACGTGCATGCAAATAACACTTCAGATACCTTGTTGCATTCAAGGTAAGCACAGCCCGTAAGTAACAGTATTGCAAAATGAGGCTACTTAGATCCAAAACTGAAGACATTTTAAAAAAATTCTCATCACTTCTGTGTGCCTGCTGCATTTCACAAAGATTGGACAGCTGAAAATTTAGGAGTTCCTCTCAAATCTTGGGTTTCACACACCAGCCAGCAGCAACAATGAACGGGCTGCTCCAAAAACCAGAGAGCTGGGTCTGCCATTTTAGAGTTGTGTGTGAAAGCCAGGTTTTTGCAAGGGCCCAGACTTCCTTAGGAATTCTGGTACGTTGTTTTTCTCCTGTGAAAAATGTGTGGAATGAGCGGGAAGCATTCTTGCACCAGAGGGAGTGCATCCTTTGGAAGGGCTTTGAGAGGTAAGGCTGGGCTTGCTCCGTGTGCTGTAGGATGGCAGGGGAGAGGGGTCAGGGTGGTGCAGTCTCCGCTGGAGAAGAGTAGGGCTCAAGGCACGAGAGCCAGAGGCTCAGCTAATGCTCCCATGCAGGCCCCAAGTTCCCTGGAAGATATGCAAGGCTCAGACTTGGAATTTCATTTGAAAGAGGGACTTGGCTATATTAAATTTAGATTACTTGAATTTATGCCCAGCTTTTGTGCTGGCTCCTAAGCCAACACCTGTGCTCACAGCAGCGAGACCCAGAAACTTTGATCTGTCCAGCTGAGCTGTAAGTGTTAGCAGAGCCCAGCAGTACTTCCAGTTAAAAAGCAGGGAAATCACCCCTGCTGAGCTCTCTGCAGGTACTGGGGCTTGATGTCTATAGTTACAGGCTGCCACACTGACAAACCCTGGGTCAGACAGTGCTTAGAACCACTGAGAAAAGGACTTTGCAGCAGAGCTTGGTTTGGCATGCACTGAGGTTGGCATTTTTGCAACTGCAGGAAGTTACACAATACCAGTGACTGTCCCAGGTTTCATTAATCTCAAAAATGAGTCAAAAATCTGTATAAATACACCCTAGAAGTTCTGACATAAGTGTTCAATTATATTTAGGAGCCCTGACAACAGCATCGTCCAGGGGCACTAGCAGCAGACCCAGGAAGGCTTAGATTCACATTACCTCTAATGCATGGCTCACATGAGGGACATGGTGGCTATCACAGAGCACACCTCTTAGCTGATGTCCAAGATCTTAAACTCTTGTTAATAAAATAAAAAGTCTCCAGTCCTGGTGGTTGTGCATCACCCCTGTGATGTTAATTCACCTGACAGAAGAGCTGAGGAAGAAATGTCCTCATCTGCTTCAACAAGTGAAAGCTGATGTTGACAGCAAGGTTCACGTGAAATCACCACTTCCAGCAGAGCTGGAACAGCTCAAAGAGAAAGGGATGCATTACAGCAAAGGTTATGTTTGCAGGGACCCCTCTTAGGCCAGCTGAAGCATGTGGAAAATAACCACAACAAAATAGCTTTTCCAGCATCATGTGTCTTCAGGAGGTCATATAGCTTGTTTCCAAAAGCTCATCTATTTCTCTCAGACACAGTAGCTGGCCTAATAAAATCTAGCACCTGAACACCTGGCTTTGCCTCTCTCCTCAGAACACTGCAGTGCCAGAGGCAGTGCCTATTTTTAATGCGATCTCTACTAGAAAGTGATGGGGAGGCAGGCAGGCAGGCAGGCAGGCAGCAGGTCCTCTTGCCTTCACTTCAAGGACAGCTTTCAGGAAAACACTGTCTTAGTAAGAGAGAACACTGCCAAGGACCAGTGCCTAGGAGGAAAAATGTGGTATTTTCTGCAGGAACAAGAAAATTAAACTGTGCTAATGACAGGAAGACAGGCCCCCAGAGTCCTGTAGACTGGCTGGATTTAATCTTGCTGCTAAACAAGGAAACATCCTGTAATGTTGCCCACCTGAAAGTCATAAGCAGAGTAGGGAGGCAGGTGAGGAGTGCTGTGGTAGTAGGAGTTGTAAGATGTCACTTGTGGCCTGGAGTAGTAGGTCACTGAAGGGTGTGCATTTTCAACCGTGCAGTTCAGCGTAGGGAGGGAAGGAGTCTATCAAAACAAAAGGAAGAGAGTATGAGGCTGCAAACACAGTCATGGAAAGCTGACAGCTGAATGAAAGCAGAAATGATTTAAAGGAGCACTGTGTGTCTTTAGACCTCAACTCTGTTGAATTAGCAATTGGCAATCCAGTTCTCTCTCAGGCAGCAGCTAAGTTCCAAGGTAATTTCATTCCACAGCCACTTACTGTCTCTTCTCAGATTCCATAGAACAAGCTGGCAGTAGCCCAGTGCACACCAGTACCCACACAAAACAGGTTTACATCTTCACAAGTAGGAGAAATGATTAATTAATCCCAATTACTCTGTTGTTTGGTGCATTTTGTGAATTGCTGTTCATTTCTATACATCTTTGCAGAGGTTTACAGGCTCTCTGCTGTGGATCAAATCTCAAAGGGCTATGATGCACTGCTGGGAATGTGTCTCCTGTTTTATTTGGGAAGATATTGGTGAGTCTGAAAAAGAGTTCAGAGTTCTGAAATAAAGTACCCTTAGTGCAGGGCCCAAGATTTCTTTGTAAGAAAAACATATAGCCAGGACAACAAATGCTCTTTTCTGTGTGTCTCTTTTTGTATTTTTCCAAATGAATCACAAGAGACTGAAAAAGGCCTAAATGTATCTGTTGAACATTCAGTTCTACCCATTAATTTGTGCCATTTAGAACAAAACCGTATAGAAGGTGACAGCCAGCCTGGTTAAGTGAGGGTATTTCAAAGCTCACATTGTTAGAATAGCATTTTTTTCATTATCTGAAGTTTGGTTTTGATCCCCAGTTCACCCTCTCAGGTTCTGCACCATGAAGAAATCAGATGGAGAGTTTCAGTCTAACACAGCTGCTTAAACAATCTGTAAAGCTCAGACTGCTACTATAAAATCAACAATTAATGAGCAACCACCACACATTTCCTTGTAGAATGTGAACGCTATGAAAAGGAAGATCAATTTTTAAGAAATAGCTTATTTTTAATCATTCTGGTATTACAAATGCCTCTGTGAGGGTGCCTTTTGAAAATACTATCTCCCAATTCTGTTAATCTTTTCTAACTGCGCGCAGGTGGTGACAACAAGATCAGAAAAGTGAAGCACTTCCACTTTTTTGTTATGGTTATTTCTTGCCCTTCTTTCCACCCTGATTGAAGTAACGCATAGATCATTTGTATTGAAATACCAATAGTTCTCATGATTATTTTTAAAGGCAATTTGCCTGATTTGTTTTCTTTAATGCACAGAGAAATTGATATCCTCTTACCATGTCTTTAAAGCCTCCAAGTATTGCTGCTGTAATGATCCCTAGGAATAGCCCAACTATGTTCAGAATTGTTGCCGACCAGAGCAAGTGGTAAAGGTGGATGATGTCCTGGCAGCTGCTGACATCAATGTATTCATAGTACCCTCCAGAAATCTCTACTCTGCTAGATTAGGAAAAAAACAACAGTAATGATAAAAAAAGGCACCACATATCATAAAACCTAAGCAGTACTGCTGGACAGTAAATTGCATTCTGCAATTCAGTGATAACCTGGACCTTACAACTGAGGGAGTGGAGATAAAGCCTCCTAGATCCCACGCTTTTGGCATCCAAGATCTCCTTGCATGAAGGGCTTGCTCTGTTCTGAAACAAATGACTTTGTGTCTGAACCTGTCGGTTATTTCTTTCATCTGAAATCTCCACAGAGGTCCTGGAGGCTTACCAAGGACAAACCGGTCTTGGAACTACCCCAGGAAATCAGTCTGTGCCCCAAGGAGCAGCAGCTGCCCCCCGGGCAGTGCTGGCTGCTCCTCACAGCCGCAGAGCAGCTGGGTGGGATGGGCAGAGGACAGCACAGCCCCTGCCTGGCTCCGCGGGGTACGGCCACAGAGCAGGTCCAGCTCCATGCCCCACTCCAGCCGCCGGCCCCTCGCAGCTCTGCAATGGCCTGGGCTGGCTGGAGCCCCGGCACCTCGTCTTTCTGCTCACATTTTGAACCTTTTCCACATGCAGAAGAGAGACAGAGAAAACTCGGTCAAATCTGGTTAGGTCATTATTTTGGAAAAGGAAAACCAATTCCTGCAACATGTGGGCTGAAGTCTTGCAGCAGAATTCTTCAGGAATGACTTCTCTCTGACTGCCGGGTGGGGAACAGGCTGGCCTTCAGCACAGCCCACCAGGTGTAGTGGCCTATAGCAAATACCCCTTCAGAAAACATATTTATCAGGGACAAACAGTACCAAGAGCTTATGAATGACTTATCTCTCAGCTCACACACAGGGTTAGGCTCAAAGTGCATGAGAGCTTTGAGGAAAGTGGGAAGAACTGGCTCATATTTAAGGTCAAGAAGCAGGAGATCCAGGTTCAGCTCCCCAGCAGACTCCACAAGGCCTGCAGGAAACTTCACAGGAATCACCCTCCTTTGCTCATTACTCAATTTCGACTTCTTTACCCTTTTTATTCCCACATTTCATTTTAGCCGGCCACTGCAGGAGACATTGCAACAAGGAGATGGGGATGTCAAGCAGAATCGAGGCAGAGCATAACCTCAGGTTACAAAAACCTGTGCGCTGGCTGGCACGACCTCTGTGTAACCTGAGCTCTCACTGTGACCCTCTAACAATAAAACCTGTATGTGCTGTTTGCAAGTGCTCGTTCCTATGGAGATGTGTGAGAGCACAGATCTCTCAGTGGGCCTTGGTGCACCACGGAGCACATCCCATCTTGTTCAGCATGTCCTTATCATTGGGAAGGGGCTTGCCCCATGCTGCCAAAGCCAGGGTTCACAGCATCAGGAGGAATGCAGGATTGCTGTCACTTTTTCCATGATTTCCATCCTTTACATGTGCACTAACCAGTCCTGAGCGTCCGTGCCTCTCTTACTGAGATACCAAAAGAACCAGCACCTCCTCAGTGCAGGATGTTTTTGTGGTACTAAGCAAGATTAAAATAGCAACAACTGATATCTTTTATCAGAGAGGGGAAAATGGGTCAGGGGCAGGTCCCAGAAAGAGGACTGGGAAAAAACCCCAAAAAACCAACAAAAACAAATGAAAAATAAATACCGAAAAGTTTCAAGCTTTTCTATTCCAATCAGTTCTCTGTGTATCATTCTCTTCAGCTAGTAAAAAGGGATTGTGTTCTGTAGGCTGCTCAAGGAAAGCATGAGCTTCACCCCTCTTTGACACACACAAAGTCCTACAGAGACCAGGGATCACACCTCCCAGCACAGGGAACCACCCACCCTCTCCCAAGAGCAGCTTTTGATCTTCCTCCACCACAGTCAATGATTTAAGTGGGGGCCAGCCCAACTAAGTACTGTGAGAAATGCTAAGCCTGAAACAGCCCTAGGCAAGAGCCAGCAGTAAAAAAATCAATTTATTAATTGCTTGCTGACACACATTGGACACTCCACAAGGTATAAGCAGTGCATGCTGCAAATTAAGCTGGCTTAGGCAGAGTAGCCAGATCTCAGTGGTGTGACCACTCTGCAATAGTTCTCGGTTGGTAACCACCTTCTGACTCATTGCACGGTGCTGGTTCACCTTCCAAGCCCGTGTGACCATGAAAGACATTCACTGGGCAGAGAGGACACCGGTTTATGAACACACAGATGGCACCAGCCTGTGAACTCTTCTCCCTGACAGCAGGGTGGGGAATGGAATGGTGGCAAGGTGAGGAAGAACAGTGTCCCAGTTTTTTGCATCTTCAACATTCTAAAAGAAAAAAAACCCCAGTGCCAACAGAGAAGGAAGGTGTTAAGACAAGCAACACTCAATAGGTGGAAAACCTGAGGAGGACACCAAGCACGAAAGTAATGGAAACTCCTGTGCTTTTCATTTTTCCAGCTGGGCCAGAGCATGCTCACTGATAGCTGAGACAGCCTTGCTGTATTTCACACCCACTTTTACTTGGTTAGCTTTTGTCTGGGACTCCTTGTTGCTAACCAGCACAGCTTAAGGTCCCTTCCCACAACAACTGTAATTAACCGATACTATCCTGCAAGCAAGCTGCAAGCTATTGCACAGGAGCAGGACCACTGCTCGCCCTTCCCACGGCCAGGAGTGGCATTTTTGGCTTACTTCCCACAGTTGTACAGGTCACAGCAGAAGCAGGTATTGGTTTTTATTTTCGGTGTGCAGGGGGCACGGCGCTGTGGGTGACAGACTGCCTGTATGAATACAGAAAAAAACACATAAAGCACAGAATGACACAAGCCCCAAACACAGTTTCTGCTGCTGTTTGGCCTGCTCTACATGTAGATTTCTCAGTGATCTCCACATCAGCCCTAGGCAGATTTTTCTTTCCTTATCTTGCTCCTACAAAGTCCTCCGTTACTGGAACAGAGATGCACTAGACTAGAACACACCAGCGTTTCCTTTCACCGTGGGGAACTCACAGACAAGCACGTGCCTGCAGAGGAAGGAGGTTTTGCAACTCTCACAAGCAGCCAGGGCGTTGCTGAACTAACCCACCTCACCCCACGGCTAGGCAGAGCACAGAGCTGTCCAAATTGAGAGCATGATCCAAATTGAGAGCAAGATTCCCGCAGCGGTGCAGAACCGGCCAAAGGGATTAATTGTCTCCCTGTGGATGGTAACACCCAAGTTCACATGGACAGTCTTCGGCCTGAAAAGAGAGTGGACCACAGCCACGCTGCTGTGTAGTACTTAACTTTGCGCCCTCAAGCACGGATTCTAATTTGGTATATAGTGGTTGTTCAAAACTACCTAGGGACTTGTGAGGAAAGCTCTGAGAGCCAGTCAGTGCTCAGCAAAGGCAGACAAAGACGTCCATACACACTATCCGTATGTGGTAGGATCATCCATCCCCAACAGGCTCCTCTTTGGAGAAGACAATAGGAGAGGTGCAGAGGCTGCTCTTTGTTGCTTGAGTACACAGAAATTACTGCTGTCTGAAATCTTAACCCACCACCCTGCTCCTATAATGAATGCACAGCTGAAGATCTAGAGAAACTGGTGAATTTTCCTATCCTACGTCCCCTCCTCTCCATCTGCTCCTTCACTAATGAGGCAGTACATGGAGGAACTCACCTCTCCAGTCCTCCCAGCATCCTGCTCCCACCCCGGGCCCAACTTCCCACCCCCTCCTCACTTTGCAGACCTCCGAGATACTGGAACAGCCGCCTGGCAGCAGGTTCCTCCACCTGCACCAAGAAGCTGGTCCCTTCACAGGACACAGCAGAACCTGCTCTCACCTCTGGTGGGGTTGTACTCTTGGAGTAGTACTGACATCGCCCCGCGTACAGCGGCCTCAGATCCTGCCAGAGAAAAAGCACAAGGCTTAGCCCTGCAGCAAACCCAAAATCACCCAAAGGGTCTGGGGAAAGGGACCAGGCTTTGACAGACCCTGATCTCACACGAGCACCTCAATACAGCAATGGCTCTGCAGCCCCCACCCCAGCTCCCTGAGCCTTGGGTGTTATTTAACCCTGGTCCTTGGAGGCATGAAATTGTAACAGCCAGCATGGGAGGTGCAGTCACATAAGCTGGGCTCTTTGGGTGATGGTGGCCATCCTGAACGGAAGGATTTATTCCTCATCCTGCAAGACACATCCCAGGTCTGCCTGACCTATTTCTGAGGGTTCTTCTTGCTGAATCATAGCAATTTTTCATTAATTGTTGGCAAATTTGTCTTTCCTGTGCTCTTCAGTGTCTTCTGGGAAAGCTCTGGAGGATCATCAACATTCCAGCCTGCAAATATGCATTAATGCCTCCCTTTGGGGCAGCCTGATCTCCAAGTCAAAACCTCAGGGAAAGCAATGCCAGAGGTGTATCCACATCAGCGAGCCCTTCCCAGGAGCAGCCAGACTGGCTCTCTAGGTGTCTGATCCAAAGCTTGGGGTGGCACGGCAGAGCCAGCAGCTGGCAATGGGAAGAATGCTATGCGCTGGCGTGGCAGAAGCACATCTCCCAGCAAGCTGGCGACATTTTTGGACTGTCAGGGGGTAAAGGGAGGCCTAAAGCCCATCTGTTCATCAGAAGGCAGAAACCAAAGCCTTTGTCACCACAACTGCTCAGCTCCGGTTGCCTCAGACACGCAGCCAGGAGGAGTTGCCAGCTCATGCCACAACCCAGCCCATGAGGTCACACCCTTGCAAAGGGGGTCAGAGATGGCCCAGACTTGCTGGTTTCGTCCAGACAGATGGACACCCATCACACAACTGAGCGGAGCTGCCCTTTGCTCTGTCAGCAAATCCTGTCATCCAGCCACCTTTCCACCACTGGAATACTCAGGGGCAGGAAAGAAGAGCCAGCTTCACAAGGAGCATAACTAGCCAGCTGACACAGGGAGTTTCCATTTCATGGGTAATTCTGACCTTCTGAAATTCCCTTCCGTTCTGATACAAATAAACTCCAAATCTGTCTTTTTAATCCCTTTTTGCAAAAAATTTCAAAAAACGTCATTAAACTGCAGAGTTGCAGGACAAAAATCTGTTTTCAGTTATAAATTTCAATCAAAAAGCTGAAATGGAATTGTGTCTTTTTTTCTATACCAATAACTAAAGCTTCTGCACATCCCACTTGTACTAGTGATTGGTCATGACAGCAGTAGCTCATGATTTTTTTAAGTAACCAAATGGAAACTGAGAACCTACTGCAAATGTTTCCTGTTTATACTGTAACGCTTCAGTGAGCTTTGTATCAAATTGCTTCATTCTACTACAGCATCCAGTGATTCACTCTGCATTAAGAACTAGATCTGCCTACGTTTAAAACAAAATAGACATCACTGCTCATATTTTGTCCCTTGGCGATAGTGGTAATTCACATTACATCTTAAGTGTTCTGATACTCAGTAAACACATAAAGCAAAAAAAGAAACCCAAAGCAAAGCTTTAAGATCTTAGTGCTTTTTGCTAATTTTAAAATATTTTTTTAAAAATGATAACATTTTTCTAAAGCTTATGATTTAAAGCAGCATTCAGCACATGATATACATTTACATGGTTTGATGCGCCCTGATACAGGATTGCAGACACCATCACTTGTTTTCTTAGAGTAAAAGCATTGCAGGACCTGTGTTTTCCTGGAAGCACTTACTATGTGTCTGGCAGCAAAGACACCGTCTACTATGGCACAGCAGAATGCAGCGATGACACCAAAGCTGATGAAGACGATCGATGCAACCAGCTGAGAAAGGAAAACAAAGCAAAGTATCATCTGCCTCTCCATAACCGAGTGATTAGTGCCCTCTCCACAAGGATATGTAAACCACAGTCAATAAGCCCTCAAGCAATCAATGACCCAAATGTTTGCCCGGGCTGCACAGACTGGTCTCCCTGAAGGCAGTGGGATGTGCATCTGCTCTGGCAGAGTGGCAGGAGTAGGAGCATTGTGCCAGACTGGTTCTCTGGGGACTTGATAGAGTAATGCAGGTTTTTCCATGACTCCAACAGGCTAAACGTGGGCTGAGAATATACCTCCTCTTCTGGCTGCTGCTGTCCTTAACTCTCCCCTGGAGAAAATGGAGAGAATTTCTTCTCTCCTCACCCCAAAATGCTGTGTGGAGCTGCTCCTGTGAACACTTATTGAGCTGTGAGGGTGCAGGAGACCGCAGTGTGTGAACCTCTGCTGGGACTGCGCCTTCAGGATACAACACTTGGATGCAGGCACAAGCACAAAGCCATGAGACCAGAAGGCAGGCGACCAGCTGATGCCATTGGTGCTGTACACCCTCACAGCAGCCTGGCTGGGCTCCTCGGTGCCAGGCCATGGCAAGCACAGTCTATCCAGCCTCCCACTGGCTTGGGGGAGCTGCAAGGAGAGAGATTTCCCTCCACCTGCAGCTCAAGAAGGGCAGTCAGACAGGTGTGATCCTCTTCCACTGGCCCCATCCTGCCCATTCTTAAAATTAGGGTGAAAGCATTCAGCAGGTAAACCAGAAATAATCTCCGATCCAGGTACAAGAAACGGTGTCTATTCCCACTATGCCACTTCAAACACCACCTCTGCCAAAGAGCCAGTGCTCAGCTGGGGAAGCCGTGCACCAGTGCTGACACAGCCCCTCTCACACCTGAACTCAGCTCAGCTGCTGCCAGTGGGCTCCTGACCAGCTCCTCACACAGAGCTCCCCAACACTGATCCCAATCTCCTTTGCAAAGCACACTGGGGATATCAGCAGGGCTGCAGAGGGAAGGCAAGCGCAGCATTCAGACAGACACGATGGCAAAATGCAGCTTGGGGAACAGCTTTCAATATTACTTCATGTATATTTAAATACATTGTTTCAGTATATGTACAGTATTTCAGTGTAAAGAACTGGAAGCTCCCTGGTGGTTCTCCAACTCTGGTGATCACAACCTTCAAGCGTCAGTTGCTGGCAGCTGTTTAAAACTGTTTCTCCACAAGTATAAAGGTGACTCTGGCCATGGGGGAGCTGTGAGCAATAGTAAAAATCACTACAGCACAAATACAAAACTAACAGTTAGCCTGGCCAGCACTGACAGATATCTCAGGTCTCCTCACATGGGGATGTTTGTTTTAAAGATCCAGGTACTAAGTTTGCTTGAAAACCTTGGTTCCTGACACTGCACAAGGCTCCAGTTCTCAGAAAGACAAGCCAAACCCCTTGACAAATACAATCCAGAAGGATCCTATGTGTGTTCTTCAAGTACCTCAGGTTACTGAGGTTAATCACACTGGTGTTACCTACATCTCCCTAAGTGAAAATAGACCTTGTTTCAGTAACCTCCATGTACAGACCAGATCAGCTTGAACAATGACTGGAGATGCCAGAGGGCTCACCCGGGACAGAGGTACAATTGCTTACTTAAAAATGAGATAAAATAAAATGGTTTTCTAGATGAGGCAAGTATTCAAGGCATAGACATTAAACCTGCAGCAGTGGAGAGAGCAGGCTGCTAAATGATCCCAGTGACCACATGAACGTGGCATGATCACAACAAGCTGTTACTGGAATATTAGATGCTGTGCCACAAAGTACTTGCAGATGGCAGCAGGTGACAAGTTTTCTAGGACTAGATCCTACACTGACCCTGTGTCCGTCAGCTGTAAACTCCTGCATTTCTTCCCCACTCTGCCCCGCCCTTTCCATGTCTGGATCCCAACTCACACTATCCATTTCAAAGTCACACTGTCTCACTACCAAACCAGTGAAACCACACAAGGGGAAAAAGTCCAGTCTTGGTGGAAGAAACTGGGTTTATGGCTTAGGTTTTTCTGTAGCAAGTTTAGTTTTTCTCAGTACTGTCCTTTGTTTCATACACACATGAAAGAGGATATTCTCTCTAAATAGCATGAGCCTTAGAGATGGGAAGTGAGCCCAACACTAAATATATACAATTAGGGAATTTGTTGGTCATCTCTGCTCACAGATAGGAGCTGCTAATATGGTGGTTTAAAATAAATACAAGGTTAATGATACTTTCATAACAGCCCTACCAAGAAATAAGTATCTGATGCTAGAAATGGGTTTGCTTGTAAGAATGCTGCTCGGTCGGTCTGGGCGGTGAAGAGACGGACGGGGGCGAGAGATCTCCAGAGTCACGGCTGGTCTTGGAGCATGCGGTTTATTGCTCAGGGCGTGGGTGAAAAACGGGGCTGCAGAGAGCTGCAAGTCACAGCCCTTGGCAGCCCTGGGAGAGAGCAAGAGAGCAAGAGAGTAAGCGTGCAAGAGAGCGAGCCCGCCAGGTCCCCGAACCCTTGAATCTTTCCCTCCTCAATATTCTAATTTACACTAACCAATCTTAGTACATGATGCAAATCTTAAAGCATTTACATACAGCCCATAAGAATCTTCACATTACCATACTAGGTGACCTTTGATCATCGATAAGGGGAGAGGGGCATTGTTTAATCAAGAGGAGAAGATCTTTGGCTGGCCATGCTATTGTTTCCTAGTTGTTCAGCAACTAGGTCTCGGCATCTTAGACAGCGAATTGTGCTTTTAGTTCTACTTCACTTACAGGTTTCATATTCTCAAAATCCAAGCAGCCATATTTATAAGACTTTCCTGTTTCATCTTCCCCAACATTTGCTCATTTTATTGACATAGTTTTCTCCCTCTCAGATGTAGAAAGAAAAGCTTGAAAACCAAACACTGAGAATTTATGATAGAGAAAAAAATCAAACAGCAAATAGAAACATAAAAATTAATTTTAAAAATCCCAGCTTTCAACTTGCCAACAAGATTTTTGATTTGGGGTTATAATAGTGTTATTGTAGCATGCAGAAGTCTGTCTCTAGAGCTGTGTAATATTATTGATTGATCTTCACTCACGTAACTCCAGATGAAGTCAGTCACACCAAGTAGCATTCGGACAACAAAAGACAAACTGGGTTCAGACAGTGCCGGAATGTCCTGGGCTGAAGCTCCCTTTAGGTGATGGTACAGCCCCACATGGGCTGTGAAGCTGCTGGTTCTTACTTTTCCATGGCATAGATGACTACCATAAAGGCATGTAAACTGCTGACTCCTCACTTGGAAGCTGCTGAGTGGGCAGCAGGGTGTGTGCCAGAGCTGCCTGCGGTGCGGGCAGCATTGCTGGGGAGCATGGCTGGGCAGCACTGCTGGGCAGCTGGCCCTCCCTGTGGGCACAAAAGCTCTCCCTTCCCTTGTAGAGGCATGGCATGGAAGTCAATACACTTGGGTAGGAAAAACCAGAGAGGTCTGCTCCTGTCAGCAGTCTGGGGGAAGTGAGAAGTGCTCCTTCAGGTTAGCTCTCCCCATCAGCCACACTGGCTCGCTCCACTCCTCACACTCCCCAGTCACCTTACGGACAGAAAAATGCACAAGAACACAGCTGCACAAGTTGCTTTTGGCTTTTTCTGCCCTCAGCCACACAACAAGCCAGACCAAGGCTGCCTTTTAGCAAACTAGGACACAGGGGAAGTTCAGAGAAGACAAAAAAATAAATCCTCTACGGCCAGTGGTATTAGGGAAACATGCAATGGACAAAGCTGGCACTGTAAAGTGCTCCTGGGTAAAGAGGACATGTGACTAAAGTACAGGGACAGTAAGTGACAGTTACTGCTGTCCTCTCTGCAGTCAGAGCGGAGACATGCTTGCTGCCAGCCCAGGCAGCAGTGATGCAATCCCTGCAAAGCTGGGTCATGAATGTTTTTTAGGACACAAAATGATAGAGAGATGAAAAGAATAAGCACAGGCTACCCAGGGCTCTTCAGAATAATCAAACAAGTCAGAGCCACACTGTCACTTGTGGGCACTCCTGTGAAGAGTCCAGGACTGGCGCAATATGGTCATTGCTCAACCAGACACTGACATGTTTCTAATACATGATGAGCGAGAGGCCGAAACCCTGCTAGGACAGAAAGAACAGGATACGTTGCTCTTGCAGACCCAGAGTGAAAACAACAAAAAATATCCACTGGGAAACTCACCTCCCCTGCACTCTGTCTGACTGTGGGAAAGGCAAATGTCATCTCTTGCAGGGTCTGCTTCACCCTCTCCTCCTGCTCCGCAGGGAACATGCCTTTTGCAAAGCAAAGGCAGCACAAAGGCAGACTCTGGATTTGGACAGGCAAGAATTTCTCCCATCTGCCTTTGCAGCACCTGCCTTCGCCTCGGCCAGCAGCGCACACTGCTGATCTGATCCCTGAGCCCCTCCATCCCTGCCAAAGCAGGCAGCAGCCCAGCGGGGCAGGCTGCAGGGACAGCACGAGCAAGGCGGGAGGGATCTCGCTGCCAGAGCTCGGGGCAACCACCGGGGAGGGGATTGCAGCCGCTCTCCTGAGTGAGCCCAGCGGAGGCAGGAGGCAGAGTGCCCACTGCGTGCTGCTCCTAGGCTGTCAGAAACCATCTCCAGTTCTCAAGAGGTATGCAACACTACCCTGGAAGAGTTAGGAAAACCTAAAATAATACTCTTTCTACATAATCTTTGAGTTACTGTCATTTTTTTAGAAAAGTTTTTATAAAGAACTTACCATTTGTCTTTTGTTTTCTATCAAGTTTGATCCAATTATTCCAAGGAACGACCCAAAACCAAGCTGAAAAACAATGTATTGTTAGCATTTAGATCAGGACGATACCTAACATATTTTACAAAAAGATAGAACACAATTAAATCCAGAAGCAGCAAAAGAGCATTCTGCTGATGTGTGAGCACTCTTCCTTCAGCAAGAAATCAGTGGAGTCTCTCGCTAGCAGGAACTATCAGGTGTATCCCACATATGACACTAAAAGCATGTGTAGAAACCAAAAGGATGAGTTCTGAATTCCATCCCCCCCAGTGATGCTGAGAAATGGCTGGTGGATGAGGATATGCATTGCTTTCTTGGAACAACCCTACAAACACTTGGGAGCCTCCAGCTGCAAACCTAGCAGGACCACAGCACTGAAACCTCCAGGAACAGGTTTCTGTGACCTCACTGAGCATGTGAGCAACCACCTCAGTTTTCAACTCAGAGAGCTTCTCGGTGTGAAGTATGCAATAAGGGAGATTTATACTTCGGAAGATTTAGCCGTTTTCTGTCTTCTCTTACTCCTCCCTCATCTCCAGGGGTGAGGATGCATCAACCAGGGTGTTCTACCAGAAGAGTTCACACTGGTCCAGCCAACAGAATAAGCTACTGCAGAAAAAGCATCTTTTCTTGCTGCTATAACCGACAACACTTACTTCAGCTCAGTGAAGTCAGCCAGGAGAGCAATCTCCCACCTCCTTTCTCCATAGCCTTAAGCTACACCACGAAGAAGTTTCTAGGACAGAGCATACCTCAGCCAGGACAGAAACAGGGACTTCAAGCAGGAACCATGGACTAAGAGGGGAGATGCAAAAATAGTATTGTGTCACACTGAGAAAGGTCTTTGGTTGGTGTAGAGCATATCCAACCCCACTTCCATGGGTTGGCAAAATGAGAAATGCTGGAAAAGTCCTATAGTTGGATCTGTCATATTAAGGAGGTGCAAATCCAGACAACAGGCCAGGGGCCAGTGAAGATTCATGTGAGAATGCCCAATAACTGGCCAGCTCCCCAGGAAGAAGAACAAGGCATGAGACAAGCTGTAGTGATTCAAAAATGAGTCAACTAACCTGGAATCGATACTTTAAGATCCAGGAATAGAAAACAAAGGTTTAATGAATCCAATACTAACAGGCAGAGGCATGTGCAGAGATTAGCAGACACAAATGTGATGTAAACTTGGGCTTCAGTCTTCCCTTGCCCTGCTTAAGCCCAGCAACCTTTGGTGCAGTGCTGCAGGCAGGGAGGGCAGCTGGCTCAAACAGCAGGGATTAAAGTGGAGCAGCTGATCAGGCTGCTGCTTCCCCACTGCCTGGCTTGCACTCTGAGCTTGTGGAGACCACTGTCCCCACATCAGGGACAAACTGCCATGGCGGGAAGCACAGCAATGACGCCAGGGGCTGCTTACCACTGGGGTGGCAGACAGGCAGGGCAGAGACCCAGGGCACTGCTGAACTGGCCCACACTGACCTGCCAGTACTTCTGGGCTTATTATTTTGCTCAGCTTGGGCTAACAACACCTCTACCTTCCTAAAGTAACAGGAGCTTTATAGTTCAAGTCCAAGCAAAAAATCTGGGAGATCCAGGCATTAACAGTGATGTGGATCCAGGCGTAATTTTCAGTCTGGTGATATTTAGCAGAAGGAACTTGTGTGGCAACACATACCTAAGGCAAATTCTTAAGAAAAAGTTTTTGTGTCCTTTGAGCTTTAAGAGAAATATCCACATGGTGTTTCAGAGCAGCCTCAAACCAAAAGGTGAAATGCTTTAAATCATTTAAGATAATTCAAAAAGAAGAAATTAGAGCAAGTCTGTACATCCAGCAGGTGAAGTGCAAATAAATTGGTGAACTCTCATTAACAGGAATTCTCATTGCACTAATGGAAAAACTACTCATTCTTCTATGGATGGGACAAAGAGATCTTAGTAATGTTCCTCAGTTGCATCATTTATTTGCTGGTGGATGTGATCCCCTGGGATGTCTGTCTGAAAGAAGGACAGGACACAAAGTGAATGTGCTTTTCCAGAGTAAAGCCCCAAGCCAACATCCTTGGCAAGGACCCATCACAGAAGAGGTTTGCCAGTGAAAGCCTAAGAAAGGTCATTTACACAGATTCTGGCAGCAGTTATAACTTGAAGACAACACACTTATCTCACAGTCTCACTTCCATAGGGGTGCTTGTCTTCTGCACCTGAGCATTACTCTTGTCTGCTGAATATCACTGTTGTACTCTGGGCTTCCCTGTCCCAGGTCAGTCACCCGCCACAGGTGAGGACATTTCCCACAGAGACACAGCTAAGGTGCTCACTGATGTAGTTGTGAAGGCGTGGGTGGTCATGGAGGAGGGTGAAGGCAGCCTGGCTACAGTATGTCACTGAACCCTCTGCTTCAGCTTCTCCAGTTGTATCAATGAGGAACTGAGCTGCTTGGGAAAAAAACAACCTCAAACCCTGAAAAAACCCAACCAAACAAAATCCTACTGATGTGTGGAAAGTCTCCAGTGCCCGATTCTGTCCTTCCTTGGAAGCAGGGGCCTGGGAAGATAATCCCCTGCATTGAAGTATACATCTTTGCATGCTTCCTCCTCATACAAGAGGTGTTTGCCCAAGAAACACAAGTTGAAGGAGGAAAGAAGGGTGGTTTAGGCATGGCAGCGATGAGACATCTGATGTCTGAGTTCAAGAAGAATTTGGACAATGCTCTCAAGCACATGGTGTGATTCTTGGGGTTGTCCTGGAGCTGGGACTTGATGATTCTGATGGGTGTCTTCCAACTCAGAATATCCTATGACTTTATGATTCTATGTTCCATAAGATGATTCCAACCATGGAATTGGTCCACACACAGCGAAGTCATCTAGCATACAAAGAGACTTCTGGCTCTATCTGCTTGAGAACAACTCACCAAATACTCATTCACTGCAGCCCGCCCTTTTTCCCCAGTAAAGGGAGAAATCCCTGCTTGTTATGAAACACCAGCTATTTTAAGCACCCTCTGAAGCATCCAGCAGCACACTGAAATGTTTTCCTGTGCAGCGAGACAGGTGAGGTCATCACACATTTCTACAGAGCAGATTAATGAACCCAGATGGGGAATTTGGTGACAAACACAAATTGCCAGGGTGCCTCTGAATAAAGTAACTTAACGCCCTTCCCAAGTCCAGGAATTCATTAATTCCTTGAGTAGAATCAGTCTTAAAAAAACGTAAGTGATGCTGACGTTCCCGGACCATAAATAGCTCGGGAGATGTCAAGGGGACATGAACAGCAGACTCTGCCCATTTGCATCAGTCTGCAGGACCTGCTCTGAAGCATGAGGTTCAATTCAGGCTGGCACAGTGCAGGGTAAATGTGGAGAGTCTGGAGCCAGCCTGTCACCTCTCTCAACACCTTCCTTCTACACTTCTCTTTAAAAAAGATCAGGCCTAAATGCAGGAGATACTGGGACAAGCCAGAAAACCTAAACCAAAGAGGTCCAACATAATCTGTAACAATGTTCCACACTGTAATGGCTGTAAAGGGGCTTTCTTCAGTCGTAGAACTTGGGCACAGAAAAGTATAAAGCTCCCTGCGATCAGTGATGCACAGCAAATAAATCAAACAGCAATAAGGCAAGAACAAGTCTCCACCTGATTATCTGGAATGGTTTCAAGCCTCCAGATTCAAGGCACCAAACCAAATGTGCAGCATCCTACAGCTGTTACACCAGGAGCCTCTAGCTGGGGCTACTGGCTGCATTTAATCTACTGAGACACCCAATTTGATTGCAGTTCAGTGCTTCATTTTCAGCATGTCTTAGACATGCACAGGAACAGAGCAGGACTTGCTTTCCAGCTGGTGTTAGACCTCTGCTCATGCCAGGAGGGTCGTGACGCACTTGCCCCTCATGCTTCTGTAGGACAGTATACGTCTAATGGCAGGAAGGCTGAACGCCAGTGGTCTTCTCTAAATTAAGCCATTTGAAGCTACAAGATTGTTCTTTCCCATTTTCAGCTGCTGATAACAAAAAAGAAGAAATGGATGTGCTCAAGGCTTTGATGTACATGCTTCCCTGGCAAGCTGCCACAGCTCCTCATCCAGGGACTCCAATTTGTTAAACACTTCTGCAAGTGAACTTTATGACCACAAGTTCATGTTACCAGTATTTCAAGACGTGGTCTCTCAACTGCTTTTGGCAGTATGGTCCTTCTTTGCCTTACTTCTGCCTGGGCTTAGTGTCATCTATGTAAACAAAGAAGTTCTAAAGTTGCTTCAACTGACATAAAATCTATTTATCTGTCTCACCACTAGCTCAAAAGCATATTATTACCTAAGCTCAGAGGAAGCTGCCACTTGGATGAGATTTTTGCATGGGAATGTGCAGCAGGTGCAAAATAATAATAAAACAAATAAATCAAATGGTAATGAAGTAGCTGAGCAAAATATTCAGGACAAGATCACCCTTTATAACATTTTCAGCATTACAAGGGACTTTGTATGCAATAAGTTTTCTAGACCTACCTAGGAGTTCTATACTTACAATAACCCCTGGGTAATAACCTCCAACAGTCACATTTTGGGTTCTTGTTGTAGCAGCTAGGCCCACCGTTAGAATTAATACTGACACAATGAGGAGAGTCACAGTTACGTAGAGGGAATTTCTTTTTCTTCTATTGAACGACCCTAAAAACACACACACACAACAGAGTTTGCTGATTCCATCTGGGGAGAGTCACAGCACTACAAAATTCTCCTCCCACCGCCAACACCACCACGGTAAATTTCCTTTCTTCTGACTTGAGAATATTTTTGGGTTTGGCTGTCACTTTTCACCTTCACTAACATGCTTTATCAAGCGTTACTAGGGCATCTGAATCCACAGTCACTTATCATTGCTCTGACGTAGATGAAGAGAGCCTTAAGAACTGCAACTCCGCAAAGCTCATTTAGATACATTGGAGTCTCCCAGCCCCTCTGGCCCGGGGCAATTGATCTAATGACAAATATTCACATTAGACATTTATATACTTTCTGATCTGCCTATTTACATCAAGCTAAATAACCCCACTGCATGCTGCTTGTTTTGAGTGGGGAAATTTGACTGTAATCACAAGGCATACACAGTTTTCCATGCAAATGAAACATCACCAGTAACAGCCACTTCTCCCTCTCCTGTAGTATCATCCTCTACTTTCAGCAAGGACCACGTATTTTTAGACGCTTGAATAATGAATTTGTGGATTAGTAAAACTCGTCTACAGCTGCCTGACAATGAGCGTTTTTTTCCTTTTCTATATTTATAAATCTCCCAAATGAGCATAAACATAAAAGAGTGATCCCACCAGCCAGGAGGAAGGCTGGCTGCAACACTATACTCAGCAACATCTTTAGGGGTGTGTTTGGTCTGCACGTGGTTTGCCATCTTTCTGTCACTTTGTGGAACAGTCCTTTTCATCATATTTCATATATTATGTAGATCCAACCCAGCACCTGCAAGAATGGCTGGTAGGATAATGCACTGTAGGGGCCCCTGCCACACCCCCTGTGGGCTACTGGGGCCACCCTGAATCCCATTCCCACAGCCTGGGGCTCTCCAACAGGCCCTGGGAGCAGGTAGGGGCATTCCCACCTCAGAGGCTCCCAGCACTTCTCTGGGCATTTCAAAGAAGGGCAGGAACATGTCCCAAGGGCAAGGAGCAGCTTTCACCATTGCTGAGTGTCTGCCCTAAAGCAAAGCACCTTGGAAATCCCCATTTGTTCAGGGGCTCCCTGGCAGCCTGTGCACAGCGAGATACAACACCTGCAGAAAGGCCATGAGGGAAGACTTGGTCAAGCCAAACACAACCTCCTTGTCCAAATTCTCCAGAAAGAGGAGCACACCAGGCCCTGCTGGGCAGCTTTTTGTCCCAAAGATGCACTTCCCAGGTGCCCACAGGCCCTTCTGTAGGGTCTGTGTATATATGCAGAGCAGATAAAGAGATCCTTTCACCCCAACAGCTACATTGATGCAGCCATACCAACTGACACACGCTGCTACAAAGATCCCCCTTCCTCCACACGGACAGCTCCCCACAGGGAAAAGCAGAGCAGCTCCCCACTGCTCCTCCACACCCGCTCCAGCCGGACCCAGAAGCTGTGCTGCTGGCAGGAGTGCTCCCTCTCCATGCTCTGGGCTGGCACAGCTGCCATGGGCATGGGGCTGGATCACTGCACCCACAGTGATCAGATGAGCCTGAAATCACAGACGAGGGCTAAACTTGGGGCTTAAATGCCCAACAGAAGGAGATCACAAAATCACAGAAGGGTAAGGTTGGAAAAGACCACTGGAGGTCATCTAGTCCAACCTCCCTGCCCTACATGAAGGGCAAGAGAGGTTTATAAAAAAAAAGCACCATCCTTTCTGACTGACCTTCTGTCTCTGGAAGGAAACCACAAACTGACTGTTTGCTGCAGGTCGCATTTGGGGTTATTCTCCTAAATCTACCAAATAAGTTAATAATATAAAATCTAGTCTTCTAAATCATTCAAAAATCATTAAGATATTAAGCCATTCTGTACGCGTTGCCTCACAAATACTATCATTGTCTGTGAAACACTTCAGTTTCAACGTAACCATTTAAATGCAAGTGTCCCATGAATGTCTTAAAAAATCCACTGCAGTGGGACCAAAACTGGAGAAAATTTGCCACTTCTTACATGGATTAGTTCTGAAAGGAAAGAAAGGATGAATCCATCTTGCTTCCACGGAATTACCAAACTTCCAGTTACTGCTACAGTTTGGCTGGCAAATGAGGAGAGGGTAAGTAAGCCCAGCCATGTGTTCCTTACACAGCTCCCAGCGTGCACGGTCAGGCTGTGGGGGTGCAGATGTTTGCAGGGCATGGCTCGGTGGGTGCTGTGGGCACACGAGCATAGCACTTATACACACAAACCAGTGCTCCTGCACTGCCAATCCAAATGCTGCAAAAAGTTACCATGAAAACCACTCTAAAAGAAGCATCTTGAAACACAATTTATGGATGCTGTTTTGTTTCAGCACCATCATGTTTTTCACTCTTAATTTCTGTGTTGTTTCCCAGTTCAGGACTGGCACACACCAACACTCAATAGAGAAGAGAAACATAAGGTTTCAACTAGAAAATTTCTCAAAGCTTTTCAATATCTCTCATAAGATTAAAAAAAAAAAAAGGTTTTTATTTCAAGTACTGACAAAACCAGCCATAATCTTCTAACTTGATATTGAAGAGAGATGTGAAACTGAAGAGATAATGTGACTACCTCCACTTCAGCTCTGTATTGGGATATAAATTACATTTTTTCCTTCTCTGAAAACACTTTGCAATGCGTGTAGAGAGAAAGTGGTTTTGTACTTCTGTAAGGATGCCTGCAGCTGCTTCAGCATACATGGACTCATACCCAGTATCTTTGCAATAGCTGCTGAAGGGGCTGCTCTGACAGAATTCTCTCCCTCAACATTAATTTCTGTTGAAAGTATTCCCCATCAGATCATTTTCCTCTGCGCTCCTGAGCTTGGTATAGCTCTACACACAGAAGCTGAGGTACGGCAGCTTTGCTATCTCTGCTTTTAAGAGACAGCAATAGCCTTTCTCTGTGATTTATCCCAAACAGATAACCCAAAACCTGCAGTGCTTGCCACAACATAAGAAGACAAGGTGGTCCAAAACACTGTGCTTAACCCTGTTAGGGAGCTGTAAAGAAATTACTGCTATCCATAGCCTGGCTATTGTTTTTGCTAAAATGGCACTCCAAACGGGCACTGGTTTTAGAATGATCATTTTTCTTTTAAGCATCAGAAACATCCTCTTGTTACAGTTGCCCTTTATAACCCACTCTAAAGACGAGACTGTAGCAGGTTTTTCCAGATTACTTCAAAAGTTTGCAATAATGCATATCTTTGAACTGCCCTTGATTCACTTTTTTTTTTTTCCCCCCATGATTATTAGAAGAAAATGGACAAGATGGCATAGAAACAGGACCGATTTCTCCATCTTGTTCTTTGGGGGAAAAGCCAGAAGCGAAGAATAGGCACAGAGTAGCTCAAGGAAGAAGAGAGCTCTAACTTTTACCCCGGGAGAACCGGGGGAGATGACACGGAGCCTCTCTCTTCCCAGCCCCTCTCCTTTCGTCCCATTTTTCTGCTGAAAACGCATCACCGTGGGAGCTGTGACCCCACGGCTCCGGCTGCGGGCCGGGCAGCGCCCGGGCGGGGGGCTGCGGGGCTCGTGCCCGGCTGGGGCGGTGGAAGGGAGGGGAAATCGCGATTAGGCACGAGGGGTCCCCGACCTCACTGGGGGATGCGGGAGGGCAGCGGCCGCGCTCCGCCCCGCTCCAAAGGATGCTGCCGCTGCCGCGGGGCCGCAGCCGCCT
>VWZW01007079.1:175395-236450 GCA_013397115.1 Edolisoma coerulescens
CATGCTGCCGCCGCTCCCGCCGCAGCCCGCCCGGCCACGGCGGCGGCACAGCCCCGGCACCGGCCCCGCCGCGCCTGCGCCTCCGCTCCGCTCCGCCCGCGGCTGCCCGGGCTCCCCGGGAGGGATCGGCGATGTGCAGCTCTGTCCAAAGTGGCTGTTTGGCGCCCGGACCATCTCGCTGGAACCAGCGCAGAGGCCTTTTCCCAGTGGGGCTTGGGGAGGGAGGGACGCAGCTCCCGCCCCGTCTCCAGAGGACAGAGGTCCTGCCCCATCTGCGGGGGGCCGGGCTCCTGTCCCGCCTCTGCGAGGTCTCGGCGCACTCACCGGCAGCTCGGCCAGAGGGGCTCCCCACCTCTCTCCCCATCTTTCTCCATCCCTTTGCCTTCAGCAGCTCCCACCCTCCTCCAGTCCAGCTGCTTCAGGACATTCTGTCCTTCGCCAAAATCTCCCTGGCACCTCTCTGTTGCCCCGTTCTCCCCATCTCCCGCCTTCCTGAGGTGCAGATGACAGTCCCGGGCAGCCACCCCGTCACGGCCACCGGCCCAGTGTTTTATTTCTCGGCGCTCTGAGATCTCCGCTCCGGAGGCAATGCCTGTTGCTGCTTGTGCCCTATTCCATGGAGACAGCAATCATCTGCAATCTCCGTGTCCATGGCCAAGGAGCAAGAACAGGCCCTCAACCTCTGTTTTCCACATCCTATCTGCAAAATGGGGATAAAAGCATCTTCCCAGCAGGCTTCATAATTGCTTGTAAATCACTCTAATGTCCTGGGCTGAGAAGTATAATTATTTCAAGCATATTACATCAAGTTAAAAGAAACGAATCCTATCTCTGCTTTAAAAACCCCACACTTTTACTGGATAAGAGCCTAATGACCAGCTTCTCTCAGGAGAAGAGGGAAAGTGCACACCGACAGCAATGCGAGAGGCAAGTTACAAATGCCCAGATCAATTAATGGCAAAGAACACATTACCTCCAGAGAAAACAGCAATTATTTACCTCGGATGAACTAGAGGAGCCCTGAGCTCACTGCCTGTGACAGAGGGGCTGACACTGGTCCCCTGCTGCTCAGTTGCCCCCACCCTGTGCTAGTGATGGAGGAGACAGGTCTCAGCTCCCTCCTCCGTCCCGTGCCAGAGCCGGGCTGTGCAGCAGCACAGGGCACGTGTGCTCCCGGGGAGCTGTTGGTGCCCTACAATTGCCCGTGCCATGTTAAATCCCTGCATCCTATCCCAGCTCCCGAGCTTCGGGAAGACAGCCCTTGCCCCACGGCGCCAGCCTGGCCAGGAGATCTAGCTGTGGGCAGAGCTGCCGGCGTGCCCTCCTGCCGGCGGGCTGGCTGCGGGCAGGCACCGGCACCGGCACCGGCACCGGCACCGGGCAGCAGGCGAGCGGCAGCCCCGGCCAACTCTGCGCAGCCCGGGGCAGCTGCCAGACCTCTTTGTTTCCCGCTGCGCGCATTTATTAGCACAGCCGGTGAGCGGCTTTCAGCCATGCTCAGGAGAGGAAAGGGAGGGATGGTGCTTTGCCTGCTGGGACGGGACCGTGCAGCCCTGCGGGAGCCTGGGACAGGTGTCCCTGTGCCTTCGGGCAAAGTCCCAGCCTGGGGCAAGGCAGCCTTTCCCCACCCTTGAACAGGATCTGGCTCTCTTGCGAAAGGAAGGGTCACTGGTCCCATTGGAAACGGGCCAAGAGAATGAGCCCGTGGATCGTGTCGAACTCCTGCTGGGACGGGCGTGTGAAACGAGCCCCACTGTTCCTCGAGAGCTGCGTGGACACAAGCAGGGACGGGCAGCCCCCGCACGCTGCCATCACACTGCTGGAGCTGTTCCAGCAGCAGGACTCCAGCGTGCACCCCGGATGCCCCAATGCATCATGTCGTGCCTGTAATTTACTGATGGAGGAAAATCTGACACTCCCCAGCCCCGGTGTGCAGGCTGTCACGACAAGGCGTGCCTCTGGGTTTTGTCTGAGAGGCTGTGGGTAGCTCTTAAACCTGGGACGAGAAAACCGGTGCTGTGAACTCCTGCCTGCTGTCTCCGTTCGAGGGGATAAATATAGACCTGCCTGCCCCTCTCACTACCCCGATCACCGCAAAAGAGATTTCGCAATCATTAACCCCGGCCCCGCTGTGACTGACAAGCACACATTGACCGACACTTCTGGCCATCGGAAACCCTAGCGATTTGTTAATGTTTATTAACAGCTACACGGTCTCCTGGGGGAAGAGCCTGGCTTCCCCATGTAGGGCTTTGGCTGGCAGTGATGGGGTCTCAAATATGAGGCAGGATGCAGTGAGAGTGCTGCAAAGGGCACCAGATGCCAGGATAGGATCCTGCTGCGTTGAGCTCACCCCCCTTAGGAGAGCAAGTTATTTTTTGATTCACTCCTGAACAGCAAGGTTCTGCAGGGTAGGGAGGGAAAGGAGTGTTGTTCCCCAAAGTCTTGGCATAGCAACTGTTTTAGGGGGTGCTGTAGGGCTGGCAAGCTGTGCAGGGGAGGGGGCTCTGTCTGTGAGTCTCTGAGAGCCAGGATGACATGGCACCCACAATGGGGTCAGTGCTGCTGTGCTAACGCTCACATTTTTCTGTGTTTCCCACCCAAGAATGGACAGGAACACCAGCACCAGGGGCATGGAGGACCAGCTCAGGAGCCCCAGCCAGAAGGTGGTGAGTGTTTTGGGGGCTGCTAGCCTCATTCCACAAGGTGAGGTGGGAGCTGCTGCAAGGGCGTGCTTTGTGGCTGATAAATTTATAACTACTTTGCTTTAGGAAATGCTGCTTTGTCCCTTAGGCAAAGCACTTCATACAGGGAGGGGGGAAAGGGCAGTGGCAGGTTTGACCAGTGATGCTGGGTGGTGAGGGGGACTAGAAGGGACAGGAACGCCTGGGCAGCGTGACCCTCTGCATACCTGGATTTCAGCAGGAGGAATCCAACATTGAGAGCTGGCCTGGTCTGAGGTGAGAATGGGGGAAAGCTCCTGCCCTCCCCCAGGACACCCACAACAGTCAGCACAGAATGATTTTGCCAGAGGTGAACCCCAGATTTGCTTCCCAAGCTGTCACAGCAGGCAGCAACTTAGGGCTGTCCAGTGTCCCAACACATCCTTCCGTGGCTCTGTCTTCTCCCTGCCCCACTGCACTCCTGCCCCAGCTCCTGCCACTCCTTCTGCCTCTTGTCCAGGTGCAAGGGACTGTTCCAAGGCCATGTCTGTCCTGGGCTGCAAAGATAAACTACCTGTGCTTCATTCCAGACTTGACCTAGCTCCTTAGCTGAGAGACATCTGCCAGGGACCTGGTAGTGGGATCATCCCGTCCTGCCCAGCTGCCCCACAGAGCCCCACGAGGTGAGCTTGGGGCTTCCTCAGCCTCCCCAGGCTGCCATGGAGCCCTCGTGGCTTTTCCCAGCCAGCAGGACAGGATCCTTCAGTAAGTGAAGGGTCACACAGCATAGAGCCAGGAGAGCTGGAAACTTCCCTCCTTGCAAAAGCCTCCTTCAGGGCAGAGCTGTGGAGTTCCCAGGGTGAGAGCCCGTGGCGGGGGAGGCTGTCCCCGTGTCCCCCCACAGCTCTAAGCATTGGTAGCAGCTTCTGAGTGTGGGCTCTTGCTGCCTCCAGTAGAGGTTCGTATGAAATCCAAAGGGCTTTCCCCAGTGCAGCACTAAGCATCAGTGTGGAGTTCATCTGGACAGTCCCCCCTACTCTGGCAGCCTGAGGAAATGTTTCCAGAATAGCTGCTGGTAGCTCTTTTATTTAATGGGGAGAGTAGGAAGAAGAACACCTTCTCTTCCCCCTCTTCATCAGTCACTTGCTCCCTCGTGAGTGTCCTGGCAGCGCAGACCCTCCACACCTCCCCTCCCATGTCCGTGCTGGTGACTCGTGCTGGGGCTGCTGCTTCCCGGCTCCAAAATCCGCTGCTTTCATCAGCCCTGTACCCTGTACCTCAGACCATGCAGGAGCTGGCTCAGGAGGGGCTCCAGCCTGGGGTGTGGGACCTGCGCCAAACACTGCCTTGGCTGTGCAGGCATCTGTGGGCATTTTCTGGCATCAGGGCTCTGAGGCAAGAGTGCTCCCAGAAGAGCCCTACCGGGGCTTTATTCAGAGCCCATCACGGCAGTCAGTGGGATGGGGATGGTTTACAACCCCCGCGGATCTGCCCAGGCTCCCCAAGGGACACGTTCAGGCTTTGGAGTCAGTATTCTCCCCCCATTCTCACTGTTTTGCAGTACTTGTGTGTCTGAGCAGAGTTTAATTTCTCGGCCCCAGTTCAAAGGAGGTTCCAAGCAAGGCTTTCGCCAAGCTGTCGGCCACGTCCCGGCTCGCCCGGGGCAACCCGGGGGTTGCAAATATCCTGTCTGTGGGTGCTGGCTCCGGCAGGTGCCCGTGACCCTCGGCGCAGACACGACCCTGCCGGGAGCTGCTGCGATTCCCGCCTGGAGCAGGCACAGCAGCCCCGGGGGCCGCGGCAGGTTCGGGCGGGCGCGGCTCTGAGCCAGCTCGGAGCGGCTGAACCCCGCAGCAGCGTTTGCATTAAAGTGCGGGGACGGGATGAATCCATCCGGATCACAGCATCGCCTTTCTCCCCGGCGGTGCCCCAGCCCTGTCCCGAGCTGAAAGCAAGGTCAGCACCTTCTCCCACCAGCCTGCTTTTGGAGACCTGCCCGGATTCAAGGGGAATTAAGGACGGCCCCCGTGTCTCAAATGACCCTTGCCTAGGCACAGGTACAGATAGATTTGTGTTCCTGAGTTCTGGACAAACAAGTTTTCACCCCTTACGCAAAATACAAACTCTTGCAACCGGGGGAGATGCTTTTCCCTGGAACTCTGTGTAATTAAAAAAAGTAACAACACAGGGATTTCTTCAAAGGCTAAACACTTGCTCCCATGCCAAGAAAAACAAGCTGGTTGATCTCTTAAATTCTGCTGCCTGCTATCATCTGTGGCAGCACAGAGAACGTGCACTTGAGCTCAGAGATGTTGCAGAAGCGTGGGAACAGTCCCAGCCTTCCCAGATCACAGGTTTTCTTTGGTCATGTTCACCCAGGTGGAAAAAGATGAGTTTCTGTAAATGCCAGCACAAGGAGACAAGTACCCAGTGTGACAGCAGTGACGTACATGTCATGGAAAAATGGATGCTGGGTTCTAAGTGATCTTAAGTTGGAACAGCCAAAACTGCCTCTCTTTAACTCAAGAGTGATGATGGGAAAATGGAAATTTGAAACATTTCCAGATATTAAGTGCTTTTGCATTTATTTTTGGCCAATGAGACGTTCAGCTTGCCTGTGGGGGTTGTGTTCTGTAACTCTTCCAGGAAAATAAGCATGAGGAGAAGGTCCAGGATCCTGACAGAGAGAAGGACCAGTCTAAGGCAGACATGGGGAGCAAAACCTGGGCAGACCTGGCTGGGGAGATGAAGATATTCCTGTGGAACCCGGAGGAGAGAACATGCCTGGGGAGAACAGCCAAGAGCTGGGGTAGGTCCTTGCTCAAGCCCCACTTTCGGGGATTGTTGCCTTTTCTGCTTCACAACGTATTCACTTGCCTGTGAATGTCCTTGATAGCTTGGACTGACCACCCCTGCCCATTTTTTTAGTGTTAATGTTTTTAACCAGTGAAATAAATAACTAGTGAGGAGGACAAGCAGAAAACCATGTAAAAGTTACGCTTGGTCTGGATGTTAATGTTGACTGAGAATGTGAAAGCAAAGATTTCAGGCTGCCCAGACCATGTCCCGGAAAGAAGTTTAGAGCCTGAGCAAGCATGGGAGCTGCAGGTCAGTCTGCTGCAGCTGTGCACCCCTGCTGCCACCAGCAATCCTGCTCCTGCCTGTGTAAGTCAGGGGCCCCTGGGACAGTGGCTTTGGGGTCATCAGGTTGGTGGGGGAGGAGTGCCCAGGCTGCAGGGCAGGCGTTTAGTGGAGGGTGCACACCATGGGGCAGAGCAGCCCTCCCTGCCTGAATGAGCCCTGGCTCTAGAAAGGGAAGGGAAGGCCTGGTCATCACTGTCACCCCACGGCTTCCCAGGTAGTGACAGGGTGCCCACAGCAGAACCCACAGTGCTGTCAGAGCCGGTGGACTGGGATCTGCCAGCTTTGGCAGTTCTGAGTGCCCTGTCTACTTTATCCACATCCATGTGGCCTTCAAAAATTATTGCTGAGTCTGGAGGCCCCGAGTGGTTAAGAGCAGCCTGTGGGGTGTGCACTGCTGCAGGCTTGGTCCAAAATCAAGGTGCCACTGCACACACGGTGCCACCCACCTTTGCAGCTCTGTTCTGCCAGGACACAGCCCCCTCGGCAGAGTGAAAACCCCAGCCTGATCCAGAGCCACCTGCACATCCATCAGTGTAAGTCTGTGAAATACCAGGGGCTGCTGCTCGATGTTTGCAGCCCTTGGCTGGAACTGGCAATGTGCCACAAGCCCCACAGCTCTCCCTTGCCCCTGCCAAGACCTCTGGGTCCCCTGCAAAAGCCTGTGGTGACAGCTGGGAGAAACAAAGGAAGCTGCCCACCAGCACCAGAGGAGTCTGAAAACCTGCAAGCGTGAGTCTGGGACAGACCTTGACATTTGTGTTTGCTCTCCTGTACCGTTTGCTGGCCACAGAGGCAGAACAGTTTTTCTGCTTCTTTGCTGGATGGGAAGGCATAGGCTGAAGTGTGGGAGCAGTAAGGTGACAGCCCTTAGTGATGTGGATTTGGTTTTCTGGAGCCTCTTCCAGGTCCTGAGAAGCTCCTTGTGAGAGGATTTGCTCAGTCTGGTGTGGATGTGACCCCAGCAGGCTACTGCTGGCAGTGCTAGCAGCACTGGGGCGGGTGCAGCATCCTCCTGTTCCCTGGGATCACCGCGCTTGGTTACATGACCCCCCTGCCCATGAACACACATGCCCTTGATGCACACACATATGCTCACATGTCTCTACAGGGGGACAGGAGAAGCTACTATGAAAATCAAAATTTATTTTAAAGTGAGAGCATTTGGAGGTGAGTGGAGCTGAACTTTCCCACTCTCATCTCATGGGTGAGGAGGAGGGAATTTGCCCAGCCTTGGGCTGCTCCCCTGTGCTGGCTCTAAAGGTGTCCCCTGGGATGGGGGCCTCGGGGGACTTGCACTCACAAAATGCAGGGAGACAAGTGGCCACAGGGTCATCACTGGAGGCCCCAGCCCCCGGGAAAGGCTGCACCCCCCTCTCTGCTGCACTGTGGGAAACATAAAAAGGGGAGCGGTAGTGCGAAGATGTCCCAACAAGCATCAGCTTGGTGCTCCAGCAGTACCTCCAGATCTGCCAGGCTGGGGCAGAGACACCATCCAGCATCACTCTGGCAGGGCTGGACATTGTCCCTTCTGTGCCACCAACAGTAGTGATGGTCCCATCTGCCCCAGCTTAGCCCTCAGCAGGACACAGCTCCACAGTGGTTCCCAGCATGGTGGCCCTGGCAGAAGCACGGCAGGAGTGCACATCTGTGTTCCCAGGGCTCCCTCCAAGCTGCCGGAACGTTTCTCCTGGGAAATATTTGGGTTAGGGCTTTACTTTGCTTTCTGAGCTGCTGCGTTTTATTCATAGGCTGTGGCCTCTTGAGACGTCCTCAGCCATCAGCTTGGTCCAGAGGAAAAACAAACCCATTCCCTGAATGTCTGGGCTATGAAACAGACAGTGGTACTGCAGCCCTGAGCGATGCTGCTTGCCCAGTCCCACCACCAGGGTCCCTCCCATGCAGGGGACGGGAATCAGGGCAGGAGCATTGCCCCACAGCCCCATCAGGAGTTTGGCTGAAGCCATCGGGTACCTTTGCATGTTACCATGCCAGGAGGAGGTGGGAAGGGCAAGAGGGAACGTTGGGTCCATCTGTTGGAGAGAGCTGAGGCAGCTGGACACATAGACCTGGTCCTGACACAGCTCTGGGAAGGGCCATGCAGCAAAAGGGATACAGAACCAAACTTCAGCTACCCCTGCCCCAGAGCAGCTGACAGTCCTGCACCCAGAAACACCAGGGTCTGTGTGCAGGGGGGGGGGTGCAAGCTCCCATCTCCACCATGGGCTCAGAGCTGCAGAGGACGCCGTGCTGAGCACGTCTGTGCCTCCCTGTGGGACACATCCCACGGGATGTGCTCTGGTTGCCTTAACAGCGACGTGCCTGTCTCTTTTGCAGGCTTGATCTTACTGTTTTACTTCATTTTCTACACGTGCCTGGCGGGAATGTTTGCCTTTTGCCTGTACGTGATGCTACTCACGCTGAGCCCCTACACGCCCAGGTTCCGGGACCGTGTGTCTCCACCAGGTATGTACCCCAGCCAGCCTGGCCTTGGGCACCTCTGCCCATCAGTGTCCTACCAAAATGGCATGTCTAGGACCTCAAGAAAAGCCCTGCTGGAGCTGTGCACTCCTACAGTCATCCAGCCCTCCCTAACACAGGGTGTTCTCACCTCAGGGCACTGGCAGAGCTGCAGGTTCTCTGCAGAGGATCAGACATCTTAAAAAGCCCCATGGGAATCATTCACCCTGATGATACTAATTGTTACTCTAATTGCACTGTTTATTGTTATCATTATTCTCAAGGTAAAAGCCAAGTTTAGGCATTTCATAGGTGGTGCTGATGCCTTTCAGCTGCTGGCCCTTTATACCTCATGCCTTCAAAGTAGAATGCAAATCATGAGTAGCTTTTATGCATTATTATTTGGGGGAGTTCTGGCAAGGGAATGTTCAGAAAATCCTTTCCCTGTGTCAGACGCAGAATTTTCCCCATGTTTTTGTGTTGGTGGGGAACACAAGGGCCCCTTGCCCTGCTCCCTGTCTGGAACTGGCCACACAGCTGGGAACACGGGGGACCTGCAGCCATTCTGTGCAACCCCAAGCCCATCACTAACCCACACTACTGAGACTCTCCATATCTCCAATGTTTCCTGGGATATTTTGATGTGTATGGTGTTCTCCAGGGGTGAAATGAAGGTGGGGGATCAGTAGGTTGAGGAGAGAGTTGATTTGTGAGCTTGTGCTGCCTCTCTCATGCCTGTGCCCGGCCCCAAGCCCAGTCGCAGCGCATCAGCCCCTGCAGATCCCAGCCCAAGCCCATGGCTGGTCCACCTGCATTTGTTTTATTGGGGTCTGTCTCCTTCTTCAGGAGTGATGATCAGACCGTACTTGAATGGGTTCACCATTGCCTTCAATGTCTCCCAGCCCAACACGTGGCAGCCCTACGTGGACAACATGCACCACTTCCTAGCAGGTGAGCTCTTTGTCAGCCTGGGAGTCAGAGTGAAGTTGTTTTTATCCATGGATACGTGCATGTGGTGCAGGGGTCTCCTCCTGGGCATCTCACCAGCCACATCTGGAAAGGGAGGCTCACAAGGTCATGGGAGCTTCTGTGGGAGGGAGCTTTGCCTTTCCAGGTATGACTTCCTAACACCCTTGACATGTGGATGTCTTCTGAGAGTTTGGGTCTGTGCAGGTCTCGGGGGATTTTAACAAATCTCTTGGTCCCCACCAGCTTATGATGACAAAGTTCAGGAGGAGAAGAATATTGAGTGTGTCCCAGGACAGTACTTCATCCAAGGGGGAAATGACAGCGAGGAGAAGAAGGCCTGCCAGTTCAAGCGCTCGCTGCTGCAGAACTGCTCTGGCATCGAGGACCCAACGTTTGGCTACTCAAAAGGCCAGCCCTGCATCCTGCTGAAGATGAACCGGGTACAGAGAAAGCTGCTTGTTTTAATTCCTTCCTTTAGGGCATCCCAGTGATGAAGACCACACAGGGACTGAAACTCCTTCACTTCTCAGGCCCAGGGAAAAAGGGAACTAGAATCCCCAAGCCTGCTGGCCATATCTGCTAGAAAACACAAAAAAGAAACACTATAAAACTTGGTCCATTTGATTTGCTGAGGCCTTAGTGCTTGGAGGGTCTTCTGCCAGGCCCTTCTGCATGAGGAACTGAGCTTTACGGGAACACCCCAGACCCCAGCTGCTTTACAATGGGAGTTATTTTAGAATTTAAGTCTAATAGGACAGTGGCTCAGTGCTCACTGCTGGGAAAATAAGCACGGGGGGGATGTGAACTGTGTGGGGAAGAGGCTGTGTTACTCCAGGGTGTCTGGACTCTCTCTGTGTTCTCTGCTCTGCCCCTGCTCTCAGGCAGCAATCTGGCAGTCAGCCATGGGCAGGTTGCACTGTGTGGGGTGGCAGACCCTGCTGCAGGGACACACAGCTCCTGTCTTGAGCAATGTGACTGGCACCCAGAAAGGTTTAAGCCCTGGAGAAGGCAGGCAGCATGTGCTTGGCACTGCATTTCATACAAGCATGGATGTTTTTTGTTTTTGCAGATCATAGGCTACCGCCCTGGTGCCGGGGTCCCCGTGAGTGTGGACTGCAAAGTCCAGGTACTGCTTTCCTCCATGCTCAGCAGTGTGGTGGGTACAGGGTCAAATGTCTCCTCCTGATGGACCTCAGCACAATTTGTCCTCATTTTAGCCCCACTCACAGGACCCAGCACTGGCCATGTGTCTGGGCACAATTGGAGGCCAGTCTGCTGAGAGTGACAGAGGTCACCAGTCTCCTGCTACCCATGTTGCTCCTGCAGCCTCACAGGCACCACCCTGCTCAGCCCCTGGGGCAGCCCGTGGGGCTGGGTGCCAGGTCCCAGCTAGAGCCTGGAGCTCAGTGGGAAGATGGGGGAACTGCTCATATCCATCTCCAGCTGCTCCACAGCACCCTCAGTCCTGGGGGCACCGTGCAAGCCAACAGCAGTGGGGTGAAGGAAGGGCTCCCACTGCCCAGGCAGCTGCTGGATCACACCCTTAGAGAGCAAAGGCACAGTAGGGAATCAACAGGCAGCAAATCCTGCCCATGCCTCCATAGCTCCACTCTTCTCTAGCTGGAAGCAGGGCAGTGACTGGTTCACAGCAAACACAGCACAGCTGAGCTCAGCCAGGGGCTGGCAAGGGACATTTGCTCTGAGACAACCTCTGAAGGCAGCTGTATTTTGTGTCCCATGTCTTATGTGTGTGTGCATGTGCCTCTGGTTTTTTTTCTGATCACAGAAAGGCAATGAGAGTCACCTCAGGTCAGTGGACTTCTACCCTGGGAACGGGACGTTTGACCTCATGTATTATCCCTACTACGGCAAGTTCACCCACGTAAGTAAGGGTCTGGCATCTCTGTTACGCCTCCTTGGGAATGAGAGGGCAGAAGCTGCTGCACGGGGTCCAGATGTACTTTCAGGCTATTTTGGGCAGATGTGGGCAGGGATGGAGGCCACAGGCACTGGGATTACTGCACTCTATTTCTGTGTCTGACAAACTGTGTGTGTGTGCATGTGTGAGTGTGTAACTGTGTAAGAGTAACTCTGTGTGTGTGTGTAGGAGTGTGTGTGAGTGGGTGTGAATGTGTGTGAGTGTGTGTGGTTTTTAGGACAGCAGAAAGCATTTGAGAGTCCCATTGTCTGGTGTTGTCCTGGGCAATTACCCCAAGAGGCAACGTGTAGTGATCCCATCTTGCTAAGGTGCAGACACAGAAAGGCTCAGCTGCAGAAAGGCTCAGTCGCAGCATCCTGAGGGACCCTGATGGACATCAGGCAGACACTCTCAGATGCCTGGAACCACGAACCATTTACAAATTATTTTACTGAACATAAAAGCCCTGCCCGCTTTTCTGCTCCCTCAAAAATGACACTTAAATCCCCCTTCTCTCCAGGTCAACTATACCTCCCCACTGGTGGCTATGCACTTCACGGAAGTGCAGAAGAATTATTTGGTCCCCATTCAGTGCAGTCTGAATGGGAAAGGAATTATCAACGACCTGAACAGTGACCGCTTCCTGGGTCGAATCATCTTCACACTCAGCATTGGGAAGTAACCCCTGCCAACACCAGCCACTTAGGTTAAGTCAATCAGAGGCTTTTTCCTTCTTAAAGCATCAAGCCAGCATTTTTTTCTGCTAGGAAAAACAGGCACATGGAGATTATTGTTAATTTATTTTTGGTCATAGTTAGGAAACCAATGAGATACAATGGAGCATGGATCCACATTATTCATCTTCTGATATAAACATTATTAGTAAAAATTAAAAGTTTTCCCCTGGGGAGAGAACCTGCAGATTTCACTTTTGATTGAAAAAAACCTCTGGTATCCAAATGCTATTTTCATAGGGTCTTTTATGAGTGATCCCTGTGGAATGCATCTTTCCTGGCTTTAAATTTTAATTTTTAGCATAGTTTTATGTGCATTTCTCAGGCAAAAGCTAAAAAGGAGGTAGTTTATTAGCACTATTCTTGTTAAAATAATAAACAGCAAAAATTCTGAATTATGCCTGCAATAACAGAATTGAAAAGTGAAAATGGGAGCTCTCAAAATGCTTTCTAGGACCTCCAGCCCCAGAAGCATCCTGACTGCAGCAGCTTGTTCAGCACACCCAACGTGTTGAGCAAGGGCCACATAGAAAATCATTTGCAATTGAACCTTTCCAGCTGTTCCTTTCTAAAGTGGGAAGATTAGTGCATTTTTTCCTCCCTCCTCCTCACTCCAGTACTTTTCTCTGCCCCAGGAATCCTCACCCAGGGTCTTGGACAGGGAGGAGTGAGAGGAGCTCTTTTCTCCTGTCATGGTTCACAGATTGGCAGTGCCTCCTGATCAGGCACAGAAGTGCCCAAAGTTCCAAAGAGGTCACAGCTATGATGCTGCAGCAAAGTGCAGGGAAATGCTCCATCCTTTTATGGTTAAGGGGTCAGTGCTGGTGTGAGTGAAGGCATCAGTTTATCACCCCAAAAGGCTGATGAAACACACCCATCCTAGTCTGAGCAGAGTGTGCTGCCCTGAGCAGCCCGAGCCTCCCTCAGATGTGAGAGACCAGCTGCATTCTGCTTGTTGGGAGCTCTGAGAACACAGCAGGACAGGACACCTTGGGATAATATATTACTTGGAAAGCACACTTACTAAAATTACTGACTGAACAGGGGCATTATGGTATGTTTGTCCTACATCCATAGTCCAGGTACTTTATCTGCTGTCATTTCCTGATCTATATCAGTCTCTAAGTGATTTTTTGTATTTAAAATAAAGTGACTACAGTAAAATTAACTCTGTGGAGGCATTCTTGAAACACCGGTGTTAAGAGATGCAGTTATTGCTGCCAGTTAGGGACTGAATTTCCAAGCAGCATGCAACAATATCCTGCAATTCTGAGCACTTGATGAACTTCCCCAGGCCAAAGAGTTCAGGAGCCCAGTACAGCAAGACTCACTCTTCACCAAGTATCACAACCAACCATCTGGCAAAAACTATTTATTAAGAACTGTTAAATACCTGAACCAGAGGTAGTTTAGGAGCTAATTATGCTCAGTTGTCATTATTCAAATGGCACTGATAGAACCAGAGCAACATATTCATTCTGCCTGCACAAATCATCTGCAAGGGCATCTTCTGACCAACAGAAACTGGCTTCTGCCAAAGAGGATGGTGCTGGGGGAGAGGCTCTTCTTTTGACCTCAGAAGTTAAACCCACAAGCATTTCTCTGTCTGCTAATTGCTTTAGCTCTTTTAAAGCATTTATATTTGTGGGGTCTTGAAAGGAAACCAAACTTATTGTGTTTCATGTCATCAAATTAACAGCCTTCACACTAGCAACAAGATAAAACTTTATTTAATAATCTATTCCCTATCTGTTGGAAGGATTTGTTGGAAGAGGAGGTCCTTTAGCAGATGCTGGACCCATGCTTTGACCAAATCAACACAAAAATCAACCGATTTGGATGTAAATGTGTGAATAGCTTAGAAGCAAAAGCTTCTGTTTCCCCACACTCATCTAGATCCAAGCATGCCGACGAACCCTTTGGAAAAGCTCTCAGAAATGGCATTAATGTCTACTTACACTGAAAACAAAGCTTTATAAACACAATAATTAACTTTATTTTCCATATACATATTCTGCTTTCAGCGTATTTGTACAGTTATTTCAAGATCTGGAAAATTGTACACACCACTTTTCATGCTGCAACAGCCTTAAAGTGCTGGATCAATTTTTGACTTCTGTTGAAGCTCAAAATAATACTTTCTATGTATTTACAAAATATATATATGTGTATGTGTTTGCATCTAGGAAATGACCACATTTTACTAAGATAGCCTAGCAAAAGTGATATTAAATACTTCAGTCTGCAATCTCAGCATGAAAACATAGCTGTGATCCATCTGCTGGCAGCAGAGAAGCACCACACTGACAAGTGGGTGTACTCATAAAATGCCACCCAAAATAATTCCATTTAACACTGGCAGGGAAATCAAGTATTGCGAGAGCAAAGGTACAATGCAAGAGATTGAGACAACCAAACCTGAAGCACACAGTCCAACTCAGCAGCATTTAATTACATTCCTAAAAAAAAAAAGACAACTTGGTCCAAGAGCCCATTTGTACTATGGAATCACTTTTGTCAGAATCAGGTAGAGTGTTATCTTTGGTCACTGTGAGGACAGGAAGAATTGAATGTACAGGTATTTCTCGAACATCAAAACTAACTCTTTGGAAAATGCCCTTCCCTGAACACACAGCTATTGTGAGTTGCTTAAACATCAGTGTTGACTGTCACCTTTGTGTACGTGAATTACTGAAGGTGCTTCCCCCACAACATGGATACAGGGTCAATGCACAGAGATTAAATATTGAAGCAGCTTTAGTAAACACTTACTGCAGAGGACAGAACTTGGTGCACCCTCAGGAGCTCTCTGCAGACCTGGCAGCTCTTGAGCTGCCCCATAGCTGGAAATCAGGGTTTATTGGCTGCAAAAGGCTTTTGCCAAGATGGACCAAAAAGGTTAAAAGAGCAAGAGGCTTCTTTCATTCCATCAACATGAACCTGATGGGAATGAAGCAGAACACAACCACAAACTACTAACTTCAATTTTGGTACAGTTTAGATATGGAATACAGAACCGCAAAGGTATGGCATGAATAACAAAGAAAGCATCTCCAAACAGGTAAGATGCTCTTAGTCCTTTGGAAATCACTTTCTTCAGTATACATATATTAATTTCTGCTTTATGATCAGCATTCTTCATGCTAGAAATTTTGTGCTCTTACACTGACACAGCAATAATGAGGAGGTTAAAAGCAGATTAATTCTATCAAACCCGAAAGGTTTTACATCTCCACTTGCATTCAGAGATCACAGCTTTTCAGTGATCCCCTGTTAACCAATGAAAACTGTCCAAAGGAACTGCAGGAATCTTTGAGCAATCTGTGTTGTTAGTCAGTCTGAGTGTTCTCAAAATACTTTTTTGAGCCTCACATGGACCAATGCTGTGTAGTTTCTTTTATGTTAAGAATCAAAGCTGAGAGAAACTGCAGCCAGTGAAATTCCAGCCTCCCACCCTCATTTCACAATTGAGCTCAGAACAAAAGGAAAAATGCAGTTCAACAAAATAGCACAGGAGACATTTCCTTCAGCACACCATTGCTTTTTCTGAGTGGCCAAAGTTCTCCAGACCTGAGCCTTATCTTGGCAAATTAGATACCATGCAAGTGCAAAGCTATTCAACTTACATTAGCAGTCAGCTTCTCCATATGACGTTAAACAAATTAATTTACTAGAAGAATCAGATGTTCTTCTCATATTATGTCAGGGTATTAGTGAGATCAGGTACTACTTTACATTCAGAAGGAACAGGAAATTCAGGCTGATTCACAAAAAACAGCCATATGCCAAGTTCCCAACAGAAGTCTGTTGAGAGCTGGGCATTCATTTTCCCACTGCATGTACAGTCCCTTTTGACACAGCACTCACACTTTTAATTATAGTTTTAGCATTAGTATTAACCAAGACAAGCTGTAGGCATCTAGAAATCTTCTTGTATAAAAAGATTAAATGACAGAAAGCTTTGTAGATGTCTTCTTTACTAAAAATAATCACATTTCCCACAGGGACACACATCAACTCTGTTCAGTTCTATGGTCCTCAGAACACTTATTTTCTCTAAAGTCATACAGTAGCTTGTGCAACTCATCTTCAGACTCATGGCATATTATTCTGTCATGAAGTGATTTTAATTTTTTTAAATAAAGAAACCACGAATTTTTTTTTTTTCTTTTTTTTTAAAGGAGCAGATCAGTGAGTCTGGGAAAGGGAACAGAACAGGGAAGGCGGGCAACAGAGATGGAACTGAGAGATTATACAGACTGATAGCCAGTACGACTTTTTCTTCTTCCAATGATGTAAGATATAAAGACAAGAATGATAAGGAATCCAAGTGCCACACCCACTGCGATGGGAATAAGAAAGTTCAGGTCAGAATCAGCAATGCATTCTTCAGCTGCAGAAAGAAGAAAAACAAAAAAAGCAAGGGAGAATAAATTAGTAAGGGAAATCAAGCATTAGAAACCAAAGCAAGCAAGGAGCAAACAGGCATTTTTGAGAAATTACATTGTATTAGATACAATAATACATGTAAAGTAAAATCAGTATTGAGTAAAGAATTGCTGGAAAGATTGATTTCTTTAAACACATTTACTACATACATCCTTTATATTGGCAATATACTTCTTCTGATTTGTACATTTAAGTTGTATATTTAATTTCAGCTTCCTCTAGCAAGCAGAGGATAGATTAGAGATGTGAGGACAAACTGGCAGTCTGAGCATGCATTAGCTGATCACACCTCAGAGTTAGCAGCAATAAAGCAACAAAAACCCCACACTGGTGTACTACTGCTTCATCCAGGGGTCTTCCCAACCCTTGAGTCAACACCACTCCTCTGGGTTCTAGACATGAAGACATAAGGGACAATCCAAGTAACAAAGCAGAAACTTGCTAAGAACTACAAGAGGCAGCCAAAGTAAATGTGCTGCAGGCACTGCATGGAAAACACCAAAAGACTCTCTTGGGGTGGGTAAATTTATTTTCCATACAAAAGGGTTATAAGTTTCATCTGAGAACTACCTAGACCTCACTGAAATCCACATCAGAGGGAAAAATAGAAGAAACAGCTATAATGCTACAGTGGTTTTTAATATACAGGTTGTAAAACGTGAGGAGCTCCTTGCTGGTAAAAATACTCATCAATGATTAGCAAACCACGCTGGGAACTGGCCTCAAACTCGGGGGCAGGGCTTGGCATCGTAATCTGTTTGTAAGGAGAGCAGAGCTCCACCTGCCTGTGCCAGAAGAGGTTTGGTAAGGCAGGAGGCTGTGCCTGGGTTCTCCAGCACTGGAACGGTGCCTGACTTACATGGGTTTCATAAAGCAGCACTCCTCATAAAACTATTTTGTTTGAGTTTTTAATTAGGACAGAGCATGACACACAGAGTCAATGCTTCCTCAAAAACTGGCTGTTGTTTTTGATCGAATCAGCATTATTTATGGGAAACGTATTGTCTTGCTTTAGCTTGTTACAGACCAGCACACACTTGCCATGGCCCCTTCCTGAAATACTATACAAAGCCTTTGACTAAGAGCAAGAACAACACGTGGAGGCTCAACAGCTGAAAATACTGACCTCAGATTATCTGAAGGCACCTAGTGCCAAGTAGAGCAACACTTTGGAAGGGAAAAAAAAAAACCCAAGAGGAAAGGAACTATGCACCTTTTACAGCTATTTCAAAATATTCTGACTGAGGAAATATTTAAACACCTGAAAGAGACATGCATTTGATGTTTAGTCATCTTTGTTCACTAAAAACCAACACAACTTGCTAGAGGCTGGGTAATGGGTCACTAAACACTAACACTAAACATGAATGGATTTGCTAAGGATAAAGGGTGCCCAGCAGGCAGTGAATAGAAATTCCCTCTCTTCTTCTAAGGAAGGAGATGGCTGCAGTACACATCACACTACGGCACTGTTACAGGGAATTCCCAGGGTGAAAAAGGGGTTAAGGTTTCATACCAGGAACATTCCATCCTTGCTGGCACACATCTATCCAGGTATGGCTACTGTACAGTGGTTAGAAGCTTCAGAGAGGTGTCTTCAAGTGCAGAATTGGTAACTACAGCCCAACACACAGACTCTGCATTCGGGCCAGCAGGAACAGCTTTTTCGACTGACGTGGCTGAATGTGTTCCCATTCAAAATAGTCAGAAATTCTGGCCCAAAACTTTTTCAGCCCCAGTAGAAAAGCTGCCTTCCCTTTTCATTCCAATCATGAGATTCAACCAATAGCCCCAAATTTTGTGCTTTATTAACATATTCTAAGGAATAGAGAACACTGTGGTAAATTAAAAAAATTTAAAAACCAGCCAAACAAAAAACCAAATCAAGAAACAAATGAACAAACAAAATGCCCCTTCCAAAACCCAAATCCCATCATTCACTGGCTAGAAATGCTTCTCTTTGGAGGACTATTAGCATGACACCTTTAACCTAAAATATCTGAAATCTTGACATTTTAGAATACAATATTTAGTAAACTGTGTATAAGGCACTAAACCAACCACACTCTGTAATAGGTTATACACATTAATATTCCACATCCACAGGTGTTAAATACATCCACAATTTAAATGCTGTTTTCACAGACCAGAGCAAAACCAGCTATGTAACAGAATGTCAGATATAGACTGATTAGAGTTCACCTTACTCATTGAGTTTATTTTCTTTAAAAAAAGACAATACAAGACGTCTGTTTTCAAATCAGTTAAAAAATGTGAACAAGTTTCCTTAAGAAATAGAACAATCTTTATTTTTTAGAGCACAGGTTAAACAGATTGACAGTTCCCTATGGAGCAATACATACAAGAAAACTAGTGGTTTTATAACAACAGGAAGTCAGGTGAAACTGATGTTTTTTGAACCAGTTACCTGCACATCCGTCTAGGAGTACTTAAAACTCTGAGCCAATATACAGGTTTTTGCAATGGTATTTCTAGTGTTAATTTTAGAAAGCAGTTTGCATGAATCTTCTATATTGTCACTTGGAAATTGTGTACAGTTCAAAAATTTGCAAGGTCAGAAGAACAGTGTGATGATTACTCCTTAACAGAAATGCATGTTTAACTGGTGTCACTGAACATCACTCAAAAAAAAAAAGCTAAAAAATCTGTATGAACTTCTGCATTTGAGGATATATTAATATGAAAGTCATTAGATCCATTTTTTAAATTAAAATGGTAAGTCTTGAAGCTTGTTTCATGATTAAACTTATAGCAGTTCCCCACTTTCATTAAAATGCATTTCAGTAACTGATGCAAAATTCAAGCTGTAGACTACAAGTATATAGTAAGCATTATCCACCCATACGTACTTCCTTGGCTAGTGTCAAGAGTAAACCGTCTTTACAAAAAAAAAAAACCAAACCCAAACCATTACTGAAAGAAGTGTATTTTATGATTTGTATACAAACATGCCACAGACATCTCTACAACCCTAGAGAACACTAATAAAACACTAGAGCAGCTTTGATGCAGGCTAAACTCATTCTAAAGGGGGAGACAATGTTATGTTCATTAAATAACTAGTTTAGGCAGCTCATGTTATGACATATGCAAAAAAGCCACACTTATCTAGAACACTTTTTTCTTTTTTCCATGCAGTAAGAATACGTATTACAGCACAAGGAGCCCAGAGAAAAGTTAGGGTTAGTCTCTACAGAGCTGCAGTTTAAGAACAGTCCAGTTGCACTGCACTTTTTTAACGTAGTTATTCTTTCCATACAGCAAGGAAAAACAGGTGTTGTGGGTCCACCTCAGACTTTTTTGGCTTTTGCATTCTTAACATTAATAAATGCTACACCGCAAACAATCCAACACAAAGTACGTTAAACATTCAGAGTGCCAATGGCGGGCAGTTATAACGTGAATTTTGACTGGCAGAGAACCATTCAAGATGAAGATTTAAAAACAGCTCAAGCTGCAGCAAAAGATACTGGCTCATTAAATGAAAGCATCTTTAAACAATGGTCATTCAAAGCAACAAGACAGACCAGTTCTGTGCAGAGTATGGTATGAAGTTAAGTGCACTTTAAAGTTCTGGAATATTTAGAAAGGTTATTCCCTTTAAACAGATGCCAGCAAAAAAAGCTTGCATTAATTTAACAGAAGTCTGCCTTAGGTGAGTATTTTAGATGATTGCCAAGCTATAATAAAGAATAAAGAATTCAGTGCCTAACAGGTTTTTTTGAAAGCATCTGGAAATGGCACTGAAATCTTCCCATATATTCACCATTTGGCAAGTTACTTTTGTTTGTACAGCCATGGTATAGGAATGATTCCTGAAATTACACCAAGGCAGGAGCAAATTACTCAAATCCTAACAAAGGCAAGTAAGTTACTGCTGCCACTTCAAGAGATCACTTAATCACCAGCCTGAAGTTCAAGCCTATGGAAAACGGAGTTGCTATTGGGCATTAGACAATCCTTGTTAAATACTATACAAGTCAACAGAGTGACTAATGCTGCCAGCTTAACCCACAATTACGACAACTAAACGCAAAGGAGAGAAGCAAGTACAAATTCTATGCTGTTCTGGGAGATGCCCAATGCACATCAGTTCAGAACGTGTTCTTGTTTCAAGCTACTACTTGTAAGAAGCAGAAATAAATCCCAAATGGTTTAGGATTTTTTGCAAGATAAAATCCTTAGCCTAGCAATTCATCCAGTATTTGACATCTTCAAAACAGCTATGAAACCCACGTCGTCTTCTTAGGGCAGGAAAACAAAGTGTAGTTCTGCTTCATCTGAGATAAACAGTCTCCCTTTGTTTTTCAACTCCAATTAGCTGTGGCTAGTAATTACTCCTAAGTTTTGGGTCTTTTTTGTACTTCAGAACTTGCACTTGCTTTGTTTAGAGTGAAATCAGAACAGGAATCACACTTAGGTTCACAAAGTTTGATATCCAGCATAGCTTTTTCTTCTGCCAATTATGTAAGCAACCACTATAATGGCAATCAAGACAGCAAGTGCAGCACCAACTACAATTGGGATTAGAATGCTGTCATCATCCAGCGAACACTCCTGGGCTGTAGGTGAGAAAAAGGTTGCAATAAGGAATAAATAAAGACACAATACTTGCCAAGTGTGGTATAAAAATCTGTTTTCCTTAATACGAAGGTGTTAAAAAATCAAGTATTATTTAAACTAAGAGAGAAAGAACTGCAGAGGTCTCATCAATACATTTAGCATATTTAAGCATTTAATCACGTGGTGTGTTTGCTAACCTGTAGCAAGCTAAGGGTGTAGGAGTTTGCCAGTGCACAAGATCTGCACTAGGCAAGGGAGCAGCCATTCTTCTACATTCAAGAACCAGGCTTACCTCTTTCATACTAAAGGTAAGTCTGGTCGGTGCTTTCACTCATTAAGGATAAAAACTGACCTAGATTTGGTATCAAGAATCTATCCAGAATGAAGACATGTTACACAGATAAAATAACTATAATTAGAAGAAAGCTAGCTGCAACTTTAACTATGGAGTGAAATGGGTCCCGAACTCTTTAGAAAGACTGTTTACCCTATGCACATCTGGAGAGTTATCTTCCTTCTGTCTAAAAGCAGAACTTTTCAGTCAATGTGTCTACAGATCAGTCTCATCCAATAAGACTGTGCTGCAAGTATTATCATTAAGCACAAAAACAAATTTGCACTAAATATTAAGAGGTAATTTAAAACATTTCTATTTTCTGCAGACAAGATCAAGATAATGCAGCAAACAAACGTTTTAGAATCTCTCTTTAGTTCTGGATATTCAAGATATTGCCTCTGAAGGAAGCTCTGACAGTTCAGTCTTTCCCAACACTCCTATTCCTCAGACTGACAGGAAGAAAGAAACAAAACACCTAACAGTATTCCCAAAGTCCACTTCTGCAAAAGTTCTGCCCAATTTTCTTACATATCTGAGCTACAAAAAGCTGTATGTCAAGATGATGTCAGGTAACGCCTAACCTATTCTGCACGGCAATGCTTAAGTCACTCTTCAGCGTCTCTAGTTCAAGTTTTATGAAGGAGAACCACACACTTAGCAGACATTTTTTAAGTGAGAACAAAGCTTTGCTTGAACTTGAATGTCAGTCTCAGAACTTCTCTTCATTCCATGTATATATAAACATATTTTAAAGAACTGGAACAAGAGCTTCTGAGATAAAGTGCTTGTACCTAATGCTGGTGCTTTTTAGCAAGTAAGAATTTTGCAAGCATTACTAGAACCAAAAACTAACTCTTACCTGTAGCAAACTTATTTGCCTCCACAAGGAATGGCTGAATCCATAGATTAAAGGTATGTAACTGAACATCTTCATTAATCTGAAGAGTTTGCTCTTTTCGGCACATGTAAGAGCTACCAAGGAAAGCATCCCACTTGCTGAAATTGCTGTTATCTGCACTTGAAATAACTAAACAAAGAGGGGGGAAAAAAGAAAGGGAATTTGCATGTTCACTTAAAATGCAAGACAGTTGCTAATACAGTAAGACTGAGGAGCTGAATCTAGAGGGGCCAACACTTCAACACTGACTAGTCTGAAAAACAAAGTAGTGCAAAGTGGGATTGATCTGCTTAACCAGAAATTAGAGACTGAAGTTATTACAGTACTTTGCAGTAACCTCTCTTTCATATGTACATGACATCAGGCTTTCCTTGTACCTCCACTCATCTCAGTGTTGCAGACCTGCAAGTGTTTTAGCTTTAGTGCTCTTTAATTGCTGTAGCTATGACAAACAATTAAAAAAAAAAAGAGAACATGTTTGTTGGGAAAAAAAGTATGCTTTAGTTTTTGAAGGACTGGCCTCTTTTCCTAGTAAGAGTTAAGTACAAGTGGTTGGAAGATACAGCAGCATCTTCAATCAAAGAAGACAACAGCTGGTTTAGTAAAAAAGCTTCGAAGTTGGTACAATTGTATTTCACACCTCAAAAAATTACATTACTGAAAACAGTTGTGAAGAAGCCCTCTTAATTTACAGAGACTCCATTAGCAGAAGTTTCAGGAATTGTGGAGTGGTCCCACACTGCTGTTTAAAGAAACTCTTACAGCCATTTCTGCTTATTATTTTTGTTCATACTAACTTCTAGACATAAAGTAGGAGCTAAGAGTAAGCATGAACAACACTGAAAAAAAAGTCAGAAGTATTTCACACAGACATTGAATAAAATACTACACTTGTTTAAGGCAGATACTGTTTCTTACCAGAGCCATTCAGACGGTTGAGCAACGTAACATTCACCTCCCTCAGATAAAATTTTTGTACGCTTGCACTTGTATTTTTCTGTTCAAGAAGCAAGAACCAAGTATCAGTGTGCAATTCTGCATTTGTAACTGTAAGGGCACATGCTTTACAAAAGTCAACACATTTACCAGTCTTACATTTTCTACAACTTTAACCCAGTTCTCCATTTGTCTTGAGGCACTCAGCTGGCCAGTTCCACTTCCCATATGGGAACAACCTACCACCAGCAAGCGACAGGAGGATTTTACTATGAGTGATCACCATCAATGCTGTTAAATAAAAACTTAGTTTAAAGTAAAAGAAGTTACTTACAACAGCAAATGTGAAACCAATCAGTGTGCTATTTCCATCATTCAATTTCAGAGTAGCTGTTGTGTTACCACAGGCACCATCTGCGACAGTTGTCTTTGGATTGATGTTGATCAGAAGAGGCTGAAATACAGACAAAGCACATCAAAGACATTCTGCTGCCTTTGGAATACATTGTCTCAGTCAGGAACAGTCTTGGGTTAGAAGAGCTTGTCATAAACATGACAGCAGGAAGAGCTGAGCTTGACTGCTATGGAACCAAGGCTGTTCGAGTTATATTTGCATGCTGGCAATACTGAAGCAAACAAATTTGCTTGCAAAGTCTTACTTTGTTCCCTAACACAACAGGCTACCCTCTGAGGGGAAAGACAGTATCTGCAGGGAACAACAGCTGTAACAGCTAAGAAAGTTCAAGACTTTCAATCATGTTAGAAGTATTTCCCATAAAAAATTCTGTTGAACCCACATAAGGTTTTTGAACACAGGTATTATGTGACAAAACTATTCTGATGTCAGAGAGGAGCTACAAACAATACTTAGAGGCAGTTCTGGACAGCTAGCAGTGTACAAAGCAAATACCCTGCATTCAGATTTCACACTAAATAACTGCAGCATCTTTTACTCTTTAAAAGAAAAAACAAGCACCTTGTCTTGAGAAACATTCAGTTGCAGCCCCACAGTAGCCAGGAAACAAGTTTTATTTCCACTTTTAAGAGAATAGTTTCCTGTGTCTGGATTCTCCACAGGTTTGGGAGCAGTTGTTGGAGCAGGAGACAAAGTAGTGGTAAATGCAGTAGTTACATTGGCAATGGTAGGTGGAATAGTAGGTGCAGAAGTAGGTGTATCAGCAGGACATCTAGACTCTGAAAAGACATTTTAATCACCATTTCATTGCTGAAATTTTATTGAAGTCCTATTACTCAGAGGTCAGTTCAATACAGATATCAATTCCTTTGCTGAAATCTAGGCTCACTAAGAGTCTGCTAATCAACAATACAGAAGTCCCAAATGTGGCACAGTGGCACAGTATTCCAAACAAAGTATAGCTGCCATTTATTCTCAGGAATTCTGTAACGCTCACTTTTAAATCCACACTCAGTACCACTTGCCTCTGACACATGGAAGCAAAGCACACAAAGACAGTTGAGCTGTTATAAAAATGTGACATGTATTTGCTGTAGACCAAGTAACTGACCCTATTATGCTGTATGCAGCAGGGTGATGTACTCATCTCTTTTCTGAGCTATGAGATGAGACAACAGGCTATGGACTATTCAAATGCCAATAGCAGAGGCCACCACTGGAAGTGGAAGGCAGTCAGCTAAAACCCGTCCAACTCAAATGAACTACTCAGCAACAGTAGTTCTGAAGTGCTTATTCTTAATACCCCAATTACTGGAATACACACTTGAGTAGACTCCCACCTTGGCAGGCAAACAATTGACATTACAGCACACTACTAAATCTGTTCTCCTGATCTTTTTTTCCAGGAACAAGGAAAGAAGTACTAGAGGATATTTACATGAATATTATTAAACACAGCACATCTCAGAATTGGTGGATTTTTTATTATGGGACTTTGCTCCCTGCACTAAGGTGCAATACAAAAAAGCTCTTTCACAAACTGAAATGCTCACCTTTTTTACTGACTGTGCCATTCTGAACAAAAGCTTGCATAGTAACATTCCAGAAAATCTGCGTTATATTTTCTGCTTCAATAAAGTAGGAATTATGACACACAAAGACAGTATTCAGTTGAACTGGATGCAAAGGATCCTTCACAAGAACAGTAATTGGTCCTACAAATAAGCACAAATGTTTTATTGCCTTATGAACTACAAGAACTTAGAGGTAGTGTTATGTTTTATATAATTCCATAAGACAAAGACTAAGAGATAATTAAGTTTAACAATCCTAAGCTCTCTTGAATGTTTTCCGTATGTGTCCTGACCTGAAGTGCTAGGTAGTGCAGCAGTAACCAAGCTTGCACAACTAGACAAGCCACTAGAAAGGTGAACCCTTTTACTTAAGTTTTTAAGGAGAAAAAAATTCTATTATTAGTAGGCATTAGTACACAGAGAGCCTAGCACTGTATTGCTTGGCAAGGTTCAAGGTCAAGCAGTGCACACTAAAATTAATCTTCCATGTGCCTGCTGTCTACCAGCACCTCACTGATCAAAGCTGTTTATCCTTACCCTTCTCTTCCACTTGCAGGAATTACACATTCAGTGAAGTCATTTGGCCTGCATTGTTACCCAGCCAGCAGGTACAAGGAAAAGCAGGTGGTAGCACATGGTACAGAACTCATTACATTCATTACTAACTCCTATATTCCTCCTAACGTCAAAAAAGCCAAGCCAGGTCAGGTACATGAGGTCTGACACTTCTGGCTGAGATTCCTTTGCAAGTCAGATTCTGCACTGAATGTTACCTTTTCTTTTAGCATCAGGAAATACAGCTGTGTCATTGGTGTTGTAGGTCAGTGTGATGAAGTCTCCCTGGTAAGTTTCATTGTTTTTTGTGATGTTAATGCTCCAAGAATGACCTTCTCCAAACTGCACTGCCACAAGTGCAGCTTGTGTATCATTGCCACAGACGCTTCCATTGTGTGTCACACTCGATGACAAATTCAGGGTTGTGGTTTTCTAGAAGAAAAGAGTAATTTTAAATGCGTTCACATGCAGTTCTTCCCCACTACAACATTATAAACTTGATGGAGTTAGCTGAAACCTTGCACAAGATAAGTGAGAATTTGGGTTATTCTAGAACATTACGATAAAGGCTCCCTGACACATGCCTGAGAAAGGAGCCATATCAGATTCAAGTACAAAAGTACAGCTCTAACTTGGCCGTAAATCTTGATTATGTTGAGCTGCAATTACATTTACTGCTTGGGCTAAGAACATAAATACACTGATACTGGTTAGACTTGGTGAGTTTTGTGTATGTCATTTAAGTAAGAGCAACAGGGCACTTTCTGACTTTATGACTGAGAACTTATTCTTTATTTTATAAGGACTATATAGGAATATTCTTCTCAACTGACTTAGTAAAAAAAAAAAGTAAGAAATCAAACACCCTAGGTAAAAGAGCTTAAACTTTTATCCAGGTCAAAATCCAGTTGTCAGCAAGAGTCACCCCCAAATACGTACATAATCACCACTGTTTGATTCATATGTTATCAAGAACCTCATCATCCAATCTGCATATAGGCATGTAGCATTAGAGGCATCCTTTATATCTACTTCCACTGCATAGGACTGGAAAAAACCTGTAAGATATAATTATTAGCTATTAAGACATTGTTTTTACTTCATTTTCTAGAACCACTTAAGAGGACAGCTCATCACAAAGCAGTAAATTATGTCAGGACCATATTCAATTTACCAGACACTGAAAGAATAGCTAGATTTCTAAAAACTATCAACAATAGGAAGCACACCATGAAATTATCAAAGCTGGCAAAAACTGAATGTTTTATAGTCTGTTTACCTGACATAAACTAATAATCTCAAAGTGTTGACTGCCCAACACTGGACGCTTTTAATATTTGGCTGGAAAGAGTGCTGGGCCATCTTGTCTAGACCATGCCTTTGCCAAGAAAGGCTGGACCAGTTGACCCTTGAGGTCCCTTCCAACCTGGATTCTGACTCTCCGAAATAAGCATCAGCTTTCTGGTGACACACTGGGTAAACCAAAGGGCACGAACACAGCACTTCAACAATGTGCTGCTTGTAGAGCACGGGTCTATGATTTTATGTGTTGTATCAGTGATTGCGACTTAAACTGACCCCTAAGAGATGGGATCGGCGTGCCTTCATTGTGTTTCCACGATTCCTAGGTCGACAGACACTGGTATTAAATTCCCTTTACGTTTTAAGAGAACTTTTCCCAGCTGTTGTATCCTTAACCCGGTGAATCCCGGCACAGCAGCTGCCGTGCCCGCGGCCACACGCCAAAGGGCGCTGACAGAATGGCCTGGCCGGGCCGCGCGGGTGGGCCCGCGCTCCCGGCTGCCGGACCACGGCCCTCGGCTGAAGCACCCCGAGGTTCCCGGCCTCCCCGGCACGGGGCCGCCCCGTCCGCCGGGCCCGCGCGTCGCGGGACCGCGGCCCCNGGCGGCGGCGGTGCTGCTGCTGCCGGCGGCGGGGACACCGAGGGACGGCGAGCGGCCGGGCCGAGCGGGCGCGACAAAAACCTCCCCAGCGGTCATGTGAGGGGCAGGGCGGGGCCGCCCGCGCGCCGCCAATCGCCGCTCAGCGCCGCCGCTCGACTCCATGGTTCGCGGACGGGCCGCTCGTCGCGCGCCGCCTCGGGCGGGCGTATCTGGTCTGCTTCCGTCCCAGTCCCCGTCCGGCGGCAGCATCGGCAGCGGCGACAGCAGCGGCCGCCGAACCGGGGCTGTGCCGCGGTGGCCTCTGCATTTGCAAGGTAGCGGTGGCTTGCTCTGGCCCTCGGCAGTGTTTGCAGTTTGCACTGCTGCTGCTCTAGTCTGGGAAGGGGTAGCTTAAAAGAGATGCACATGCAGAGAAGTTTGATATAGAGGCTTTCACTGAGAAAAAATAAAGAATAAAGATATTGCCCATATTTTCAATAAACACAAAGGGGGAGAAACGGGTTCGTTTGCTCTCAGTGCACCTCTCCTGACATGGCTGTCGGTGTCCCTGAGCCAGCTGTCGGTGCTGTCCATCCATCCTCCCACCAGGGTCAGTCCCGGGGCTCTCCGGTGACTGGGCAGAAACCCCTCCAGGCACGGCCTCTGCGGCGGGGAGCGGATTGACAGCACCAACCGGAGCTTTAACGCGTTTTTTGCTGGTGCTGAAAGGCAGAAAGTGGGGCAGAAAACGGTGGGAGAAGGCAGGAGCTTGGTGCAAATGAGGGAGAAAAGAGCCTGCGGTGTGAAGCGGGGAGAAGGCGGGTGGACAAAAAACGTGGTGGATTTGGGTCTGAAAGGAGGTATTAAAAAAAATGTGATGGATGTTGGATTGCACCCTGGACACTATTGATTAGGGGGGGGAAAAACCCAAAACCCCACACCCAAACAAAACAAGTCAGAAAGGGTGGCTTGGCAGGGAAAGGGGAAATGGGGAAGAAGACATTGAGGCTGGGAGACAGCAAGGAAAATGGCCGGAGGAGACAGGAGCTCTGCACTCAGCTAGGAAGGGCCTTCTGGAATGACAGACTCCGGTTTCTGATGCTGTGGAAGAACTGAGGATTTTCAATGATCAGGCTCTAAGAGACATCCCCAGCCGTAGGGGAAGAAAACGGAGTCTGAAGAAGACAATAAAACACATTGACCTGATATATTGGAGTGTAGATGGTGTTGATAGGAAAGCAGTTATGCAGTGTTGAGAAAGTGGAAATAATGCAATTTGTTATCAAAGGGCGGTTAATTTCTCTCAGTTGTGTGCTTGCAATCCTACACTTTCCCACAGAGGGTCACAAAACCAAAGCTGGCATGTCAGGGCCACCACGGAAACCAGGGCATCGAACAAATGAGGGTCCCGCACACGAGGGCTTTTGTGGTCAGACAAGTTCAGTGCTTTCTTGCATTTCTTTTTGTGCTTAATAACCACACCTACTAGAACCCACTCACCATGCACGTTTTATACCTGCACAGGCATTTGTCTAAGCATGGTTGCATGTGACTCTCAAAATTAATGTAATTTCAAAACAGACTAAATTTATATTTATCTTTTGGGCTTAATTATAAAAAAATATTTAAAGAAACAAACTTTATATTTAATAACTGACTTGCTGTAGGCTGTGGGGAAATGTCAGTAACAGCATTACAGATGAAACCACGAATTCTGAAAACAGCAAGTCTTTCTCAGCTCCACCACAAAGAATGGGGCATTTCAGAGGCTAGGGAGAGTCCTGCTCTGGGGATTTTGTATTTCCTCAGGCTTCACTGCTTTAGTGCAAAGTCCTGTTTTTAAAAAGTGATCTCACAAGGAATTAGGAGCAATTACATTAGGAGGATTTGACTACTAGGAGACAGACATTGAATTAAGCTTTAATTAATTGGAAGAGGAGAAAATGATTGGTCTGTTCAGGTAGTCCATGCAGTGAAATGGCACCTTTTGTATCTGTTGGAATATTTACTTCAGGACTTAGGTACAAACATTGATATGTTCTGACAGTCCCTTGTTCTGAGTGAAGAATCCTGAATATCTGGATCTCTTGCTTGCACATAGGAAATGGGCTCTGAACCAAGTGGATGTTCTGCAGACATAACGGGAAGGCTGATTAACTTGTTTCCTTTATGCCAATTTAGTGAAGCTTGAAATTAAATCTAATGGTAGCAATCATAACAAGCAAATCCTTTTCTGTTTAGTAACACAAGAAAAGTAGCAACCGGTGTGGGATTAAAAGAACAATATAGTTTATATAATTTGGCAGAATGAAAAATATCTTGCTTTGCACCAGAAATGTCATCATTAATACCAGAAAACAGATTATTGTTTCTCTGTTTGCATCTGGTTACTTCAACTTCCCTGTACTTCATCCCTGCCATGTAACAGCCTGTCACAGGCATGTGGTGGTGTGACATCATTTTACACAATCTCGGTGGACTGGGCTGGTGGTTTATTGTCATTGTCACACAGTCACAGAGGGACTGATGCTCCTGCAGGTGCAGGAGGCGATGGGACAACCACAAAGGCTGCCCCAGGTGTTTCTGCCCTTGAGTGGAATCCTTGGGGAGACCAAAGGATCAAATTCCATCTCCAAGGAGTTGGTACAAACACCTCTTGTTCACGTACAGGAGGAGGTTTGTCCAACAAAGCTCACACACTCCAACCATCTGGATGTGATAAAAGGTTGTTAAAAGCAATGTACTCTTGCATTTTCACAGTGATATTCTCCTCTTGCCCAGCCAACTGACAGAGGCTCGATTTTGGCACTGTTCTCCCTAAACAGAGAATTTTTTGGCAGTTCCTAAAGCCTATCTCCTCTTTGTAGCTCTGGAGGGAGCAAAATGAAGCTCTGTTCCTCTCATGTTTAACAAATCCTTCAGGTGCCCTTAGAAAAAAGTTTAGTAGTTGGGGTCAGATGTTGTCTGATTCCTCTTTAATTCCATAAGTTATTATATTCAGTACTTGTAGGATTCAACCTCTAACAAATATCCACTGCATATTATTTATCATGAGTTACTTCTTTATTGATTGTGGCAGTCTTAATAAAATTTACATGATAGTTGGACTTCAGTAACATAAGCTCAAACTCACATTCTCAGGTGTTTTCCTTTAATGAGAGAAGAGTGAATGATTGTTACCATAATGCAGAGAAAATGCCTTACCCTCTTGCTTAGTAGAGAGAAATGCTTTTGCAGTTGGCATGATTTTGGGATCCACTGATGGATGGCAAGCTGATCTTGGTTTTCTAAGACATTCACATTCCTTATGTTTATTGCTGGATGTGAGAAGGAGGACTTTAATGTTTCTGTACAGCATTACCATTTTACTTCATGTTATACGGTCTGACATCAGTTGTTTTAAGAAGGTATTGACATGTACTGAGAACAAATATGCAAAACCTTATCATTTCTTTTTAAAGCTTTAGTCCATTAAGGAATATCATTTCATGCCTAATTTCATTTGCATAATATGCTTAATCTTTTGTGAATCCTTTAGCAGTTTCAGCAGTTTAGATACTATATCTGTAATCAAACTTTTCTTAGCTCTGGGACTTGCCAAAATTGATGGATGTGTGTGGTCAGAAGCAAAGTGTCCACTCTTTACTGAAACACTGAGTAACTTAATGTTTCTGATTCCTGGTGCAGAAGAGTAGAGGTTGTGATAAAAAGAAGAAAGAGATAATCCCTAGGACATGCAGTGATCATAACTTTATTCTAATGTATTTTTATCTATTCTTTTAGATATCTCTAAACAAAAGGGCAATTCCTGTATTTTTTCCAGGGAAAATATTATGGCAGAACCGATTATTCCTTTCCGGGAGGCAGAGGAAAGATTTAGTTCCATTTCACGTGGAAGGGGTGGAAAGAGGAATGTATTAATGCTGGCCAGAGAGGTCCCAGGTTCACTTGGCAGAGGGGGATGAACCACAGGGGCCTTCTTGGAACTGTGCCAGCAACTGAGAGTTACAGCTGTTCACGGGTTTTCCTTCTCACACAGCCCCAGTTTGTAGGCTGTGGACTGAGGATTTGGTATCCGGACCCCGCAATGAGGACCATGGACTGTCCAGCACAGAGTGACATCTGCAGTGCCCCAGCTGTGTGAGTCTGCTCGGTGGCAGGGCGGGCTCCCGGCAGCTCTGCGCTGATAGCTCCGAAAAAACGCTCCTTATCTAATCCCTGCGAGGGCTCCGAGCAGATGGCAGCGTTTCTGAGCTGTCGGGTTTCTGGGGGAGGTGGTGGTAGGAAACCAAACCAATAAACGCTGCTGCGAGAAACTGCTGAGTCAAGACCGGGGAAATCACGTGAAAAGCCAAAAAAAGAAAGCTTGGTGGGGAGGTGAAGGGATCAGAGAGCAGGTTGCAGCAGAGAGCTGCGAAACTTCCTGCAAAACCGTTCGTGTCGTGACACAGCTGGAAAAACACATTCCCAGCGTAGGCGGCCGGAGCAGAGGCCCCGGCGTTTCGTCACAGCCTGTTATACAAACACAGCTCGCACACAGCTCGGGTTAATCGTGTGCTGGAGGCTCAGGGCTGAAAGCAAGGCAGGAGCTGGGCCTTGACACGGTGCTGGGGCAGCAGCTGCCCCTTTGCTGTCCCGCTGCTGCTCCTCGGTGCTGCGGGGTGCAGGGTGAGGGGTGCCAGTGGTGTTGGGATGCCCCGTGGTGCTCAGAGGCATTTCCAGCTGCTGCTGGATGTGGTGTGTGCTACGGCACTCAGCAGCTGGGTTAACATGAGGCAGCAGATGAGATTTATGCATTTTGTGAGTCAGACCAAGCTGCTTCTAGATGTAGCTCTGTTTAATGTGAAAAAAAGAACTTGTTTGACTGACAACATGTTCTTTGGGCTTGTTACAGCAAGGTAGAGAAGTGTCAATACTTTCGCTTTTGTGGTTTGATTGACATACAGTGCTAACTTGCTGGAGATACATCTGTCGGCTTCAGAGCAGAAATTACTGCGTGAAAATGGCTCTGCACAGGAAGCACCTCCCACTTCCAGCTCTTACGAAAGATGTGTTGGCTGTAACATTTTCTGAGAGATTTCAGCAGGAAAAGAAGTTATATCTAAAATACAGGGTTGGGAGAGAAACTGGATATTATACAGACATTTTCATAACTGGATATTTTAACTGCAGGACTTCAGTGCTACAGGATCCCTTGTGACCTAGAATAACGTTACATCCTTTTACAGAGAACATAATGGTATTTGTAGTTAGTCTATAGTTTCCAGCTCTGACTGAGCTCAGAAACCAGGTCTGGCAAACTCCAGGCTAATGCCTGTTCACTGCATTGTCCTGAAACAGAGCTCTTTGGGGGAATGATCTCTTTCCATTTTGAGGTTGTGTGTTTGCTTCATGCTTTTGGAGCTAGGATTTGAAGCAGCAGCTGCTGCTGTAGGAATAAAAAGGGAGAAACTGAAGGGATACACATACGGTGCCAGTTCTGCAAGTGACAGAATCACAGCCCTGTGGCTGCAGAACCAGTTTTGACCTAGTCCCCAGCCACATCCTACAAACAAGCTTTACCTGTGCAGTGACAAGGTTTCAGCTCACCTCTGCAGAGGCTGTGTTTTGTAATTTTTGTTCCCATCTCATGCCTGAAAGCTGCACCTTCTCCCCAGCATGCACGTGGCAGAACTTGGCCTGTGCAGTGCCCTGCCCAGCCTTCACCGAAAATTAAAAGAGCTGCTCTGCCTTGACCCTCAAACTAGCACCAGCTGAAGGACTTTGTGGATGTGATTAAGGGCCTGCTTTTGACAAAGGTATCTGTTTTTGGCCATGGTAATGAATTTTTTTCAGCTATTCCTCAAGCTTCAGAGACTACACAAGGGTAAAACAGAACAGGCACGGTGATAATTTCATAGGAAGTTCAGTCCAGAAGGGGAAAATAAAACTTTATATTAAGTGAACATGTTGCTAATAATCCAGCACTGGTATTTCACACTGGATTAAAACTACTTACTGCTCCAAATAGTTACAAGCAATCTATTCCATATCATTTCAGATGCAATTTACTTGCATGCTAGCCCCTCTCTGCAAAGTCACAGTGACTAAGCTTTGCAAAGAAGTATAGGAGCCCTTGAGCCCTGCAATGGCCTGGGCAGTGACCCTCTGCATTCCTTAATTGCATAACACATCGAACTGCTGGGTCTACTGGCAAGCAGTTACTGCAACTTCCTTGTTACTGCAAATATCATTAGATGGAACAGAATCGGTAGACTTACTTTTCTGAAAAGACAAAATTTCATAGCAAGTTATGATTACTCAGGCATTTTAACACAGAAGTACCTGGTGACATCCCTCTTTGCCTCCAGCTCTAAGATACAGGTGTTGCAAGTTGACAACTGATTGTTTTAAGGAGTAAGATAAAGAACTATCAACAGTTATAGAGAAAATTAGGTTAACTGGATTCTCCTGTCTGAATAGTCTCGTTAAGCTGCAAGAGCTGACCAAACTTTTGATCTAACAAATATAACAATGCTGGTAACAAAAGAACTCTTGAAATTCAGCAGATACAAGTAGATGGGAGATAATAAGGATCAAGGAGAAAATTCTAAGAGAAAAACATCAGAAGGCAGCCAGCCCAGCAACAATGGAACCCAGCAAGAAATCAAGAGTCCACCGACCAGAATTTAATGATTGACTCGGATTGGGTGACGAGTGTCAGGGGTATAACTGAGAGGTTTGAATCGGGGTAGGGTCCCTCTCCAAAGGCACCAGTTCGAGCTGTAACCAAAAAAACCCCAAAAGACTAATTGGAAACATTCACTTGGACTTGGCATTCTTAGTGGGGTCCTAGGGTCAGACACAGTTACTGTGGCTGCTCTGTGTAAATCTCTAGCAATCAATAAAAATTTAGTATTTGCTGGATGTGAACTACTTTTCCTCAGCTTAAGGGGTTTATTTGCAGTGCTGCAATGTCCTACTGATTTCAGAAAATTCACTTTCAAAGTTAATTTTTTGTTTCATTTATATCCTAATGCTAATTTTCCATAAGCTACAGCAAGACAAGCTTGATAATGGGTCATTTGAAAGGTGACTTTGTACCAGGAAATAATTACTTAACCAGAAGAAAAACCTGCTCCTTTGTAGGTTAACCAACATTCATTGTTTCTCTTCCCAGTTAACTCCATGTATTACAAGATACCCTTTGCACAAAGTTCAATGTCTCTCAACCACTCCAGTAAGTTTTGAGGTGTTCATTGTTTAAATGCCACAGTATGTCCACAGGCCCTGGCCTCTGTAAGAGGAAAAAAAAGGCAAATCCAAAGCTACCATCTTAAATTTGATTTGTTATCAGTTTTTCTCAATCAGGAGAAAGTACAGTGGCATATATTGCACTTCACACAGAAAAAGGAATGAAAGAATTTACTGCTGTTTTTTTTCCTCAGAGAAGACAGATAATCTATCGATCTCCAAACAGTCATCTGTTCCTGAGGACTTATTTTTTTTTTTTTTTTTTGTGAAGAAGGTAGGAAATATTCTCTTCAGGGAGAAAGTGTTGGTGGAAAAACCATCCCATGCATTTAGATGCCTCCAAGCTGTAAGACAGGAAGGAAGCACCCGAGCAGGATTTGTGGCAGATGCTTCCCAGGCCTGTCTAAGCCCACCTGCCCCAGGACTGTTGTGTGGTTCCGGCAGTGCAGGGTCAGCCCCGCTGCAGCCCATGCAAGCCTTCCACAGAGCAGGTCACAGGATCAGCACTTGCTCTGCTACAGCTATCCCAGTTTCCAGAATTCAAAAAGGAAATTCAAAAACACTCCATCTCCCCCCTCCACCAAGTCCTCAGTGCTCCTGCACTGGGAAGGGCCAGGCTGGACACAGTCCTTCTGCTCAGATTTAATCCGGCAGTTCAGGGTGAAGAAGAAAAATCAAGAAATGGCCAGTTGGCCATTCTTAATAAGAGAAGCAAATTCCCTGTCCAGCTCTGTCCTTCATACTTCAATAATCATTCCAGCATCATTAAAAAGATGATAAACTGGGAGACATGGAATATTCACACAGCAGGAGAGGTGCCTTCTCTAGGAACAACAAGCCACCACCTCCAGTATTTTTGTGTATTTCTGCCACTTGTACACATTCTAATCCTGATTCAGAGTCTATGAGGATGCTTATTTCCTTCCCCTCCAAGAACCATAGAAGACTTAGCAAAAAACCCAAAATAATAAAAATTCAGGAATGGAAGCCACTTAGAAAACTCAAGGGATTTTAATGACTGAATGAATAAGGAACTACTTATTATATTTAAGTAGCAAACAAGTATTTTGCTATCAGAGCACAAGCTAAAGAATTTAAAGAAGCCATAAACATTAGTAAGCCCAACATACAGAACTTGGAGTAAGAAGGCATTTTACACACAAGAGTTTATCAACACAAAACTGTTTAATATTTATTAAATGACACAAAATACCTAGATAACAGACTCACTCTCTGAAAGGACATGTATTTACATTATTTACCAACTTAAGAAAGACTCTCTGTACCCATATCAGACTTATGAAACATAAAAAAGATTTTGCTGCTTTTTGCATCCAAGGATGCAACGGTGATACATGCCCTGTTTGCAAGTCTGCATAAACTATAAGTTTTTGATGCTGTGAAAAAGCACAATTTCATATTCTGGTAGCTGAGGGAAGAGGCTTCTGAAAAGTAACAGGGTAAGTTTTTTCCCCCCACTCCAGACACACTCTCAAGACTGTTATACAAAAGTATATTACATTTTTGAATGCTGCTGTACTCTTACAATTTTAGTGTAACATTTCAAAGAAAATGTTCTTCCTACTATATGAGAGCACTAAAAAAAAAAGTGGTATTTGAACATTTTTTTAGATGCACTTTTTTTTTGTTTTAAAAGAAGCATTAGGGCAAGTGATATGTCTAGGAAAAAATGAAAGGCTGACAAAAAAAAAAAAAAAAAAAAAAAAAAAAAAAAAAAAAAAAAAAAAAAAAAAAACCGAAACCAAAAAAAAAAAAACAACTAAAACAAATTAACAATTTTCTTGGGTTTTTTTTTTTTTATTAACTATTTACTTTGGCACCTTTGTGTAAACTATAGAACAAAACAACGTTTACAACACATTTGCAATTACAGCATTTAAACAAAATGGTCACTTTTGAAACCAGCCAAGACAAAAAAATAGTCCATTTATGGGTATAAAGATTAAAAAACCTAAAATATATATTTCTAAGAATAAACTGCAATTTCTTATGAACAAGGTGCTATAAACTGCATGCAAGAGTCAAGATTAAAAATGTGAGGCCAAACAGACAAGCTGTGTTCTAGCCAGATGAGTTGTGGTCCAAGTCCACTTCAGTTTTTTCTTACAGAGATATATATGGCTCAATAAGCAGGCACATGATCCCAGCAAGAATTTGCGGAGTTGTACGACGACAAATCTTGGCTGCAGCTTTGTCATTAACCAGGAATGAGCGAGACCTTAGCAGAAGAGACCAGCAAGTTCTTGGGGAAAACCCATGAAGCTACAAGGAGAAGCCTTCTCCCCTCCCCTCACTCACCCCTCTCCTGGCCTAGCCAGGGTTCTCAAAGTCCATTCTTTGGGTTGCTTTAACTGGATTGCGCTTAGGGTCTGCCTCAGATTGTGAATTCTGATGAGATTTGAGGACATTTTCTGTATAGTATTTTCTGCATTCAAGTTACTGAAATAGACAGGATAAAAATGAAATAAACCTACAGACCTTTGCAATTTTGTTTGACTGAATGTGACACTTGTGTAATGAGGGAAGGTTTTACCACAACAGGTGTTCACACATGTAGTGGTGTTAGATTTATATGCTACAACAGACTGAATGGAATCAGCTCCTGTCTCCCAAAGAGTTAAGTCTTATGCTTCTTCTCCAATTCTCTTTAAAAGGAATCTTTTATTGGCTGAAGATAAGAGAACACATAAAAGAAAAAGGAACATTGAATGCAAAACACAGAAGTTTTTTTTTTATGGTGGGGGGCATTCTTTCCGCCCCAGTGGATCTCTGTTTGAACTAATACTTGAAGATCTGCAGGAGGAGTCTTCAAGGTTCTCACCACATAACTCTACTGTCAGTATTTGTCTCACAGAGGCAGGGGTGGCCCTGGATGTCTACCAGTGGTTATGCTGCAATAGTGTCAAGGGGCAAGGTGGATTTTCTGCAGATCACAAAGAGCTGTATGACACTTAGTTGAGGATGACTGCAAATAATTTAGTAGGAAAAAACCACCCACATTTGCTTCATCTGTCAGCTGAGAACTGCATACAAAAGAGCTTGAGAGAAAACACAGCTGGAGAATATATGGAATTAAACAGTAGATTAAAAAAAGCACTAAGGATGAGATGTATCAAATAGAAAACACACACACACACGCGCGCGCGCACCCCTGAATGTGGGATCACAGTGATAGAAGTTATAGGTCATAGAGAGCTAAGTTACACTGCCATTAAACAAAAGTAACATCTTGCTTTCAAGAGATATCTGGTATTCCCCAGGACTATCAGTGCCTGAAAGAGGATGAGGTTTTTCATTGTGCTCTGCAACAAAGCTGATCGTAGGACTAAAGCCTGGCTGGGTAAGGAAGAACTGGTATGTGGAGGAGCTCCTTTTCTGCTGACATCTTTTTTTTTCCCATATATTCCTGGCACATGCTGCTATAAGCAATAAAAAAATGTATTTTGTTGAAACAAAGCTCTACATTCAAGTGACTTACTCTCCCATGTCTTATAAAGATGCAAAGAATGCTCTCTGGTCATCTAAGAAAATAGATTTTAGATGCCTTGTAGCAATACTTACTATATGAGAGGTAGGCTTCTGGGTTCTAGGAGGCCTGCTAGGCTCTAGGGCTGAGTTCTTAAAGCTTTAAGTTAAAGCAATCCAAAGCAGGGCAGTCTCAGAAGAGCTGCCCTGTCTAAACCTTGAGGTTAGTTCAAGTTTAGAATGTTGCAAAGCAAAACAAGTATTAAAATCCATTTGCAATTTTTGTTCTTACAGTTTTACCACAAAAACAGTGTGGCTTTTCATCTGTAAATAGATTCTCTTTATTCTAGAGTATTGCTGCCAAGAGGTGAAGGCCTCCTACCCATGACTAGTAAAAACTGTCACTTCTTCCATTATGGCTGTTTTATGCTTAAAATTCCCAAAGGTGAACACCAAGTCTCACAGGCAAGCCATATAAATCTAATCTGAACTTGTTTTGTTGTAGCAGTTATTTAAGAATGGTGTTTGTATATACAGTATATATGCCCACACTGCAAACTTTGTACATCGTTTTGTATTGGTACCATTTTGTCTTAATTGCAACCACGAATATTTTCCATTAGACCAGCAATAAGCATAGCTTGGCTTATTCCCCATTTCCCCCCTTGAGAGAAAAAAAATCCAAGTGTGGGCATCAACCAAACCAATGGTATGTATAACTGAAATGCATTCTGTACAGTAAATTAAAAGTTTGCATGCAGTTTAAGCATTTTAAAGGCTATTTTCTTATATTAATTAACCTTCTGTTTCCATTTAAAGATGTGAAAGGTATCTGTCATATATCAAGGGACTCCTCTTCAGACCCAGAAACAAATGGAATCAGAAAGACCAGGTACTTTCTTTCAGCTTTCTGCACATCTTACTAAATAACATGCAAAGAGTTCAACAGCATTCTTCTTAAAATGTAAATAGTACTCTTTAAATGGGCATGTTAACCACTGAAAGAAGTCCACTCTACTATACTTTTCCATTACACTGCTTTCATTCAATCATCGGTAGTATAAAAAGTCAATTAACAGGATCAACAGGCTAGTTTATCCACTGGCAACTGTGTAGGACACCAAGTGTGCAGTAAAACAAAGGCCAACATATGTTTATGCAATATAGTTGTACTGATTCGGGTTTTCTTTATCTCTTTCCATGTAGTCCCTGTCAATTAAGGATTCTATTCTCTTCTTAAGGTCAGCAGGCTGTAAAATAAAGCACATGTCAGCATTATTACTTTGCAGTCAATGCTTCTTGGTTCTTTCTTTCCACTTGAGCCATATAGCTATACTGTTCAAGATGGCTGAGGAAAAAGAAATCCCAGTTTAAAGAAAATCCTTCAAAGTATCAGAGCTTCTAAAGTCTGCAATGTATAACTGATGCAAGAGAAAGTTACAAAATTAGCTCATCACCTGCAGTTAAACAGACTTTTTACAGAAAGGAAAGATATTTGCTGTTGTTTGAACTGAACTCTAAAGAAGTGCAGTTAATGCATCACGTACCAAAGTGTTTCTATTTCTGACTTTTAGCCAGTAAAAGATGGTTTCATTTCCTCTTGAAGGCAATGAGTTTTGCAACAGTTTTGGTGCCCTGTGATTCTGTTGGGTGAGGAACTTTATAAAAATGCCTCATGATAATGGGTGAGGAAAATTATTTAAATAATCTGCTATAATCTTACAAAGCACAACTGCAGTTTATGCAATACTTACAGGCCTGCAGGCACTCAACATTGTGGTAATACAATGGAATGAGATAGCAGGACCTTTTATTTTACATTTCCATTGATAGAAAGCACCATATATTTGAATTCCAACAATGCATCACTGTCTGTTTGAAAACCCATTCCCATTTGTACACAATAAGCCAGTCATTTTATATTGCAACTGTGGGCTTCTTCAGCTTTGAGACATTCACCAATATTTTATTTTTATTCCTATATATGGGTGTATATATATTAGCCAGTATAATCCATCCAGAAAAACCACTGTACTTCAAAAGTATCAACCAAGTTAAGATTGTAATGCAGAATTGGTTTTGAGATCTGAAGCATTTTCTCCTTTGCCCAAGAATGCCTTGCCAGAACACTGCAAACAGTGGAACAGCAGCATACAAGGAAAGCCAACTTACTGCCTACAAACTCCAGGGCTGAAATCCTTTGGAAATAGGTTTTAGTAACAACTGGCACTTTAAAAATTCCTGAAAATGAGTATTTGCCCTTTCTAATACTAAAAGGATGCATATTTTAGACAGAAGCACTATTTAACTGAGGGCAGGCCAGGGAATATAAAAAGAACTAATAAAGTTTTGGAAGTAGAAAAATCAGTACGCCACCTTGACTGGGAATTTCAGCTGGTTGTAGACCTCTGACACGAGCAGGTTATGACTCAGTGTCTTGCGCATCTTCATGATCCGCACAATGGCGGCATCGATCTGGTACTGCCGGTCCTGGAATACTCTCTCTGTAGTGCTTGCCTGTTCCTCCACCTGAAGGATCCATTTAGAAGAGTTTTAATGAGAATGCCAGAAGGTCAAAACAATTCTTTCTATCTCTACGACAACTCTCAGTGTAAGACAGTGAAATGCCTGTTGTCAAATATCTGACATAAACCCTTTACAAATACGAAGACTGATTGTCTATTAAAAAACCCATTTGTACAAAGAATTAAAACCTTTGCACAGATTTTACATTGGATGGCTGTCAGAGAAACAAGTCCACAGTGAATTTTCCATGTTCACAAACAGTCAGTAAAGCTCCATGGAATGATAAAGGACAAAAAGAGTATTTCTTAATTGGAACTTCTCTTAACCTTACTTAGAGACATCCAGCATCACTGGTGTCTTAGTACAGAGGCACACACTTAAATCACCACTGTTAGGTATGTGCTGTCATCCAAATTACACATGTAACTCTGACAGAGAGATCACTATGTACATGACAACCAGGAAGAAAAAAGCTTGTAAAAGGGCAGACAAAAAGGTTTTTAACCCAAGGACCTAAACCCCAGAGGATTAAAAAAAATATACCGTTTCTTTCATCTGAATTTGGTTGATTTTTATCCTGAAGAGCTTATGTCTGAAATCATCATTACATGTGAATTTATCACCATCTTCCACATCTTTGCCTTTGGGGCTTTTAGTCAGTACTCTGGCTTTGCCACAAGCCAGAGATTGAAGTGTCCTTCTCAGCTCTCCATCCTCTAAAGCAGAAACAAGTTGTTTAGGTTTTTTTAGTAAGAACACTTGGAAGTACTCGGTTGTTTTCGATACCAACCTATCCCAGTGGCTTGCTTTATCTCCTCTAAACTGAACTCCTCTCCTTCATTAAACATGAGCAGCACCAGTGTCTGGAACAAGGAGACCTGAAGTTCTTTTTTGCCCTGTCACAAGAGAAATAAACAGACATCACCAGGCTGTTTTTTCTGGGGGGTGGAGGGAAAGGGATGAGGGGAACATGAGAAATAACTCACTCTTGCATGTCAATTATTTCACTAACAGGATGTTATTTTATTCACTTGAGAATATGAAAGAAGAGAAGTTGCTGGTCCCTTGTGTTTACTATGAAATGCAGCAAAGCTTGAGGCCACAAGGCTGGACTATTCTATTCAGTGACAAACCTCACCCAAGACATGCATCAGATTACTCCAGACAAGTCTCAAAGCACTGAGTGCTTAAAATTACAGTCTGGAAGACCTTTAAGTCAAAATCTAACACAAACATTAGTTTAAGGAACACAGTATAAGGAACCATCTTTGAAACAATCAATTTTGATAATACTTGTTTTACCGTTAACATTTTTCTGAAAATTGAAGTGGTAAGCATTCCTATTTCATGAGAAAATTTTGTGTCCATGAAGAAATGATGAAGGGGAATAATTGGAAACCCTTTTAAAACAATTGTGTTCCTGTACAATCCAGAATTTTTCTTTATTTCAGTAGTGAAAAGCTTACTGTAAAGATGTTTAATGCTATCAGATGAAGTATGGCCATCGAAGAAACATGGCCCCTTTTTTTCCCTCCCCACTATAAAAATAAGGGCCATTTTTAATCTGGAGCTAAACCCACTGGATATTTTCCCCAACAGGCTTTTCTTTCCCCACCGATACAGAAATTGGGTGCATGTTCTTAGACATTAACACATCTTTTTCAGAAACTACCAACTCTGGAAAAGATATCAGGAGGTTAAAAGTAATTGCAAAAACAGTGTTAAGTTTTCCATCACAGCACGAAAGAGCTTCCCCATATACCCCTAAGGTACAACCCAGACTTGGAATTGACAAAACAACAGGAGTAATAGAAACAATAGACTCACCTCTTTAAATTCTGCTTTTAGTACACAGTGTCCTAGTGTTGACTGCCACTGAAGTTTCCTACCACTGTGTTTTCCTAAATAAAAGGTCTTGAAAATCTCCTGCAGTTTTACCATCTAAAGAAAGAAAAATCCCAAAACACTAAAACGCAATTTCTACTTTAAAAGCATCCTTCCCTCCTCCACAATTAATTAAGCCTTAAATCAAGGCTTAGAATGATAAAAGGAATTGCAAGAAAACAAATTCCTTGTAAAAAAGATAGTTCTGCATTTCTTTGTCTATGCACATGGAAAACCAAGGGTCAGTGGATCCCAAGATGCATTTCTGACAGGCCAATACTTGTATAACCCATGATGTTCATTACCTCTGGGGGCAGGTGGACCTCCATAGGCACGTAGGTTGGCCAATAACCCATAGTCAGAATATTCACTGTTAGTTCAATGTTGCCAGGGACATTCTGATTTTGCATATACTGCAAAGAGAAACAAAATAAATTGAAATAGAGCTATGTTTATTATACATATTTCAGGTAGAACTGAAAAGTTAGAACAGGCATTGCGAGAGCAGAGAAGACAAGTGACCACATGATGTGTTTGTAGTATAAACTGCAAGTTACATACAAGAAAATTAAGGTAAGAAAAAGCACTTTTCTGAAGTTCAAAGGGCACTTCCATACAGGAAGAAAACAGCAAAAGCAGTGTTTTAGCAGGCTGAGGTGAAGATCTAATTAAGTGTGAATGGAGGAAAGAATTTTAAAAATTGTTTGTAATCAAAACATTACAAAATCACGAGAACTCAATGTGCAAAAACTTCCAAGCCAGGCATCAGAATATAGTGGTGATAAAAATGTCTTAGAACTGGTGTTAAAATGTTTTGTAAGTTTACAATTCTCTTATTTCTGTGGGTGATGTTTTGTTTGTTTGAAGAAGCTTGTCTTAGTTTTTTTGCTGTGTTGCTCAGAAAAAACCTTTAATAAATTTAGTAAAATTTTCAAAAGCACAGGCAGGACAGACAGCAGACCTTCCCTCAGTACCTGTTTGAATTGTATCATTATGTCTTTTGAAAGCTCCATATCTTTAAACATTCCTTCAAGTTTGCTGGTGAAAGCAGCTCCACATTCTATAAAAGAGAAAATGTAAATATTAGAAATTAATCTGTTTATTTTCAACACCTCAGAGTAGTTATTCTAAGTGTCAGAATGTACTTTTATGCAAGATGACCTTTTTCAGCAGATTTTCTTACATAAAGACCTGGATTCTAATTAAGGTACAGAATAAGGTTATAAACAAGGAAGAGGAAAATGTTTTAATGTGGTAGCTATTTTGCAACCCCGTTGTTTTTCCACATGGACCTGACTGTTCATCCTTTGACTATGGTGGCCACTAGTCACTCAGATGACAATTCTAATCCCTATCAGCTGCCTTACAAACTGTCTCCTGATGGCAGAACAAGATCAAGCTCTAAAAATCTTACCCTTACCACCCAAAGGCTACATCCAATGAAACAATGAAGACCAGACTAGAGAACCACTAGCTGGCAGTGAGCAACAAGTGGAAGTCATCCTTAAGTTCTCTGAGCACATCACTGATTTACTCAGCAGGGAACCTCAACTCTATCCCACAGGCCAAGATATACTGTGCACTTTAAGTTCCTGGGTTTTTGCTTTTCCTGTTTCAATCACAAAACTAAAAGCAAATGAATCTCCTCAAAACCCACCAGTCATTCAGGACTTGCACAGAGGCTTTTGCCCTCATGGAAAGAGGAAATACCAACAGTGCTTTTGTGAAGGCCTCTTAAAACAATTACTTTTAAAAGAAAGCTGATAGATAGAAATGAGAGACAGATAGATAGATAGATAGATAGATAGATAGATATTTACTTACCATGTTTGAGTTTGGAAAGCATAGATTTTTCAGCATCTACTGATGCACTCTTCCCAACTAGTAGTCTCTTTGCTAGATCTTTTTTATAAAAGGCCTCAAAGACATCTTTTCCTTTAAGAGATGAGATTTGAAAGTCATCACAAAGCACTGTTGGTTTTAAACAAACATTACCTACAAGAGGCCCAGTTCAAAGCTCAGGAAAGCAAAAAGGGCCTTCATATGAAGATTTCCACAGGTTTTGTTATTTGCAATTTGACAGGCAAAGCAGTTAAACAGCACTACACCAACAAACCATATCCACAGAGAACAAACACCTGAAAATGTAGCCACACAGCAAAAATAATTTCAAAGTACCTTTATGTTACTGGTTAAACAACTCCACAAAAAACCCCCCCAATACTTACCATATATGAATCTAAATATGATCATAATTTTATCCAGCATTTTTTCAAGTTCTTCATCAGTAGCTTCTTTGTTCCCTGCACGAAGCTTTGAATCTACATATTTAGCTAAAAGAGTGTTGAAGAATAAAGTTTAGCATGTGCTTAATATCACAGTGAAACAAAAATTTCTAAATCTACTATTATGAAATCTTTAAAATGTAAAGGATCCTGAAATCACTTTCTATCAGCCTCGTAACAGCTACCTTGGTACATTTTCACAGAGGCTATAAAGTTATAAAAACATTATAGCCTAGTATCTTTTGTCAGATAAGCAATGACTGCATCCTAACTTTATTATCATACACAATGTTAAAAACATTTTGCCTATGAAAAAATATCTTGGTTTATGTTGTGATCTCAAAGTAAAAAGTCACTGCTGTTGCAGATTGACATGGCTGTAATAGAAGCAAAAATATCAGAAGAAAAATATGTAAATCAGTTATTTAAATGTGTTGACTATACTGCTGAATTTCTCCAGCAGATCACTGCTTTGTTTTAATTTCTAGTTTCAATCAAACTAGATTGTTTGTTTTAATTTCAAATGGTCTGGTAAACGCATTACAGTTAGGGAATTAATGCAAAAAAAGGAGGGCAGAAAGTATCACTCCACAAGCCTAACAGCACAACCATTTGCAAAGCAGGTCTTATTCACTGTGTGGGGAAATGGTTCAAAAGTGCAGAGTACCAGGCATGTAATGCACAAATCTGTAAATAATGTTCTTTGCAAACCAGAGACTGTCCCCACACCATGAGAGGTTCCGTGCATCCTCAGCTCTCTTCACTTTCACGTATTAAACCACAGGTATCTCTGTATAGCCCCTAACAGCTCTGTGCATGTGTGCTGGTGGCACAGTTTTGTAAGCTTCTGAAAAAATCTAATTATTAGCAGTATTCTCACGTGTGGACACCAGCCAATTGCTGGAATGCCCATATTTTGATGTTCTGCACTTTTCTATAGCCTAGCCGGTGAAGTGATGAACAGTTTGCTTTTAATGTTTGATGCTACCCTCCCGAACAATTCCCTTGCATCAGGTGGCACAGCAAATCCCCAGTTTGATGTGCACTCTGCATGTATTAACACACAATTCCAGCATATCCCATCTGTAAGTGCATCAGCAACTAAGCACCCAAATTCTCACGTGAAAAAAACTGAAGAAAAATACCTATGAGTTCAGCTGGCTTATTTGGTCTTTTGTTAATGAATGTTTCAAAGGCTTCTTTCATGGCATTTACAAACTTCTCATTCTTGAGAAAGCAAACATCAATAATATGGTCAACTTTGTCTTTAAAATCAAGAAGTTCTTGGACCATGGTTTTGTCTTTTTCAGGATTAATTACTATGGTGCTACCAAATGCCTGCAAAATAAAACATATCTTTCAATTAGCCTGAATAATTAATTTAAATGACAAGACTTCTAAAACCTTAAGTTACCTTTGTAATGTGTTGTTTCTGGTACTCATATTAGTTCCACTAACAACAAAAGTATTACTTTATTATGTATTACTGTATTATGAAATATTTACTATATAATCATCCCTAGGCCTTGCATATTGATTCAAAACCAGCTGATGAAAAAGTGAACGGATTCAGAACATCTGTCTAAAGAAATAAAGTTTTGCATGACAAAATTACCACACCCTTTTTAATCATCTATATCATCAGGTTTTACACAGGTAATGCTCTCGCTAAACTCAGTTTTATTTAACGGTACTCCTATGCCATTCTAAAGCCTTCCTTCACAACAATCACATCTTCTGTGACATTTTCACTGAGAAATAAAATGTATCATCCAAACTGATACTCAAGTGCTTTTTGAACTTCAACTGGTGTAACTTAAACTCTCTTACCTCTCATTCTCACAGGAAATTTTATCAGGAAGAAGACAAACATTCTGCCATTACTAAAATAACTACTGAAGAAATATAGTTGTCACCCAAAGTAACTATAAGCAAAATTATAAACTCCAAACTTACTTGGAGTTCAATAATTCAACTCAATGTTTAATGTTTTCTTCAATAGGGCTAGAACAGTTACTGTACCTTTCCTGGGATGTTTCAAAAGCTGTCTATTATATACATGCTTATAAGCAAGTATCATCAATGTTTAGAAAAATGCAATAGTTTACAGAGATGACTCACATATCTTTGTATAAACCCCACTGATACAACAGTGGCATCTGTTCCAGAGTTCTAGGAACAGTACCTTTATGTATTCAATCCAGTGCTGCAAGAGAACCTGTACTCCACCTCTCACACGACTGAACAACTGATACAGAAGAGACAGGTCTTGAATTCGGTTTTCATCAAGAAGGTGATTTAAACCTGAAAATGTGAGAATTTCAATAGAAATTAAAACCAGAGTAACCCAAAGAAAGCACAGCTTATTACTGTGGTAAGAGGCCTCTTCAAAACTAGTATTTTTTAATCAAACTATTAGTGGTGGTGTTTTTTGGTTTTGGTTTTTTTTTTTAATTTATTTTAAAATACCTAATTTAACAGTGAAACACAAAATATCTGCCTGAACTGGCTGAAACCTTAAAAATCTTATTATTGCACATGATTTTATTGCATTTAGTCTACATGTACTTTACATAACAACCTTATCACAACATCTTTGCTTACTTCTGCTTTACTATTCCCTAAAAATTTGAAAGGTTTACACTGTACTGATCTGTAAGAAAAGTTCCTTGGCAAGACAGCTCTGAGTCTCAACTCCAGCTGTAAGATAAATTTTATAGATGCTTGAAGGCAAGCAGCTTTAAGAAATATCTTCACCATTCACTTTTTAACTTTCTGGAGAAGGCCTGATGCTCTACAGCTAAGAAAGTAGATGGGTAAAGAGAGATACTCCCCTCAATGAAGAGTTTGTCACAGATGTGCAGGAAGATGCTCACATACCTTTCATTCAGAATCTGGCTATTAATCTAGCTATTATTTATATTATAGATATAAACAATATTTATTGTTTTATTATTCAACTCTTGCTGCACCCGTTTCTATTTCCAGATTATCTCTCAGATCAACAGAGGGTCACTTGACTCCACAGAGACCATTGTAGAGGCAATGTATTCCATAGCTCAAATTATACTACATTTTTAAAACAAGCTGCTTTTTGTTAGTAGCAAGTACTCAGTATCTCCTTTTTCTGTTACAGCCATAATTCAAAGGCTACTCCTTTCTTTACCTCCAAGTTTTCAAAATGCCACTTAACACACTGAACTTGAGTCCCCTGTTCTAATTCTCCTGTTGCTTTGCTATGTATCAGAAGACAGCAGTGTCCCTTTATCTCCAACAAGGAGAATGGTCAGTGCTATTTTGGGAACTGAGGAGCAAAGGGAGTTAAAGAATGATGTAGCTTGTCCTCCCCCAGCACCCAAATCCATTCCTTTCTTTCAGCACAGGAACTGAAAGCCCCGAAGCAGCAATTAGAAACATTTCTATAAAGAAGAAAGATTACCTTTCTGAAGAATGGCTGTTAAATGTTCACCTAGAAGTTGCTTTTCTACAGTAGCAATTAGTGGCTTCCTACAGAAGAAATGTTTAGAATTACTTTTCATTTTTCCATTACTGACAGTTTTAAATCCTTCTTTTGAGATTATGTTAATTACATTATCATTGGGAGTGCTCTAATTATCTGTGGCCAAAGACCTAAAATGATTATACACATATTTATCCTCTTTCTCCCCAGTAAACAATCTTTTTTTTCCTGTTTGCTGACTGATGATTTTAATTCACACAATAAGCCTGTTGTACATGACCTGTAGGCAGCTGGAAAATTATTCCATCAGTGAAGAAGTTGGGGAGAATCCATCAAATAATATGCCTAATCCTGTGTTGTGGGAGGACAATCATGTCTTGGGAGACAAACCAAGGAAAAATAAAAACAGAACTCAAGTCAAGAGGTATTAAAACAAAATAGGGAATTGGCCACTAATACTAGCATGGAAGAAGGAAGCCACTAAACAAGCTAAACACTTTTAACAGCTGAAGGAAGAAGGAAATCAAAATGTATGACAGCAGCAATAAAACACCTCCCTCTCAGAAAGGTCTTCATATTAGTGACCTACGTTTTCTCTCAGACACAAGAGCTGTAGCTTTATGTTAGAAGACCTCCACCTGACTGTGTTGGAGGAAATCCTGCCTCTAAGTAGAAAAGACTGAATAATGACATTAATCAATAATTTCCCAGACTCCATATGCAAATATTTTTTGTAAATATTCAGAAGCTTTAGCTTTAGAAATTAATATGCCAAGTCCTATCTTTTTCAGGTAGGACAACAGTTGATTAATTGCATTTCAGCAGGAAAGAGACATCTGGGCTGGGAGTGGCAGCCTATTTTTCTTCAAGCAAATACTTAACAACATTTATGCCAAAATAACTAGTGACTTAGAAGAAAAGGCTATTAGCTGTGTGAGCCAAGACAGTGCTTCATTGTAAACATGGAACCGTGGGAAGTGAAAAGCATTTGATGGTCAGTCAATAACAGAAATAAATTGCAGCTACTTAAATGGCCCTCAGCAGAAGAGGAGCCAAACAGCTCCTACCACCAGGCAAAGAGAGATTGCACTTACTGTGTGCTCTGATCTAAATAAGTGATTATTCTGTCTGCTTCTTCTTCCAAGCGCTTGTTGACATGGTGAAGATATTCTGGAACCTGAAAATGCCAGAGTAGTTTTGTATGTCAAAAAAACAACAAGAAGGAAAAAAGAGAGCCAGTACTGGTCTGATAGAAGTAGCAGCTCCAGTTTTAAGCACTTGTGACTGAAGGCAACTGCACATACATTTCCTTTTTCAGAGTACTATAAAACAAAGGTCACATTATTGCCTTGTACACTAAGGCAGCAGAATATTTCTACTCCCTGACACATGCTTTGACATTAGGCACAACAAATATTGTTAAACATCCAAAATACCTCTCGTTCCTGCATAAGCCTCTGTCCCTCTGCTGCATATAGGCGATTAGTCTCTTCCAAGAATCTATGTTCAAAAGAGTCTTGATAAATCTGGGGAAACAACATGACAGCAATCCAGGGTAAAGCTTACTGAGCACTAAGTAAGAATTCGAGCTATTTAGGGGTTTAAAGGTGAAACATGTTTACTCACCTGCAAGTCAGAAAGCATGCTCAAAAGGCTTCGCAGTAAACTCCTGTCAATAGCCTCACCATTTCTTTCCCTCTCGATCAGCAGAAGAATGCCATCAATAGTTTTGTTCTGAACTTTCTGATCACTGATTATATGAGTTCTGAACAATTCTAGCCCCATATCCCTAAAAAGAAAACAAAGACAATAAATTGTTTAAGAATAAATCTCAGATATCTCTTATTAAAACATGACCCAGATCTAATAAAGAGGCCAATACTAGCGTTCTTCCAATTCCTTGTTCCTCTGCCTCCAAATCACTCAAGCTGAACAAATACATGAACACTAAAATAAACCATGACCCTGCACCAACATGAAGCTACAGATTTTAAACACCAATGCAGATATTTTTTCCTAAATAACCACGTAATTTTTGCAACATCTTTATTTTTCAGTTGGTTGATAGGATGTTGGAACACCAACCTTCATGAGAAAAGAAAAATATCATCCTGGGTTCTAATTCCATGGTTATGGTGTTGGACAATATTCCTTTTTTGTCCATCACTTACTCATCTCTAATTCTTAGGCACAGCTTAGAAGAACTCAGTGATGTGAACGACAAGAATCTCTGCTTTGACTGTCCCTGTTAAAACCTTCCATGAATTTGAAACTATGGGTATGGTCACTTGTAGGAAAAGCCAGGCCCTCCATCAATCTCTGGCAAAGTAATTCAGGTACCAAAGAACAGTAGGGCATATACTAATTATTAATAATACAAGGAGCAGAAGTTGAAGTCCAAAAAAGCGTATCTTGCTTTTAAGTAACTCTTTCCTTCAACGTACTTACAGAACTTGAAATACCGTGCATGCTAAGGTAGTTACTGGGCACCCCAAACCCTTGCATTTCAGTTGTTGACCAGACCTCTTCCTTTAACTGTGCAAACTGGAGGCTGATATCTACTTCACTGAGATTTGGGATCACAGCTATTCTAGAACAATCCTATAATTTATGGCAAATAAATTGAAAGTCTCCCTTTGCAACAAGCACTCGTGCATTCACCATGTAATTTACAGGTCACTATGAGGTTTATATTAAAAAAATCCACTTGAAAATCAACAATAGTTTGATATGCACCCCCAAATAATTTTATTTCTGCACCCTCAAATAATTTAATTCTTTGTGGCCTTACCAAATAGATGGCAGCATTGAATTCTGAAGTACGTAAGTTCGATCCAAGAACAAAAAGATACTTCTAATCATAATCTGTCACGAGAAAGAATAAAACAGCCACAATCATTTTACTCTTAAAACTGAAGAGCAACACCAATTATGCTGAACAACAACAAGAAATCCCACCAATGGGTTTCAGGCAGTGCTTTCTTGGACACTGCTGACTTACTTAACATCTTCTGCCAATCCCTGCAAGGTGATCAATGTGACACTTTGCATATTTTTGTATAACAGAACAGCTCCTTTAAAAATAGGTATAAAGGAGAAAGGCTTGCATAAAACTGACAATGAGGAGTTAGTGGGGTGTGTGTGTCCAAGATCAGACCCATATACTAAGAAACACACTACAGGCAAGTATTTTCAAGGCTTGATTTCTAACAAACTAGATACAGCTGCATATCACAAAGAAACCTTACATATATTTAAGACATTTCAGAAGTTTTAAAAGGAACAAAGTTAAGCAAAACAGGCTGACAAAGCAACTGGTCTTCCTTAAAAAGATAAACTTACCATTTGTCTGCAGTGATCTTGCCAACATTTGTCTATTTTCTTTAGAAAAAGGACACTATCCAATGAATCCATGAAGAAATCATTAAGAAAATCATGATTAATACGTGGTGTAAGCAATGAAATGAACCAACTTTATTATTTTTAAAAGACACTTAACAGAGAGCACAACAAACTCAACCTACTCTCAGAAAGAACCAGTTAATTTCTTGCAACACATTTATTTTTATGAGGGTCTTTGTGTTAATAAAGAGAAATCAAAATTATCAGAACAAATTTGAAAAAATTATCTAAAAAGTTTTGAATGTTTTGTTTAATCCCCCATCCCTGGGGAATGGAACAAACATACATATCCCCATACCTCAAAAACCAACAATACCCCATACACGTAAGAGCTCACAACTACACAGTAATTTCAGCTCATGTTGAATTAACCTTAAGAAATAAATTTTTTCCTTCAAATTTATCTTTTATTCAGCTCACTGCATAGTTCTGGTACTAATTAACATCCACTTAACAGGATCTCAGCCTGATGCAACTCCAAACTTCTGAAAATAAAACATTTTGATCCTCAGAACCTGACATGCTGCCAGACCACCATTACTTTTCCAAAAAAAAACCCAACAGCTACTTGTTGGAAGACTCTTCACTTTATCTAAGCTTGGCAAGTTCAATATAAAAAAGCCTGACATGATACAGTCAATAAAGGCTTTTTAAGCCTTGCTGCAAATCTAACACAAGCTTCTGTAAGATGTCAAAATGTTCCACAAATACCAGTGAAACTTTCTCATAAACTTTTCAGTGGTTACAGACATAAAGGAACAAGTAGTGTTCTAGGTCCCACAAAGAAATGAAAGCAAAACCAATTACACAAATCCTAGGAATTCAGATTACCATGGACTAATGTCATGAACTAGTCAAAGAAATCCATCACCATATGCTTGCAGGTAAAACAATTTTGGCTTGTCAACAGCTAAAAAAAGGATATTCTCTGAATTGGTGAATTTGTGCTTTAATGTGGTCTTCACAGATCTGCCTCAATTGTTTGTACAAATTTGCAGAGATCTTGTAGGAGCAGAGATTTTCAACAGCCTGAAGAGAAAGAGAAACAAAAAAGAAAAAATCTTGCTATATTCTTACCTGTGGTTTTACAAGAAAGGGGGACATCCCCTCCCAGACAAGAGTTCTGCTTCTCACAGCTTTTAACACAATTAACTGCTGCATGCAAAACACCAGAGACAGACATGGCACTGCAACAGTAGCAGGAGACAAAGGCAGGCCGTGCCCTGAACAGCTCACAGATTATCAATTTAGCTGGAGTGTTGATCTCTCACATGGAACTGCAGGACTGGCATCTCTAAAACCAAGGATGGTACTTTAATATGTTCCAGTATCTTGCTAGGCTTCATACCTCAAAGCAGTCACTTAAGGTCTTAATTTTATTAACTGCTGTGCTCTGCAAGCTGCATCGATATTAGTGGAAAAGCACTGCCAGCTTAATTTCCTTTTGCAGTCCTTTCCTCATCCCCAAAAGTACATATATATACAAATGTTATCTATCTTATCTATCCATCCACCAACTCCATGCCTGAATAAGTTTAATTACAATCCTGAATATTAGTAGCATGACTACATTCCAGATGTTTACAATGACAATCCCAGATTTCTCGATCTCATCAAGTATTAGAAGAATTATCACTGTGCTCACAGTAAGAAGTGAGAGGAAGTTTAATGCAACCATGTCTTGGAGACTGATCAAGCAAACAATCATTCTTAAGTCCATTAGTGGATCTCAAGACTTCTAAAATGCATACCCATTGTCCAGAATTTGAAAGCAACTAAACAACTTTAACTCTTTGCAGGCTGGTGAAAGACACAGTAAGCGATTATTCTGTAAGACACCTGTAGAAACTAGAGACGAGGCATATATGATTTTCAATGAATGCTTTGTGCTATTATTTACTTATTGGAAAACACTTCAGTTGCTAGTATGACCAACTTCTTGGAAAAAAAAAAAAGGACTGGAAGGTTAAGCTTGTTCCCTGGCACCTGCAGGCAACCATGGAGGGACTGCATAGCTCAGAAGTGCACAGAGCAGACCTATGCCATTACACTGAAATTCCCCCAGAATATTTCCCAACAGTCCAAATAGAAGCAGACAGTGAGCAGTCACCACTAAAAGCACAGCAACAATCAACATAGCTAAACAAGAGTTCCTTGGTTCATCCCAGGATATCAACAGGAATCATTCTGAGTGCAAGTGCACTACATCTAATACTGGCTCTAGCACACAAAGGAGTTAAAAAAACCCCAACCAAACACAAACCAAACCTCCATGAAAACCAAAACCCCCCAACAAAACCATCCCACACAAAAATAACCCCAAAAACCCCCAAACCTGCATGAGCTTAGTGTCAGAAGTAAACAGGTATAGCAAGAGAGTGAATGTGCCAATTAAGACCAAAACAGGTCTGAACGAAGACTGTAACGAAAGCCAAAATTATCACCCAAGTATACATATCTTAATGTTTGGGAATAGCAACAGGTTTAACTCTCAGCCTCAACACTTAAGAAACACCAAAAAATACAATAAAGTAATAGGAAAATGTGTTCTATAGTTCACTGTTCAGAGCAGGTTATGGGCACTGCTCAACTCTATTCTGCTATTGTACAATCAGGTTCAGGCAGCAAACCAGTATATAACCTGATTCAGAAGAACAAGGGGATGGAAAACACTGAGCTTGAAGAGCCTAATTAGAACTTCAGCAAATGCAATCTTCCTAGATTTCTTAATTTCTTCCACTTACTTTGGAGAAGCCAACTGAGCTAGGAAGGTGAATGTTTTGGATGGAACTTGCCTATCACCTGCAAAACCACCATTACTCTGGCTTCAACCCACCAGCCCAGGACACCAGAAGCCTCTTTCCTGGACTTCTGGTCACCTCATCCTAAACTGTTACAACTGCTGTCTACCAAACAAGTACTCTTTAACCATGCTGCTCTAAATCCTTACAAGAATTAACCTCTGCACTGTAGATGGACAAATGCACACAATTAATTTTAGTGAAAGAAGAGCACATGTATTAATATACACCTACTTTTATGGAGTGTTCATATAAAGCTGAGCTTTTACATCTGTCTGTCAGAAATTCAAAAGTGTTAAACATGTCTGCTAGGATTGAGTGTTTGAACGTAAAGTACAAAACTTCTGCATCTTTGTTGATGATGACATGCACAGAAATGCTTTATTTTGTGAATTTTGCTCATTTTTAAGAGATTAACCCCCTACTACAACATTATGGTTTGCTTAATTACTAGTGCTCGACAATGCTGATTGTATCTAAAATGTATCAACATTGATATATGTAAAAACTTTAGGGCCTTTAGTTCACAAAATTATCTTTTTCTGAATTAGTGGAAAAAATGTTTCTGATCAGGGAATCTGTGCCCTAATGATGGTCAGAAAATCTGAAGAGCCTTATTTCCTTTGTGTAACATATATGCAGTTGGATGTGGTTTTCTGTTGTTTGTTTGTTTTTTTAACTACAGCATCTGGGTTTTAGCCTGGGTTTGTGTGGTATGGAAAAAGAACTGAACTCAACTCTGATGAGAGAAAATTGGAACTTTCCTGAAGTACTTAACTCTGATTGAAAAAAAAAAATAGCTATGTATCAGGTACCAAAGATCTAGATCTCTACTTTCAGGTACTAATGTAAGGAGAATTATTCTATGAAAGAAGCATCCAATTCTGTGCCACTTCAGCTACTCAAGGATAGGAATCATTTTGCTTGCTGAGGAAGAACAAAGCAAGTGCGAAGCTTGGGTCCCGCAAAGAAATAAAGCTTCAAAATGTTTGCCCAGTGGGATTTTTCCAACACAGAAAAGAGTTAAACCAAACGCAAGAAGTTTAACTCCATTTAAAAAAGAATTATCTTCTTTTGAGGTGTGCAGCAGAACTTTTGCAGACTCTTTTGTAATTCCCCTCTATGTTGGATAATGGTGTCTGCCAAGGCATATTTGGGATCAGATCCATTTACCAAGCAGCTGTTCAGAAATGACATTAGTTTAGTTAGCATCTAAAAACACTAGTGATTCCTACTACTATTTTTAAATCAAGAAATTTATTTTTAGATTTATATAAAAAAAATTCATACTTGATTGCACTCTATTCCACTGAGAAGTATCTGAGTAATAACAATGTTGAATCACTGAGATTTAAAACAAAAAAAGCTTTTTTTTTGTTTTCTGACCACAAGCAACATTAAATTAAGCTTGTGGTGAGACTGAGCAGAAATTTAAGCAACACTGTTAAACAGAAGCAAGGATTTCAATAGAACTTTGTATTTTTAACAGTTTTGGATAGCCTTCAAGCATTTAATTAACAGTTATTTGCACTGTTACTCAGTCTAGGGTAAGTAATTTACCATACCATCCAATACAGTCGGTTATAATTTGCTATCACTTTTACCAAGTTTTGCAAAAATAACAATACTATCTATTATTCTGACAAACTGTTAAAAAAGCAGTATTTTTAGTTAATTAATTGAACACTATAAAAGATGATAGTGATCTTAAGAATGCCCTGGACTGATGAACAGCAATTTATTCTTCCTTAAATCTGTCCCCAAGCCTTGTAGAAACAGGATTTTTTTCCCCATACACCAGTGCAGCTTTTGTTGAAAAGGGGAGGGCCGGGGAAGAAGAGACACTAAAAAGAAGTGGTGAGAAGGCTATATACAGACACAGAGGAACAAATTAAACAACTAACCAGGTAATAAAGGCTTTAAAAGTAGAGTTAAAAGTTCAAGTGCTTCTTAATACCCAGCAAAAGCAGCACTGTTGCTATGCTGCTAAAACCGCAAGTGACGTTAGTAGGGAAAAGGTAAGCAGGGGGAAATCTCTCCAATACATTCAGCTGAAAAAGCAGAAGTGGAGCTTATAAAAAAAGCATTAGGAAATGCAGTTCAATCTGATCACTTCCTAAAGTATTTAAGAAAAAAACAATCAGAGCTGTTGCTGGCAATAAAGTTTGATTCTCAGTTGTTAGAATAGAGAGAATGCTGCAATGCCCGAAAATTACAATCAAACAAAAATAACACAATTCATGAAGGAAAAATGGTGTTCTATTTACCTAGAAGAAGTCAATAAAAAGTTTCAGTTTTTAAGTGATTTGTGATACTTGATCGTGAACAGACACTTTCTTCAGAAAAGAAATGACATTTTAATATAAATCATCTTTTTCTTACCTAAACACCAATATTTGAGGATTTCACATATCTCCTTTAGCAGATAAACACCACAACCCCCTAAACAGAAAAGGGAATAAAGCTCCTCGCCTTATTTAATTCTCATCAACTGTTGCAAGGAAAACCACACCTTGGATTTTGTTGAGGCAAGTAAAAAAATAATATATGAGTTCAACGCTAGGTCTTGTGAAATTTTTACTCATGATTTGAAAATGAAGAAACTATTTGGTGACAAGTTTTTCAATGACAAAAGCAGCTATCAAGCAAAATGCCATATTCTTACCACCATAGAGTTTTAAGTAAAAAAAATCTGAGAACAAAACAAAAAAGCCCCACCCCATTGCTTTTACTTAATACACTTACCTGATAGAGCTCTTCTAAATTGTACTTAATTGAAGTACTGTTCTGGATAGCTTCTACAGCTTCTTTCAGTTTTTGCCAGGTTTCATCTGTGTAGTTTTCAGGCAATTTGGGTTTATCTTTAAAAGAAATTATATAAAGTTTGAGAAAGTATTTAGATAAAGCAGAATCTTTTACAGAAATGAAAAGGATGTAGCTTTGAGGGGAAAGAGGTATGGGCTGATGGTCCAGCTTTTAATTTATACTTAAATGAAAAAAACACATTTGTGTAAAAGCAGCATCTTATCTACATTTGAAAGAGTAACACATTGTAGAAATTCAGCATTGCTCTTCACATACCCATCACAGCACTTGTAGCCCAAACAGTATGTGTGGTTTACAAAAATCACAATTCTGCGCCTAGGCAGTTCAAGAAGGGCTAAAACCAGCAAGAACGATCTATACCTTTGTTACAATCTTTCATTACCAGGACAGCCGAGAGAAAAGAACAGGAACATAAAAGGCAAAAATGATGGATTAAAAGATACACAGTTGTGTGTATCTGAGTTTTTAATTTAGTGCTCATTAATTCTACTCTGTATTAACCGTTGGAAAGAACTCCTCAAAAACCACTCATGGAAACGCTGTAATTATTATACAGGTTTTATGGTCCCAAGGAAAACTTTCCAATTTTAAAGGAATCCATTTATGTCTCTCTTGGCTTTGGCCAGTGGATACTTTTTAGTGTTAAGCCTCTTTTAATGTTCAAACAGCTCCAGCTCTGAGAGTCTGAACCTCTCCATTATTTTTTCTGGCTCTTTTCTAGAGATGACCCTGCTCTGCAGCACCTTCAAGACTAAAGCATTTACAACATGCTAAGATATTCCCCAAGTCACATCCTCAGAATATAAGAACTATTTTAAAATTTTATTTTCTCGTAACTACCTAAAGTGATCATTTTTGTTCTAATAAGCACATTCCCAAATGGAGAAGAAAGGAGAAGAAAATCTAGGAAGATGACACGTGCACATTCATGCTACCAAAAGGTGAAACTGGCCCAGAGTTTATACTCTATTAAAATTGACTTTTACACATGTAAAAGTAAAAAACAGATTTTAAAGCTTTATGATTTCCTTAGAAATAACTAACAGAGAGAAGTAATTATTTTGTTCTTCCAAGCATTTCCCTACAATATTGGCAATATCCCAACATTAGCTGCATCATATGGATCTAGGGAGACAGCTGACTATGGACTTGCCTATTTTCACTAGCAACTCCAGAGTATGCTGCTCAGCAGTTAACACCAAGGTTATGGATTTTAGGAAGTTATTGAAGTTGTAAAGGATGTTATTGCTATCACACTACGATAAAGACAATAATCTTAAGATTATTATTCAGTTTATCTGAGAGTAAATAAAAAGCAAGGCTGTCAGAATCCCGAGACATCCTTTTTAAGGAAGTGGTTCAAATACCAATTCATAAGCAATGACGATCACAGCACCATGCAATCCAGGACATTTAACAGGTATTTTAAATGTGAAAAGTTAGCTTCCCTTAAAGATAACAGTTCACAAGCAACTGAAGAGCAGCTCATGATGCATCATAGGTTTGTATTTTAAAATAATCAGTCAAATTAAATGATGATGCTGTGATGGGTGGAGAACATTTTTGAGAATTGGAACCTTAAAGCAAAGAGTTACAGTGTGATCTTGAATTCCTGCAAAACATTACAGTGGGTCAAATAATCCTAATCCTTACATAAGGCAATATCTCTACAGAACATTTGTGTCAATTATGTATTTAGAAATTAATTTTAATGTCAGTAATATCTTTTATCCCTCCCCAAACACATGAGGAGAAAGAAACAACCCAAGAAAGCAAGGTGGACTATTTTGGAAGACAGCAAGAGGCAGGAAATAAAAAAGCCCATGATTTCCTCATCTTTATAGGGAAAAAAATGGCAGCATTTTGGCTAAGCTTTCTGCCTACCTATTTGTATTTTTGTTTACTAGAAAATGAAGCAGCATCACATCAGAAAAGTTTAATTCCTCTACTTCACCTTGGTCTCTAGTAACACTACTCAAAAATCTCAAACACATGATCTGAAGGAATTTATAAAATAATGTAAACTTGTAAAGTAAGAGTAAGCCAAGACAAAGAAAATACACTACAATTAAAAATTACAGTGAGGATATTACAAGGAAAAAACTCTGCAAAGGTCTGAACTACCTACTTTAAAGGCAAGTGGGGAAACCAGAAAGGAAATCCACCATAATAGCCTGATAATCACCTTAGTTTCAACATTTAAAACTAAGCACAGGCAGATTATCCTATAAACAGACAACACGGATAGAGGCAAGACATGCAGATTCAAGGCCAGTTTAAAAAAACACATTCTGTGCAAAGACTTATCATAAACCGGGCTAAAATATACACTAAGCCCTGAATCAGGATTACTAGAAAAGAGGTATCAAATGTTAAAAGTTTAAATAAAGGCGATTTACACACTTAGGTAGTAAAACCTTACACCTAACATACAAATTAAGGCCTTCTCAAGAGACGGAATGAAGGGAGTCTGAAAAATAATTCCAAGCAGCAAAGTGCAGCTCAGGATGTGTACATGACCAGGCAAGCACACATCAGAAATCATTATTCCCCTTTACATAAGTATAGAAATGTTCACCACAGAAAAGCAATTCCCGCAAAACCTGGAGCTATTTGAAAGAAACCAGTTTTCAGGCTGAAAACAAAACACAAAGTCGAGTGTCAGCTCCCCACAGGTTGTGACAAATTATGGCCTGTTACCTTTAAAGTTCTTGATCACTAATTTCTTGGCAGAGCCAGGTTTACTGTTGGCGAAACTGGAAACAGTAGAGGAGGCAGCTTTGGTCAGGCCATTTGCATGGTGCCCCACAGCCACAGACGAAATTAAAAGGCTTTTATTTTTGAGCTGTTGTTGGTGCTGCTGCTGAGAAGAGGCAGCAGGAGAGGAGGAGGAAGAAGACTCTTCAGCCATCTTCACATCGAGTCCAATAAAATCCACGGAGTCCTCGAAGCGCAGCTTCTTCTGGAGGTGATGGTTGGAGGAAGCAACCCCTGAGGAGGAGCACGAGGAAGTGGTGATGACAGAAGAAGATGACGAGGAGGTGTTTTTGGAAGGAGAAGAGGTGCAGGAGGAAATGGAATCAAATTCTTCTTTTTCGGAATTACTGTTGCTGCTGTTATTTAACTTTCTCTTCTTGCAGGAGGAGCTGCTGCTAGTGTTACCATCAGTGGCAGGTCTGACCTCCTGGGCTGCAGCTGGGGGGTTGGGGGAAGAGAAACCTGTGGGAAACATGAACACACAGAAGTGAACAGGCTGAGGGGCATCAAATCCTTGTGGTGTGACAAAGAGAGGGGGAGAGTTTTAGAGTCAGTCTCTGTTTGCTGTCTCTCGGGGGGGTCTTTCAGCTCCTCCTTCTCATCAGTGGAGTCCTTCGGTATTCCCTCTCCTTCGCGTTCTTCTTTATCGGAGGAATCACTTTATCTCCTCTTCCCCTTTTCTTTATTACTTTGGTTCTTCTCGTAATTTGTCTCTGCCTCTCTGCTTTTACTCCTTTCCCAGCGGAGCGTCTCCGTTCCTGCCTCTCGCCACCCACCAGTTCCTTTCAATTCTCCTCTCCAGCAGCAGAATTCCCCACGGCTGCCCACTCCCCCGGCTTCTCCTTGCGCTCCCCTCCTGCTCCGGCCGCCTCGTCTCCG
>VWZW01007079.1:239908-349288 GCA_013397115.1 Edolisoma coerulescens
CGGCCCGGCCGGAGCCGCGTGTGAGCAGCGCCGAGGCTGTGGGTGCCCGCCCGCCGGCCCTGGCCCGCCGGTCCGGCGCCCCCCGCCCGCAGGATGTTCAAGAAGTGAGTGTGGCCGGGCTGGGGGCGGTGGGAGGCGCGGGGGAAGGGAAGGGGAAGGGAAGGGGCCGGGCGGGCCCGGCGCCCCCTCAGCCCCGGGCTCGGCTCGGCGCTGCGCTGGCGGGAGCGGCCCCGCGGCAGCGCCGCCCGCAGCCCTCGGCTTTGCCTTGGGCACTCGCTCGTTAAATGGAGCTGAGGCATTAACTTGCCCCAACTTCGGGTGGAAGAAAGCGCTGTTCGTACTTATGCGGTAGAGGTGAAGGATTCGCATCGGAGCAGGGCTGTGGGTGTTTGTATTACCAGCAAAGTACTCTTGGAGTTGAATGAAATAGCATTGTGTGCCGAGGCTTATCTGTGAGACTAAACACGTGTTTTGTGGCCATACAAAAACTTTAAGGATGAAGACAGGCTACTAAGGGGGGACCCCCTGCCTCCCCCCAGCCCAGTGTTCCCAGGGGACACATTTAAGCCTCGTGAAATCCTGCATTTGAAAGTTGGACAGTCGGTCTGCTATTAAACTTTTATAGTGAATTTATAAACATTTCTGAAGACAGCTGCTGAGAAATGCATCTTTTGTGCAGCAAATTGTGCATTTCTAAAATACTGACGCTCACTTGACAGATTTGATGAAAAGGAGAATGTATCAAACTGCATCCAGCTGAAGACTTCAGTTATTAAAGGCATCAAGAATCAACTGATAGACCAATTTCCTGTTATTGAACCATGGCTAAACCAAATCATGCCAAAGAAAGACCCAGTCAAAATAGTAAGATGGTAAGTATCTTTTCTCTTAAACTTTGCTTTCAAGGTGCTAGGATTGCTTCTTTTGTGCGTTTACTTTGTACCTATCACTTTTGAAAGGCATCCATCATTTCTTAATAGCTAATAGTCCATGGTACGGCCAAACTATAAATTTGGCATGTGCTCATTGTGCTTTAAAGGCACATGCTAGTAGGATGCTTGAGGAACTTAAAAATGCTGCCTAGTAGTTAATGTGCAGTGTATTCAGGGTCTCTCCAAGGATCAGCCTGTTGTTGAAGGGAATCATTCAGCTTTATGGACATGGAAGCTCAGAATTGTTTGGATTCCTGTCAGTAACATTTTGTATTATTTTTGGGCTTCCATATATTATCTTGAGTATTTTCCCTTTTTCTAAATAGAGGGTAGTGCATTTTTGCTGAGTTCTTCTCCTTATTCACTCTTTGTATTGTGTTCAAAAAGCAACACTGAAGAAATGCAGTTTGTGTATTTTGTCTGTCAGTTTCTTTTTTATCAAAGGGGAAAGAAGTGAACAGGAGACCACTGCTGAAGAACAAGTCATACAAAAAGATAATATTTTTAGTTTTAAATTTTGTTGCTAATTGACTGTTTTTATTCTCAGGTGCTAAGATAGACCAGACTCCATGAAGTAAAATATTGTATTTAAACTATAGAAGGGTTAAGTAGCTCTTGGAATTCTTTTTTTTTTAATTTTGCAGTCATGAACATATAGAAATCCTCACTGTGAATGGGGAGTTGCTGTTCTTCAGGCAAAGAGAAGGCATTTTTTACCCGACGCTAAGGTTGCTTCACAAATGTAAGTTTCCTGAGGGTGGTAGTGCTGGGAAGAGAAGGGTGACAGTGGGATTCCACAGGACATCTGAAGAACCAAATTAAAAAGAGCTTCCATTGCATATATTCCATGCATATGCATATTCCAGAATAGATCTTAAAGATACAGTATACTTTCTTAACTGGAATTTATTAATTTTCTATTTCACATGTCTATGTGAATTGCTTCCATGCTATATGTTAAGCAATCTGAACTTTGATAAGTAAGAATTTAGTTGTGCAAAGCTCTGTAAAAAATTCTTGAGAGGTTCCCCTAGGAAAGAGATACAAATTTGCTATTGTTGGTCCCTATCTTTTTTCTTTCAAGTCTGGTTGTTATACAAGTACTTGTAAGTTCTTACTAGAAAAATATTCTTTCTTCCTGAGTTTAATGATGTAATAATGTTTATCTGTCTCCTGTAGGAGACATGCATGCTTTTTACTTTTTACAATTTACTCTTGCAATTTTTTTCTTGCTGTTCTGCTTGATTGTGTTACTCTGTTTTGGATCCCAAAAAACGTTATTCAGTCAGATCTCAGTGTTGGAAATACTTCAAGAGGGTGCCTGCACTTGAAGGATGGCTTGGAGAGCTGACAGCTTTCATGAATTTTGTCCATCTTTGCCTTTTTTGTTCTGTTAACGTTAAACCGTTTTTCTTTCATGTTGGAGTAATTTGTAAGAGTACATGGAGTTTGAGGGATTTAAGACCCCTTGGTTTTAAGATCTCTTAGGATGGGTACTTGGGTGGTTGTTTTCCCTAGGGGAAAATTGTTGTTCAGTCTGTGGGTCTGTGAGTGTGCGGGAGCCATAGCCTGAAGTGCTGGGTTACATTTGGTTCTCAAATAGAAGATGTAGTCTGGGAGGTCAGTACCTGTGTCCTTCTGGGTCTGTATTCGTGTCCTTTTGGGATGGTACTGCCCAGCAGGAGCTCTGGTAATTGTTTCTCAAAACTTCCTACCCTTGCAGCACACTCTATATCTAATTGCCCCATGTAAACTGACTTGGTAATGAGCTATTCACGTTGTCATGGTGCTGTATTAATTGCAATGCTGTATTTTTCCCCTCCTAGACCCATTTATTCTCCCGCATCAGCAGGTTGATAAAGGCGCCATTAAATTTGTCCTGAGTGGAGCTAATATAATGTGCCCCGGCCTGACGTCTCCTGGAGCAAAGCTTTACCCTGCTGCTGTTGACACTGTCGTTGTATCCTTCCTAACTATGAATTATGACTTACTGTGAGATGAGTTAAATTTCTGTTCTTGTGTTCTCAGCTGATCATGATCGTATTACTTTGGATTTTAATTGGATTTCCTGAAATAACTAGTAATAAGAAGGGAGCTGCAGAGGTTTAGATATTGCTTGGCAAGATTAAAATTGTTCATGTTTTTTCACTTATTGTATGCTCCAAACCAAATAACTATTCCTGCTGTACCGTTGGGTGGGCTGCCGTTCCATTAATCTCATTGGTAAGTGGAGCTCCTTAGTGATTTTATGCAGAATAGTAAAAGTAGATAAGGTGCAGTGTAATTTGTCCCCTTGCCTCCTTAGTCAATCTTGTATTCCCTTTAGTTAAAGAAGAATTCTCTCCTGTTCCTAGGGAATTAGGAAAGTTGTTAAGGATCGGCTTTACAGCAGTCAGGACTTGCTCTATATGTCTGATGAAGTTAGCATATGTAAAATGAGGGAAGTGTGCTAATTCACTCATTATATTACTGAGAAAAGAACCCTGAACAAATACAGCATTTATAACACCAAGCTGTACTGCTTTTGTTGTTAGTTAGATGCTGTAGAAAAAGATCAGCAGTTAACATCACGTGTTGCTAAGCTCTGAAAAGGACACATCTGATTTCAATACTTGTGGTTTTTAAATTGGTGTCTCAGTTCTTCTGTGCCTTGGAATCTAAAATGGCCCCACAAACATGTGCTGTTTTGTTCCAGAAAGGGAGAGACTGTCATCTCTGTGTTAGGCACAAAGGAAGAAATGGAGTGTAGCACTGGGAGATTTTTTCTGTAATTGCTGTTCCAACTTCATAAATACATGCTTTGTTCTACACACTGTGATTCAATTGTTAAATTCAGTGCACTGTTTTGCTTATCTTTAAGAGCTGGACCTTTAGAATTAATAAAAGGTTAGAAGTTCAACACTGGCTTTTGAAAGTGTTTTTGGAAGTAATTTCTTCATATTGCTTTTACTTTTCTGAAATAGTTTAAAAAGAAATCTGTTTTCCTTAGCAGTAATTTGTAGGCAATAATGGCAGAGGGAAAACAACATGCATTATGTGTGGGAGTAATGAAGATGTCAGCTGAGGACATGTAAGTGTTTTAAAAATTGAAAATTAACCTCTCCCATGTTATTATTCCTATGTTAGTTTGGAGTATAAGCACCACTGTCAAGGTTACTGCATTGCTGTTGCAGCATGTGTTGTTCAAGTACAGAGTTTTGTAAGATTTCATTTTGTTGATGGGTATTCAGGGAAAGAAGAGGAGGCAGGGAATGTCTTCCATCCTTATTGGCAATCAAAATAGTTCTTTTCATGTGAATATGGATTTTAAGACACGAACCACCAGTACTACTACTGAATATTAGTATTTCTAGTGCTCTCATCATACTTTCTCAAAGATCTTGTTGAACAAAAAAATACTTTTATGAAGTATTTACTACCTGGGCTAGGCAAGAGATGTAATTTGGATTTGAGAGGATTGAAAACATTGAAGAGATTTTTGTCTGCAGGGACAGCAGAGACTCAAGTCCTGCTGGAGCTTGGTTGCCTGTCTAGTCTTTTTTTTCCTCTATGGCCTGCTCTTTTTATTTAGGGTGTACTCACATGCAGCATTCCTGCTTGATGTGCTGACTAACTTAGCTGAGCCTCTTGTGAAATTTAGAGGTCTGCTCAGGGGATAAAGTGAAAACCATTTGAGAAGGAAAAATGATATAGAAAGTGAAAATGGATGTTAGTTGTTCTTGGCTTTCGGATAGTGCTAAATTATAAATAGCTAAATCACTTTGTCATTTTAAGTTCTATTAACATCTTGCGGGATGTGAGGTGCACCCAGCAGGTTTGGGCTGTGTTGGTTCAGCCCCGTCTGTCACTTGTGGCAGTGAGGAAGCTGTTTTGGTGAAAACAAGTCACTTTTTTTTGTGTGGTTAATTCTCAGCAGGATCATCTCCTGTACTGGGTGACTGCGGTCCTAAGCTGTAACAGTAGCACAAGGCAGAGAGGTGGGAATGTGTTAGAGGACAGGGATGGAGTGGGACTGCAGAAACCTGGAGGATTTGGACCTGCTGTAGCTGTTGAGGAATTATATTCCTCAGGATTCTTTGTGGTGCTTCAAAAGACTCCAAGAGTGAGTGGAAAGAAAAGCTACTTGTGTCCCAGTTCTAAGTGTGCAGTAATATGCTATGATCATTGCAAACCAAGGTTCTCTATATGCCCAACTTCAAATCCACCAGCCTTGCAGCTGAATATCCTGTTCCTGTGAGAAGCAACATGAACTGGAGAGGAAAATGAAATGATACTCCTCTCTGCAGCCTGTTAGCTGCTTTTTTGTGTGTCTTTGTTCCACAATTTTCTGGTTTAGCCAGTGAGATTTCAATCTCTTGGTGTGATTACTATCCGTAATGTGTTAATATTGTGTTAGTAGCATTTTCCTTCCTGGTTACTTTTGGACAAGTTGTATAAGTAATAGAACAGTTGGTGTAAACAGAATAAATGATATACTCCAGGGGAATGAAACTTGTTCTCACTCCCACAAAGAGATTTGTCTTGTTTATTGTGGCAAAACTATTTTTTTTTTACTGGAAAAATAAACACATTCAATGCAGATGCAAACCAGTAATTTTTAAAAGATGACATGACTGAAAAGATAGTCAATACTATAGAGGATGGCATGTCTGTAAAAAGCTGCAAGTCCTTGGGATATAAATTTAGCATTTTTAATTCTTTATTAAGTAGGTAGATGACCTGCAACTAGAAGTGAGGCAGCTCACCTGCATTTGATTGTATCAGTGGCACACTTGGAACCAGAACTTGTTGGATTCCACATTCCAGTCATCTTGTACCACGTCCTGTGCTGGGAGGGGAAGGCTCACAACTGCTGTGCTACTTTGATAGAGAAATGGTAAAATTAAGAAAAGTAGCAGAAGTGTTGCAGAAGTTCAGCAGCAGTGTCTGAAGAACTGTGTCCCACAGAGAAGTAGTAAAAATACTACGGAAAGCTACTGAAAAAATGTGGAAGGCAAATATTGTCCTCTTATCAGTCAGCAATGTGGGCACATGTAATAACAAATATTGTTTCTTGTCTGCCTGCTGTGGAAGATAATGACTGTGGTTGATAGCTTTCCCCTTCCAGTTGACAAATATTGCAGTTTCTACTTGAAATAATATATTTTGTAGTGCTCTCCTATTTAACGTAGCTAATACTTCTATATGTTTTTCTTCCTACAGTGAGAAGGTCAACAAAGGGATTGGTATTGAAAATATCCACTATTTAAATGATGGCCTTTGGCATATGAAGACATACAAATGAAACAACAGGAAGTGTTACTCCAAAGGAATGCACTTAGATTAAATGTGGACTGCTTTGTAATTCCTTGTTTTTAATGTGACTGAATGTACAAATTATTTTGTTCTGTGGCTATGCTAAATAAATCAATTGAATGCAAAAGTACTGTTAGGCTACAATAGTTTTCTAGATTTCTTTTTATTACAGTTATTTTGTTTTGTCTTAAACCTGAGTCTTCAGTGACTGAAGATACTTGATGAAAGATTCTGCATGGACTGTGAGTAGACTATTTCAAATGGAAAGGAGGAAAAAGCCAAGAAATGTTTACATTTTTATGCTCTTCTAAAAGAGTAATATAAAGTGTGTGTGAAATATAAATATGGTTTATAAAACCTCTGAAACATTTCAGATTTTTTCTTCTGATTGACATCTTGTTAGTCTACCTGTTTCTTGAATGTGGAGAAATCAGTTTTTTTGACATTATTTTTTAACTTATTAACAGCATTAACTTCATTTTACTTAAGGATCTTCTCTTTTAATATGCATTTATCTGTATAGGATTTATGAACTCAGACTGATATGTGGATTAGAAATTCTTTTATGCTGGCTCATATCTGAAGACTGTATGTATGTTCAGATTTCTACCTGCCAACACTTTGATATTGCTCTCCTTCTAGTGGAGTTTATAGTAATGGTGGGCACACTCCCAGTGAAGTGTGTGCCACCCTGGTGCCTGATGCTCTCTACTCCCTGTGTGCCGCCTTATTTTAGGAGCAAACAAAATCACTGTTAGATAAAGGCATGATAGCAAAACATGTTTTTCAGTGTAGCCAGGAGCAACTTTTTCAGGTGGAACTTCAAGAGCTCTCAGCTTGTGCACACTGCCACATGTCCGTACAGCTACAGAATGGGTTCAGGAGCACTGTGTGTTTGTTTGGATAACCCAGTCCTTTGTTCAGAATACCCCCAGCTATGCCTATGGAAAAATGTAATAAATTAAGGAAACTTTTAAGGTCTACCACTCATAACTGTGTCTGGAAGCATTTATTAATATTTCAAGTCTTTATTCTAACACATGCATTTTATAACAGCAGAATGTAACTTCGTGTGCCAGTGCCTTGTCTTGGTGCCGTTCTGCAGGCTTGGTTTCCCCACCCCGGGACCTTTACACAAGATAGTAGGCAAGGTGTTCTCCATTTAAATCTAAAGCCAAGTTAAGACATGGGAGAAGGAATGTATTGCCTAATACATGCTGCTTTTAAAATACTGTAAAATTATTTACAAGACTACTTCTGAAAATGACAGGGTAAATCTGAAACTATTTATCAATGTAGGAAGACAAAATTTAAGCAGTGTTGCAGAAAACGTTCTGATCAAACCTCAGACCTTCAGAATGCTGTGCATCTTAAAGATATCATTGTAAATGTACTGATTTCTGGTTAGTATTATGGGAAATCAGTTTATGCTTCAGTGTTGTTTTTCTTTTGGGGTTTGTTTTTTTTTTTTTGAGTAAAATGGGCTACTCTTGTGTTTTGTGGTTTGCTTTTTACCCTTCCATCATATCTCCTCCTGTTGTCCTACAGTACCTCAAATCTGTGACAAATGAGATTTTTTCTCATTGGAATTGTTCACTCTCATTCTTTCTCCTATGACTGCTGTTGCTGCAGGGGGGTCAGAACTGTTTTCAATAATCAGAAACACTGAAATCAAAGTTTTGCTTTCTTTATCTGGTTTTGTCAAAGTTTTCCCAGCTGTATTATACTGTAAGAAGACACAAGTTGAATCTGGCTTAATTTATATACCAGTTTAGCAAAACATCCAAAGTACAAGTTTTACCTAGGTTTTGGCAGCAATCATGTACATGTTTGTCTTGCTGTCAGCTGAGCTCTGACTGACAGGGAGGACGAGACGGTGCACTTGTCTCACCTTCCAGAAAACAGCTGAGCTGTGGGAGCTTATATGGGGGTCTGAACAGTTGTCCTACCTTTCTTGTCAAAAACCTGATGATTGCAAAAAAACCCAAGATGTGGATATTCTCATCAGCTCTGAAGCAGCTGTTTCAGTTCCCCACCTGCCCCCTTGCAGCTCAGGGTAGGGTGTTACAACTGGTTGGTCAGTGAATTCTAAACCGCGCAAATACTGAAGTGCTGCTTGTTTGCACATGCTGTGTGAGTGGATGGGAATGTGACCCAGGAACTTATATAAAACTGAGTGCGCTCTATTGTTTAAAAAAAAAAAAAAGCATTGAAAAACCCCAAACCAAGCACCAAATTGTACTGCTAATTAACCAACTTCTTCCTTGTAAACACTATTAGCACCTACTAACAAGAGTGAAAATCATACTGACCCTGTATTTTCTAACATGCTTATAGATGAAGTGAAACTTTAAATGGGCAATTAATCTTGTGCTAACAGACTCCCTGACCATGTTAATACCTATTCAAATACAGTTTATCTTTTTCTTTTGTCTGCTTAGAAACAGTAGTCCAAAGGGCACGTGATATTACTATGCTGCAACTTCCTAAAAGATTTCTTGTCACCGTGCTTCCTGCTAATTCCTTACTGTTAGAAGGCTGTACATGAAGTGGCAGGGGCTGTATCAACTCAAGCTCTTGTGTCGTTCAGTGTAAAAGAAATAGCTTAAAATTACAGTCTTTGAGACTGAATCTGTAGTCAGTTTTATTCGTACATCTTAGAAAGATACAAAGACATTCTAGAAATGCCAGGAAGAACTGAAATAATCAAAGTCTTGCAAAAATATATTTGTAAGAGTAGACTAAAATTCATTTTTGTTTTCATTAATAAATATTCACATGTACAAACCCCCCCATAAACTTGATTTCCTTTTATAATAAACATTAACAACTTCTTTTTATCATTTCATTCCAGCACTGTCAAAAGCCAGAAGCATTTCTCTACAAAAGATTTAGAAAAAAATTCTCCTTCCACTTTTAAAATTAAGAGCTTTACCAACCCTCAATGTGCAAAAACCACCTGTACACCAGTACCAGAATGCATCAGTACAACTGTGTGTTGTGAGAAGAGCCGATTCCACGGTTCCAGGCCTTCCCTGAGGACACATCAGTCATTGTCCGAGCCCGGTGGGGGCAGGAAGACCAGGGCATCACTGTATGAGTGGCCATAGGGCCTGAGCCTGTACACCCCGTACATCATCACGTGCATGTGGTTGGGGGCCAGCCCACTGAAGGTGATGGCCATGTCAGAGCAGCAGCCGTCCACCACCTGCTGCGGGTGAGTGGACATGGCCTCCTTAATGAGGGCCCCAACGGATTTAGTGTTAAAGACGTCTTTTCCTTCTGAATCTTCAGCGTTTTCAGCAAACACGCCAGTGTACTTCAGGCAGATTGCCAGCTGTTTGTCCTCTTCGAGTTTCCAGATCATACCTCCCTGCTCTGGACACTTGTCAGGGTCTTCAAGAACATGGGCGAGTCGTCTTAGTGACTCAATGCTTAAGACAATTCCTCCCTCGCCATCTACATACTCAAGGTCACCAGATTTCACAGTGTGGCCTATGTAAAAAGGCTGCGAAGGGTCTTTTTTCAGTAAGAAATACTTGAGATTTTCAATTATAGCAAATGTTGCTGGATATGCAAGGAAGAACCAGCTGAATTCATCCTTATAGCGTTCATATGTTATCTTGTAAGCTTTTCGCATCATCGCCCACATATCATTTGCATTGAGGGCTACAGAATCGAACACTTTGACATTTACCGAGCTGTAGAATTCTGCCTTGTCGCAGTGCTTGCTCCAGGTCTCCCTTGCTGCAGCCCAGTGCCCCAGATCTTTTGGTTTGACAAGGATGATACAGTAAACACGGATGCTTTTACTAAGCTCCACACGTTCACCTTCTGAAAGGTTTAAGACATCTTCCTTGTTGGGAGCCTGGATGTGATGATGCTCGTGGTGATGTGCTTTGGTCCCGTGGCCCACCTTAATGTGTCCGAGGAGCGTAACCAACATGCAGAAGGCTCCTCCAAGCACCACACCCTTCATGAAGGAGCTGCTTTCAGAAATCATTTTTCCTAGAAAAGAGACGCACTGTAAGAACTTAAGGGAATAAGTGCACTAGCGCGGGTTCCATATGGTTCTAATGCAGTCCTAAATTTCTAAAGCCAGCTGCAGTTCCCTTATCTCCCGCACCAGGAAAAGGCTGGTGAAAGCGGTGGCAATACCCAGGTTGTCGGTCGCGGCTCACGGCAATGGTACGACACGAGCCCTGTGCCCCGGCCCCTCTCCGCTGCCGTGACCGCACGGCCCCGGCCCTGCCGCCTCTTCGCCCGCAGCACCGAGAGGCCGCGGGACCGGCTCGGGCGCTGACGCGGCCACATCGCGGCTCACGCGCGGCGGCGTTTCCCGAGGAGCCCTCCNCCTGTGCAACCCCGCCGGTTCCAAGCCGCTCACAGAGGGCTGCGGGGACACCCGCGGGCCCTGCTGTGCCAGCGCAGTTGTCAAAGAACCTTCCCAGTCTGACCGTTCACGAGACCCTTGGCCGTCACGCTCCGAACGCCAGAGACAGTACTGCTGGGACAGACGCCTCTTCACGGCGACTCCAGTGACATGATGGGTCCCCGCTTCGCTCCCCACACCCCACTCACACAGTCAGACCAGGTTTCCTCACCGGTTCGACCTCAGGTTTCCCATAGCTGAGTCTCAGATGTCTCGTCCCATAAAGGGGTTTATTCCCGGCACAGCAACACAGAAACAGCTCGAGTTAGTGCCTCCGAGGAGGATCCCAACTAAGGAACCCCTGGGCTTTTATCCCCTCACAGTGTCCCCTCCCACAAGTCTTACTCTCCCTCCTCAGTCCTCTGCTCCTGCCCCCGTCTCTGTGTCCATCCACCTCACTAGCACCCGTCCTCGTCTCCTTTGTTACCCAAAAACACCCAAAAACGTCGGCAGTTCCCAGCTCCTGCTATGTCTCTGTTTCCATTCACCTGGCTGGCATCACCCATCTTTGTGCCCTTTGTTATCCCAAAGGTTGGCAGTTCAGGCCTTGACTCGGGCTTCCACCCAGAGCTCAATCTTCATCTCAACCTGTATCTTGCAAGAAAAGTTCAAGTTTTCAGCACAAACTCTGCTTTTAAATGAGAAGGTATATGAATGGGGACAGAATAGTAAAGGAAAGGCAGAACTGGCCTTAAACTGTATCCAGGATCAAATCAAATATATCCAAGTATATCTAGGATCAAATATATATCAAGTATATCAATATCTCAAGTATATCCAGAGTAAAATCCTGGATATACTTCCATAAATTTCATAACCAATACAATAAACTGTACTTGAAGCATGGTACATTTCACTTGTTCCCCTGCCTCCCCGGCAGAGAGCACAAAACACACAAAGTTAGTTAAACTAGAATAAACCAAAACCTTTATTTTCAACTAATTTCCTTCAGTGATAATGGTTCTGATCTCCAGATTGTCAGAACCTCTTTCTACACATCAGCTCTCAAGAACTTGGAGTTGGCACCTGATTTGAAGGAGCATCACAGAACAACAATTTGCTCCCTTTTCCCACCTGCCTCTTGGAAAAAAAAAAAAGAGATGTTTTATATGTTTTGTCTCTTTATTAGCTGATGAAACTGTACCCTTAGGCCAACACAGTGATTAGGATAAAGTCCTGTATAGGTTTTCCCTATATTGTAAGGTATGTCCTGGTTGGATGGATTTAGTTGGTTTTATATTAGTCAATTTACAACTGAGGTGCTCTGGATTTTATGGCATCTGTCTGGGTGCCTCAGATGCCTCAGTTATTCTGTAAGGGTTTTTTTAGTCTTCTAGCTGTACTGTAGATTTCAAGGCTTAACAATGTTATATTTGGCAAAAAGACCTGTAAGACTATTGATTGCTTAGCTTTTCTGGGCCTGGGGAACAACTGGTTGAGGTTCAGGTAAAAATGTCACAAAATAATTACTTTGGTTGGGTTGGTGCCTGTCCAAATGGTTCCGTTCAGTGGAACTAAATGCCAATTACACACAGTGATAGGAGAGTACTGTCAGCTTTCATGGGTAGTTCTGTTGCTGCACTAGGAGAACATCACTCATCCTGTATTTTCCCACCTGACTGCTGTAAAGGAATAAATATGTGGACAGTCAGGTCGTTATCACATACCAGAGACTGGAGGTGAGTTCAAAGCTTTTTTTAGTATCTCCTGTTTGCAGAATCAGTTGTGGCTTTCAGGGCTTCAGCAGTTGCTTCATCATGTACTTTAGAGAGATTTGAATGAGTTGCGACTCGCTGCTTCAGTTGATGCTTCAACAAATTGTTTTCCTGCTCAACTTCCGTGAGGTTCTTTTCAGGTCTCTGACAGAATGACTAATGTAGCTACAGATCTTGACTGTTGCTTTAATGTCTTTTCAACATTGCTTTTATCCAGCAGCAGATCAGTGAAGAGAAAGTCTAAGCAGCATGTAAAGCATGCCATAAACCCAGAGAGACTCTCTGGCTTCTGAAATTGTTGCTTGGTGTTAAAAAGACTAAAATGGCATCGTAATGCATAAGGTCTCACAACAGCGATTGTTAAGTATTTTAGAGCACATGTACTCCTGTAAGCTATCCATCTCAAATTACTACAAGAAACTGTTCTTAAGAACTTCAGGGGATAAGTATTTGAAGTCATTCTGTCATCAGCTGGGAACTGACCAAATCTTGTGACTGAGAAAGGGCCAGCCCTAAGATGGAAGTTAAGTGAGGAAAGTCAAGGGAAATGCTCAGTCACATGGTAGGAATCAACCAGGAGAACTGACTCCTCTAAGATCACTGCAAATGGCTTTGCATTGGTTTTGTATTAGAACATGGGCTCATGTATTCATAGAGAATATTGCCAGATTTCAGCTTTGAGTACTGACTCGCTGTCCATGGAGATGTTCGTTAGCTGCATCTTCATCCCTTACTTCCTACTGATCCTTCGTAATGTCTCTGCCACCCTCTGGAGCAATAGCAGCCTTTGGAACTGTCTTGGGGTGACTTTATGATGGGTATCCCCCATCACCGTTCTATGCCCAGAAATGAATCTTGTGCCTTTCCGCGCCTTTAAACTGAGCCTGAGAGGGGGGAGAGAAAAAAACCGAGTGAACTTTTCAAAGCAGTCTGTGCCCCAAGGTCCCTACTCTGTGTTTTTCGCCTGTGGGGAGAAGAGCAGAGGAACCACCCTTCTCGCTTTTCAGCCAGTTTTCGGCTTTGTTTTCTCCGGAGAGAGACAGAGAGTCTTTTTTTTTTTTTTTTCCTGGGACTTTGGCTTCTTCTTCTTTTCTTCTGGAACTGTGCAAAAACACCAAAACATCATCTGGGAGAACTTTCCACCGAGGCCCAGAGGGGGCTCAGGCCGACCCAGCTCCGAGGAGGAGGAGAGAGACCACACCCACAGAAGGACTTCAAAATCTTTCCAGATTTCTCTCCACAGCGAGAGGTTTTATAATTTAGCATTATTATTCTTTTCCTGTGTGTTTGTTAAATAAATAGGTTTTTTTCCTCTTCACTTCCCTTGGAGGAAATGTTTTTCTTTTTTCCTCGAACCTGGTGGGGGAGGGGCGGCTGAAAACCTGCCTTTTATCAGAGGACGTTCCTCTGAATTTGTCTCAAACCGGTGCAGGAACCTGCAGACCTGTGTCAGGATCTACACTGCTGACAGAGCTGATAAGCTCCATGGTTTGTTGCTTGTCTTGACAGACAGAATTGTTTCTCTGCTATTGTCTGTTTGTCTTTCTTCACTGGCTGTAGCTGCATTTGCCTTCTGGCTCTCTTTCTTGCCTCCAAGGAAAGACATCAAATATTATGTTCTCACTGTGTGGTACAAAATATCCTTGAGAGATTGGCTATTATCAAAATATATTTGATAGGAACCTTGTTCCAATTAATGTGAAATGTTTCAGCTGACACATGAGTTGTCATCTTTTACAGGCACTGCTTGTTAATGATCACAAATGAGTGTCCACTCTCTTGGAAGCAGACCCATCTGTCTCCCTGTTATGTACATGTGCAGCAGGGAGGCTGGGCTGGAGCCTGCAGTTGCACTCAGAACAGGTGACTGAAGCCAGAGGAGAGCTATTGCAGGTGTTTCTGAGCAGTTAAAACACCAGCTGAGCTACATGCCTGTCTTGGTTTGAAAGGCAGGAGCCTCCCTTGGAATGGAAAATGAAACCCCCTTCCCTCTGAATTATTATAATTTTGGAATTAAGGGGCTTTCAGGCAAGAATATGAGAAATAGGAATAACAGTTCTTTACTAATATATATATACTTGTATAACAAGGCAAACAAAGAACAGCAGCAGCGGCAGCAGCAGCGAACAGCGCCAGAGCCCAGTGACGCCTTCTCGGCTGCCGGGCACCTTCCCCTTGGGTGCAGTTCCGGGCACAGCCGGCAGGGGGCGCTGGCGGCTCCCGGCCGGGCAGGGCGGGTGCGAGGGTTCCCCGCGCCTGCAGGAGGCGCTGTGNCCGGAGAAAAGCAGGACTCCACAGTGGTGAGTTCTTCCCAAAGCAAACGCAGCGTCTCTCCCCTCCGAATGCCAAGAGAACAAGAGCCCCGGGGGCCGCCCCCAGCCCCTTTTTCTTTCAGTTCAAAACTCCCGGCATCCCTGTCCCCGTCCCCACACGAGAAGAACCCCAGATAAAAAGAGCGCAGGCCATTGGACCTTCTGCTCCTGTGGCCAGGTCTTTTGTCTCTCTTAAGTGCTGGGTAATTTGTCTCCTAGTAACATGTATGGGGAAAATTCTTTAACAGAGAAAGAAAAATAAAAGGAGAGCTCCTAAAAACCCCAACAATGCCATATAGAAAGAACCCCTAATTAGGAGATACTGTTGGAATTAAGAGAAATGCAAAGGTGGGGTTGAACTGGGACAGCTGACTTTGTTGTCACATCATCCATATATTTATAATGCTGAAGCTACTGGAAAATGCACAAATTCTACCTGTCCCTTTGACTGCATCAGAAGAGGGGGGGTTGTTATGAATGAGAGGGGAGAACTTAGACAAGTCCCTGCCTTTGCTCAGTTCTGTGGCACTAGGCAGTAGCTTTATTGAGGCAGCTAGCACCCCAAAACCCACTCTTGCTTGCAAGTCCTTAATAATGACTGATCAGGCCTATTGCAACATGAATTATTTATTAAATAGACACAAGGAAAACAGACATAAGACTTTAACAGGATAAACAAAAGAACTACGAGTAGATAAAAATACAGTGCACAATAATAAAGGTACCTATGTTACAGCTGGCGAAGAAATAGTATAGATTAGGAGCCGATGTCACTTACCAACGAATGATGGTGGTGTCCAAAGAATTTCCTAATTACTCTCAATCCCAGGGAAGTATCTCNCCAAAGAAGGGAAGTATCTCGATGTGAACGTCTCCATGTCAAGGAGAACTCTACACACTCAGAGAATGTAAAAGAGATTTCTGATTTCATGAAAATCATAGTCATCTTTTATAGTTGTAAAATGTACTTGTCTGTCAGTCACTTATTTCTGGTTTATCCTTTCCCACCATTCAAGGAAGGATGTTTATTGCTGGCTAAGGTTGTTTTCAGCCGAGATAATTCATCACAAGACAAACCATTCCAGCCTAGCTTAGCCATGGGCGAAATAGAGATAAGCTTTTGCTGTATCAGGGGGTGAAAAGTCCTGTCACAGGGATCAAGTGTGGTTATGGTCTGAAGGTTGCAAACTCACCTTGAATAGCTGAACACCCATTGGAGCCAACAGAGATGGTGCAGGAAAAGGGCTTTTAAGAAGAGGCCGACTATATTCTGTTACGGTACAGTCCTTCCAATCATTTCATGCAGCTGATAAAGTGTATAATTGAACAAACATATCTGCTGAGGTCTTCGGTCCTACTGTTGAATAGTTTGGGAGTCCCTGTTCTGAAGTCATAAAATAGTGAGGTGGAGATTCTAGTTTGCAGGAAAATAAAGCCATATTTCTTCATTCAGTTCACAGGCACCTGCTCAGCTCAGCATTTCTTTTGGAGGCAAATGGATTCCTGAGCCAAACTTTAGCCACCTCTTCTGAAAATATTGCTCTGCATTCTCTTCTTCACTTCAGTTTTACATTAAAGAATCTGGAATCTGAAAAGACATGAACTCTTTGTAGGTCATATGCGTCTTGAGTCACATACAACACCAAAACCTTGTCATAGGGGTAGGCACTAGACTAGGGAAGAAAGTTTTAAAGCCATCAAGTGTTATATTTTTAATACTTTTTTCAGAACTCAGATTGAAGTATTTACCTTTGAAAAAGTGTTCTCTCCAATTGTTGGACAAAATGCGGAAATTACAGGTGAAATTCTCCTATATTTCTAGGAGGTAATGCATAATATAACTTTTAGCCTTGAAATCTGTTAAATTGATGAACTATATTAAACAATAGTTTTAAATCACTTTTTCCCCCTCTTTCTTCCATGAGCACTGTCAAGGAAGGGCTTGGCATTGAAATGGCCATTATTTAGATGGTGCCCTCAAGCACAGGAAGATATGTGAGAAGGAAAAGATATGTGACTCCAAAAGAACTTTGGACTGCTTTGTAATTTCTTCAGTTTTTCATGTGTGTCGCTGAATACAAAACCCATCTTATTCTCTGAGTATGCTAAATCAATCAAGTGAATGCTAATGTCCTGCCGGCTCCAGCAATTCAGCTGGAATTGAACTATCAGAGACAATGCCTAGAGCTGAGCTGACATCATTGTGAATGGCTCCAATGCACAAATACAACAGAAAAAGAATAGAAACTAGACATTTAATGTCAACTCTCTTAGAAGCACAGGAAAAAAAAGAATCATCATTGATCAAATAGAAACAGGCAAGAAAAAAAGAGGCAGAGATAGGAAAATCCTATTTTCAAGATCCCAAAGGAAAAAAAAGTTGAGATGAAAATAGCATTCTACTAGAAAGAATGGGTTCTTAATAGGCCTTTAAAATAAAATGCATGAAACAGTGATGAAGTGATTTTGCTGCATTAAGGAGCTTGGTTTTGTCAGTCTGGGATTATTTGAAAAAGGCCCTCTATAGAAAATTATGGTCCCAAATTATGATTTTGCAGGCTCAGATTGCGTAGATAAGAAGCACCATTGTGAGCAGCAGTGATGTAGACAGAGAAGCCACAAGTGGAACCTTGCTCTTCTGAAGTTTTCTTGATGTAATTTATGGACAGTTTATGGAGCACAGGACTAGGCTTGTGTTTTGGTTAACATGGACTCTGTTCCAGTATCTGAAAAAATCTATTTTAGACATTGCCTTGGTTTGGCTACCTGCAACCTGGAGAGACACAAAAGCTTCTGGCATGGTATTTTTTGTAAAAGGGCTTATGGTGAGTAGGTGGCTATTGTTATTAGATGGAAAGACCGTGAATTTATGTTGACATTAACCCACTAAGGGAAAAGAAGAAAGAGGAAGGATGGAAATAGAGCATATGACAGGCCTGAATGTCAGTAGCTTCCAGAAGATGTTTTCTTGTACCAAATGTTGATATCTCTTCATTTTGCTAAGGAAATCAAGGCTTTGAAGTATCAGATTCTCCAAGCAGACATTTGCTTTCTTATAGCAATGTTGAAATAGGAGACTCCCGATCTGTATGTGCAGAGGCAGAAATGTCTGCTAGATACGTTTGCAACAAACTGGAATTACTAATGATGTTAGAGCAGAATGCAGAGCCCTGTGCTGCAGCTGTAGACCTGTGATGGAGAGGAGACAGACCGTGGACATTAAATGCCTGGTCCTGGGGTGTGGGAGGAACTGTTTCATCTTTCCCTGCCAGCTGAGGACCTGTGAAAGAGAGCTTGTTCCGTGTAAGAGGGGATGCTGGCACTCCGACACTGTGATCACATGTAGAAGCTCTTTAGTTTCTGGGGAAGCAGGGATGTAAGCAGTGCCAATAGCAGGCACATGGGAGCAGGGAGTGGCATAGACTGCGGGCAAGAGAGAAGAGTGGACAAGGTCCGAGTTTGCTGCGTCTGAGATCAGCAATGTGTCAAATTTCAGCCTATTTATCTTTAAAACAAGTGTTGGCAGTGCTGTGTTACCTCACAAGGGCTCAGCCTGGCCAGGCCAAGCCTGCTGCCTGTTTTTTTTCAGTTTGGTTTGGAAATAGTGGGCTGTATTTAGACTTGTCACTTGCACAGATGCTGTGCTGCAGCTTTTTGCAGAAGCTGTGCTGTTGACAAGTAAACCACAGCACTCCTATACTCTGCCTTTTACTGGCCTTTGCAGAGTCCTTCAGCAAATACATAAAAATGCAAAGGTGCCACTGCTCCTTAGCTCGATGGTAGGATCTACAGCGTGACAGAGGGACTGAGGGACAATTGTATGGGAGGGGGCACCAAGAGAACGGCACCTGGAGATCCCTGAGCCTACAATACTCAATACTGCTCCTGGCTCCCTGCAGGGCTGGCACCGAGGATGGCAGTGGTGGGAAGTGAATTTTGGTCTGTTCACACCAGCAGCACCTCCCAGCAGTCCTGTGAGGGCAGGGAGCAAGCCATTGCCACTGCTGCATGGGGCTGCAGGTACAGATATGTCACACTTCCTAATTCCCAAGAAAAGGAGGTCCCAAGGCAGTAAATAGAGGGTTTTTTTGAGAGGCAAGGGAGGGATGCTATGTGCTGCGTAGTCTTCTCTCTTCCCTGATTTCTATAGAGCTTCCATATACTTTATACTCTTTGTGTGGGACTTTGGTTTTTAATATGTGCAATATCTAACATACTCATAATTTGGAGAGTACGTTCATGGTTTAAGATGCAGATATGCTGGTACATGGGTAATTGTGCCCTAGATCCTGCTCATATCTAAACATATATCTTAAGGTAAAAAAAGCAGTAACTGATTGCTACACCTCTGGGTTTAAATTTGCTATGTCATTAATCTGAGGAATTTTTCTTGAGGAAAAAATTATACATGCTTGGATCAGTTATATCAGTACAAGAGGAGGTGAAGCTGCTATGACAGAATAGAAAAATCTCTTTAGGAATGTGAATTGTCAGTGATGTACAGTGTCTATTCACATGCTAAGATATTGAATTAAAAGTGATAATTATGTGCTGTTTTTGCTGCTTAAGTAGTTTAATGCCATTATGGCTGTGGTACTTAATGGAAAAACTTAGAATCAGACTAGCATGGGAATACTAAAATTTTTAATGGATTTCTGCTCAAGTCATTCTTTCTATTGTGAAACAAACCCACCAAATATATATAACTAAGTCTTTGGATTCAATTATTAATCCTCTCTCCTAATTTGAAGAGCAGAACTATCACTTAACAGCAGTTTTCTGAAACAGAATTTTAATGATTCCAGTCATCTCAGAGTTGAACATTTTTTTTCCTGATCAGTACAAAGTTAGAAGATTCTCAGTGCTGAATCAGTTTTAATTATTAATCTCAACCACGTAAAAAATACAGTGTCAACAGCATGTCTTGAGCATCTGTCAAAGAAGTTGTCAGAAGTGTTCTCCGTGGGTTGTCATGTGTTACCTGGCTTCTCTGCATGAGGAAAAGGCTTTGGTACATGGTATTGGAATGAGACTGTAGATATAATGCATAGGAAGATAAATATGCCGTATACCTGGAGGGATTCTTTTGGCCCAATCCCAGCATTTTATAGTTCTAAAACAAATTTCATGGGCTTCATCATAGTGTGATCCTGTCTCCCCAAGGAAATTTGCAGTCGTTTAGGCAAAATGCTTGTTTTATCTTGGAAGGAAGAAAAGGAAGCAAGTAGAAGACTGAACAGTTGTGCTGTCGGTGCAGGTTGGTGCTAAAGCAAATGGATTGAGGTATTGTGGTGGTGTAACTCATGCTCCTTGGATGTGTATTCATGGTTTATAGGGAGGTGTTATTGGTGACAACTGCTGTTGCAAATTCAAAATCAGAAATAATCTCTTGCAGAAGTTCTGCAAAAGTTTTCTAGGAGGAATGCAGATAAAGGTGGGAAGACCAAGTTCAAAAAACCCTTCTGTTTTTATTATTAGCCACGTATTTTCATCTGTTCATGCATCTGGTTATTCCCTGGGATTTTTTTACATCCTCTCTGAAGACTCTATAACTCAGGGGAGAATCTCCTCCTTCGTGTTAACTACTAAAGCTGCTTTGTTCCCAGTGTCTCATGGCGACTATCTGTGCTTTTTGATTCTGATGCTAGAGAACTAAAGTTAGCATTTATTCTACAAGGTGCATGTTATTTGACACAACAGTAATTCACCATCAGCAACTTCCTGGCACATCTGAAAATCAAGTCACATCTTTAGGCCAGCAAGATGTCAGTCCTTCCTCACTGCTGGTGTTTTGGTATTTTATACAACATAAGTCGAGACTGACCAAGATGTTTGTTTGGCCTGCTAGTAAGCAGTAAACTCCTGGGCATTCTACAGAGAATACAGCTTGCCAATCTGTTTAGATTATTACATACTTTTCCTTTTCCATGTATTTGTATTTTGTTTTGGCTCTTTCCATACTTTAATGACAAAAAAGGTGTAATAGATTCATATTGTATGTTCCCAAGGTCTTTCTGATGGAAGTGTTGGGACTTCTTTACAGTTGTACTCAGTTTTGCTGACTTACATCGGGAAAACAGAGCAGTCTTACAGCAATGGACAAATATTGTAGAGGTTAAATTTATTTCCCTTTGAAAATGAGAAATTGATACAATTGGTAGAAACACTCATATGCAAAAAAGAGTCTTGAAAGGCTGACTCCGAGGTTCTCTCATGCTATTAGTATCTACGGAAATATTGCTGCTTCATTTTCTGCTGTGGTCCCAAATTGTATGTCTGCAGTAGCTAGGCTAATTGTGGGAGTTTTCTTTTCTGGTGATTTTTCTGGATGCATGTCCCTCAGGAATGATACCATGATCCACATTAATATAGGTCTTAATACCATTCTCCCTCCTCAACTTGAAGTGAAAGGGAACTGGGAGTGTAGGATCAAGCCCTTGATTTTTTACTTACTCTTGATTTGAGGCTTATTGTCCAAGGTCAAGCTAAAAGGGTAACGGAATAACTCAGGCCTGTGAACAACTCATCATGTTAGACAGAAAGCAATTGGGTCTAAGGCACAGCATGTTGGAACTTTGCCACTTCCTTTCTCTTTCCGTACTGTTCTGCCTTCTCAGTCCTGTAAAGAGTCTCTTCATCCCTTTCTGTGGGTAACTCGGCTTCCTTCCTGAAACCTTCCCAAATTCAAACTGCATTTGGCAATAATTTTGTATTTGTGCTTGATACAAAAGTTTTCAAAGGAGTTTCACAGACACTAATCAGGGTAAAAATGCAAATCTAAAATCTGTCTTATTCTAAAGTTTGCTTTGGAAACCATTTAATTTCTTACAAGCACACTTTGGCAGATGATGTGGCCCTTATAGTAATAAATCACAGGAACATGAGACACTTCACTGCAGCTGTGACATGGCTAGTTAGGACCCTATTCAAGAAAAAGGCTTAGGCAATGGATTTTCTTTCCTATACTTTGCTGTACCATTTCTCCCCCAGAGAGTTCAAGTGAAAAGACTCTCAGAATGCTCTTATAATTGTCTCCTTAGAGTTATAATCTGCAAATGCTTTTTTATAAAAGATAAAAATACCCAAATCTTAATGGAGCCTTTTTAAATGGCACATCAGTAACTCTCCAACCTCCTTCATGGTTTTGTAAATCTCTTTAATAAGGGTGAGAAGCAGCTTACAAAGGTCTCTCTGATTAAGGGTTTGACCTGGAATTGTTTTGAATTTGTATTATGGAGTCAGCAGGTTTACTGTGGTAAGTCTTTACAGAGAATCTTTTGAAGTGCTTTGCAGGTAGAGCTGTAAAGACAGTAAGTATTCTATAAAACTTGCTAAAACCACAACAGAACCAGTTAAGCATCAGGGCACTATGTTGGAAAGCCATATCCACAGAGCACAGGGAACAGGATGCCTTGCTAGTTTAAAACCTGGGTTGGCAAGTCTTGTGAGTGGGATTATATGCACTATTTCCAGAAAAGGAGGCTGGATTCAGTCATCCATGAGGTCACTTCTACCCTATGGCCAGGGTTCCTGCAAGATTATAATCATTAAAGAATAACAGTTCTAAGAAATTACTCAAATCAGTAGGAAATATAGCCAGGACAATGAGTTTCATGGAAATTTATATGCTCAGTCCTTCATCTCTATGCATGACTTGGCTCAGAGGAAGCAAACAAGGACACAAAAGCCTGTGAGGCCTTTTAACCCCACTAATTTTGAGTTTTATGTCTATAAGTTTCTTAGAAGGTGATGTTTTCCTGAAGGTCACCTAACTCTCTGCTAACAGATTTGTTTTATTTGTCTGTGATGGTCCTGTAATTCTGATGAATAGAAATAATTCTCTGTAGGATGGGTGGCCTCTAAGGCTTGGGCAAAACTTTCAGTATGGGGCAGTTTCATTGCACATAATTTAATGGTTGACTTCAGGTGTATTTAGGAGCAGAGCCATCCAACATCTACAGTACTCATCAGTCTCAAAAAGGTCAGATTTTCACTGGCGCTGTCCTTATTCTTTAATTTTTTTGCTTTTGTGGTTGGACTTTTTGGCATGAATATACTGACAGCATTCCTGTAACTGCCAGCCAAGGACAGGAAATTGCAGCTTACAGACATCAGCTTGCAGTATGGGTGGTGTTCGCTTTGGAGAGTCTGTTTGCTGGGTCTGGGTGTCAAATATCAGCACAAAGGCAACACCATCTCGCTAAGAGTGATGATATTTTTCATCCTTTTAGATGGGGTGTCAGGACCTTCCCTCCTTGCTGCACCCAGCTCCTGCTGCTCCAGCACCCAGCTCCACCTGCTTTTTGCAAGGTGTCAGGATGTGCCCTTGGAGACCTGCCTTGTACTGGAGGCAGGCATGTGGAGCAGCCTGAGGGAGCCTGGTTCTCCTGTTGTCTCTCTCACCTACCCAAGGTCCAGGATGTGCCACCCAGAGCAGCTCTTCCCCAACACACATGGTTCCTCCACACTGGCAGTTTTCTGGGCAGAGAGGGAAGCACTGCTGATGGGGAATGGGAAGAGATGAGATGAGAAGAGAGGAGTGTGTTTTTCCTCTCCCAACTGCTTGAACAGAAAGGCTGTTCAAAGGGGACCCAGATCTGGAGAAGGGAATCAGGGAGAACCCTCAGATGGAGTGGGTAGAACAGAGATGGTGGAAAACAGGACATGAAAGTAGCACAGCAGAAAGCTCTTTTAACCTTAATGAAAAGTGAAAAGTTTTGCAGCTCATGAAGGAAAGCCTTTTCAGGGGCTGTGGGTAGGGCTTTTTGCCAGTTTTCAGGCGATGTTAGTACCCCAGACTTCTGTTGCTCTGATAATTTTTTTTTTTTTGGCAATGATAGCTTTAAAGACATTGTAAGTGAATTATTAGGCTCTTGTGTATGACACATACACGTCCTACCTTAGAACTTGGCTGAATGTAGACAGAATTTTCTGCAAGAAGATCAATGGTTTTAATCCAGTTTATCAGAAACCCTTAGCATTCTCTTAGAATAAACCCCATTTTTACAGACTCAAGGGAAACGGAATGCTGATCTGTTTAGTCTGACTAGGTGGCAGCAAGGCTAAAATACTGTTGAGAAAGGTATTGCTGCTGCAGAGTTGCTTGAACAAGAAAAGTATCGAAGGTGATCGCAGAAGTCGCTGGTGTTGACAGTACAGCTCAGGTGAGTACACGCAAGATGTCTGATGGGACAGGGTAGAGGACACCAAAGCACTAACACTGCTGCATTCAGAGAGCAGTGCCAGGTGCACTGTAGGCTTCCTGAATGCCTTAGAGCTTTTGGGTATTTAAGTTTTCTTACTCTTCTTTTTGAAGAAAGACTGTAAATATAAATTCCTTAAAGAGTAGTAGTACAGTACCTGCCTCCATATGTGGCCATATAGGATGGTTCAACAGCGAGCTGAACAAAGTAAAGCATTTCACTCATTTTGCTGTTCTGGGATGCATTTTCTTTATGACTCCCCAGCAATCTGCATACATCCTCCTGGAGAGAGAGAAGTGATCATTCCTGCCTGTGACAGCCTAGGCTTTTTTGGAAATGATACTGCAGTATTTAAGTTTACTAAAATGCTGGATTAACAGGAGCCAGGACAAAACCTCAGTCCTTGTTCAGTCCTGATGTCATTGGTGGGCTGGTCTGATGGTAATAAGATGAAAGGGTTCCAGGTCACTGTTGCCCTTTGTGTCAGTAGAGAATACTGTCCTTCATCCTGGGTTTGATCCAGCTCCAATTAATATGATACAAAAACACCCACAAACTTTTCTGTTACATTAGTTTCAAAACAGTAGCAGATATGAGGCAAGTCCAGCTGCCTTTCAGGTGAAGGGGATTAACCAACCCTTCCCTGTTTTAGACATGTAATCCTTTAGTCCTCTGACCACCTGTGTTGGAAACACCTCCCTCTTTCACCTTGTATACTTCTGGGGGGAACACAAGCCCCTATCTTTGGATACTGTGTTGAAAACCAAAGCAGGCTCTGTGTGTGCACCTTCATGCACAGAAAGATGGAACAGGAAAAATAAAAATGCTACTGTCTGTTCTTTGTAACTCTGGCATCTGTCTTCTGTTCTCTGATTTTCATACTATGCCATTTCCTCATCTATTCTACTGGGTGCGTAGGAGCCTTTATTGCTTCCAGCATTCAGATAGAATGAAACTATTGCTTAAATGAATAGCTCCTGAAATTGTTTCCTTGCTGGGAATTGTTAATATGCCATGTGGATTCAACTCAGGTATCCGAACTAGTATTGCACTCAAAATTGCTAAAATTGCTGTTTCTTTTGAATCCTTAGACCTTTATTGGATAGGAAAGGATGATTTTTTTTTCTTTTAGTAGCCAAGGTTTCAAATATATATATGCTGCAGTCATCTAAGATGTCACATTTAGGCATCTCCTCTTATTCCCTTACCAAGGACCTCAGAATGTTTTGCAAAGTTATTATCAATCCAGGTGTGATGAAAAGGAGGCATAGGAAATGTCAAAATGTCTCTGGCAGATCTGAGGATAGAGCTGCCCTCTGGCTTCCTAGGACACCAGGTAAGCCTCTTCACTTCCCAGTGTTGGTGGTTCAGAAGCCTCTATTGCTCAGGAACACCTCTCTGTCCAGCACTCAGAGGCCAGTGGGGAATTCAGCAGCAACTGGCTGGAGTAGCAAGTGTTGGGAGAGTTGGAAAAGGCTGAAATGAAAATGCAGAGTAAGAACAAGAGATTGCAATTGATGGAGATTTGAAGGCAAGTGGTTGAGAGTGCCTCCTGCAAATGCAGAATTAAACATACTGCCTGTAATCACCATCCTCAAGCTTTTCTGATGTTTTCCTGCTACATTCAAGGAAATAGTAACCCCAGCTCAGCTGACAAATTGTAGTTCATTAGGATATGGTAATTTGATTGCTTTTGATTATCTTTCTCTGCTCTTAGTATCTGAGAAAGAAGAGTATTCTAAATTGTAAGGGAAATAATTTGTTTTGATTTATGCCACCAAAAATAAAAAAACCCAGAGGAAGATTAATTCCAAGGAACAAAAATGTCTATTAACATAAATGAGTCTTAGCCTTAGTGATCATTAAACTTAAACTATCTATTCTCTCCATGTGGCGCCAGTGTTTTTAGCATAGAGGCTTGAGTGCTACATGAAGTGAAAGAGGAACAGTGGAAGGTTGATAGCTCAGCTAGGCATTGAATGAGTATCACTTCAGAAAGCTTGACAGATGAGACAGACTTGAGAAAAATAGGCGAATCAAAGCTGTAGTTAGAAAACCAACTCAGTCCCAATACACCAGTTTCTCCTGTGCTTTAGTAACCATACCTCTGTTGATTAACTTGCCTCACCTTGTCTCAGGAGATGAGGTCTGTAATAATGATAGAGAACTCCCTTTTGAACTTACGTAAACTCACTCCGCAAAAGGATTAAAATTGGCTTTCAGCTTAGTAGCTCTGATGTTGTCTAGCATCAGGAAGTGCATTGCTAGCAGGAGAGATATCTTGCCTGGTGCCTGTTGAGTAATGTGCTGCATAGGTGCTTCCCATTTTTAGGGCAAGGCTGCTCAGACTGCCACATGGAGGCCTGTTGTGGCTTAGACTCTCCCTCTGTGAGCTGTCCTCAGACCAACTGGGCTGTGCTGGTACCAGCCTGCCCCTGGCTCTCTGCCTTTGCAGTGTCACCTCTGCTGTGCATTTGCAGTCACCATTCTATGTGCTGGCAGGCATCCACAGGATTTGCGCTTGTCTGCACTTCTTCATCTCTACAGCAAACCCAGCACATTTTCCTCAGCTGAAGAAGCTGCTGTTCTGCACTTGCAGAACAAAGCACATTTGCTTAGGAGGTGTCAGGGCTGTGTGTACACACGGGCAGCCCAGCACAGTGGGAGATGTCACTGCGCTCTCTGCCCTTCCCAGGCTGAAACTGGGGAACTGACCTGGCTAACCAAAGACAGGGTACTTGTGTCCATGCTGCGTGGTGGGGCAGTCTTGAAAAGAGCTGAGCCTGCTGAGCTCAGTTCCCTCCATTGACATTGCTCCATAATGTTGTGTTCAGGCTGGGTTGATGAGTACTCAGAGTCAGGAATGGGGGGACGTCCTCACGAGTGTGGCAGTATGGAAAGCAGAAAAGGCCTTGGCTCTGTGTAAGCCCTGCTCAGCAATAACAAAAGCAACTCTATATTATCAGCCCTGTGTTCAGCAAATCCAAAACACAGCCCTGTATCAGCTACTGTGAAGAAAATTAACTCTACCCCAGGCACAACCAGCACATCTTCCTTCAGGATTAACTTTGTGTAGGGAAGTTGCTACTGGATCTTCTTTTAGAGAGACTTAGAAATTGAACAAAATGAAACTTTTCTGGGACATTTTCAGTAAAGCTGAGTTGCTTTCCATCTGCCACGTGTTCAGTGGACTGTCGTCTTGATTGCATTTGTTTTTAAGCAAATATCTTCATAAGGCAGAAAGTAAAAACTGCCAGCCAGCTTCACCTCAGTCAAAAGAGTGCTGCCCTTTCCCAAGCCTGCACCATCTCTGTTGTGAGCCACCCCCAAGGGCTGGATTAGTACGCTGTTACAAGCCTTTATAACAGAGGCAAAGCAGATCTCAGAGGACCTGACTGTGTTTTGGGACAGAAAGAACTGTCTGAAAGCTTCATCCTTGGTTAAGGTTAGTCTACTGCCTGTCACATTTAAACTCCAGTTGCCTTTCAAGCACACATCTAAACTCTTGCCAGTAAGAGATGTTGTAAGCCATTTTGTTCTGCTTGATAACTGCAATTTAAAGACTGGTGATAAAATCCCATACATTAAATTACAGTGGAAAACCAGCAGCATGATACAGAATGAAGTGCAGTATTGTATGCATAAGATTCTTGGCACAGTATTAGTCTTGGTCTGTGAGGAGGATTCCCACAAAGTAAATTTAAAAAATTGCACAACAATTTGTTATTCAAAGCACTTATTCTATCTCTGTCAGCTCTGCAGTGCCTTGTAAAAGACTTCAAACCAGATCTGTACATGGCACAGCTGAACAAAAGCAACTTGGGTGAGACCTCTTGTTAATGAACAAACTGGCTACTGCTTTAAAGTCTTTGCTTTAGAGCTTGACTGCGGAATAGATATAAGATTTGGGAGTAACAGGAGAATTGATGTTTTCCCATTTTTCTGCTTTTTTCTGTATGATCAGTGGAGATAAAAATGTGTGCTGGATCCACCTCAGCATGGTAAGGCACAAATAGGTGAATGCTAACTCCTAGTTAGTGCCTCTGTTCCTTCTGAGGAGATGACAGTACTGCTGTACTGCAGGAAGGGACGAACTCCTCCTGCTCTGAAGGACTGGTGCTACTCCTCCCATTTCCTAGTCATGCAATTAGAAAGATCTAGTATTTGACTACAGTCCCTGAGCCTGGCTTCTTCTACGTCTTAAAATAATGTCTTGAAAGTAGAAAGGACCAGGGCTGACTTTCTTGCTGCAAAACATTTCTCTTAACTCGAAAAGTTGAGTTGCAAGTTGCATGGATAGAGGGGCTGTGAATGACAAAGGATGACTAGGTTGGTGGGGCAGGGAGGTGTACAGGAGTTTGGTAGGCAGCTCCTACAGCAATTAACCTGGGGCTCTGCTGGCTCCCACTGGTCTGGTTTGCTCTGGGTGGGTGGTGGAAATTATCTCCACTCACAATACACAATGGAGCACAGTAGCCTATTTCAAGAACAAAAGTCAAATTTTTGTAAGTACAGCTAATGGACTGAATGTTGGATGTGGAGCCCACACAGGTCACTCAGTGAAGCTGAAATAGCATCATGAGCCTTAAACCCTGACAGCTTCCTGGTTCAATAGTGGCCCTAGAAATAAAAATCTGGTTTTTTGAGTTCTAGTGAGTGCCAGGCTGCAAGCTGACTGTGCTCTTTGACAATGAGATGAGGTGTTAGGCAGTGAAAAGGATGGGTAGGAAAGCTCTCTTGGCCCTTGCTTCCTTTCTTCTTGCCAGATCAAACAAGTGACCCTGAGGCTTGAGAACACTACAGAAAATAGCAGGTGTATATGGGTGAAGCCTAACTATTCTAGATGGAGTAGGGACTAACCTGTTTGACTCAATTTTTTTTCTTTTTCTCTTTTTTTTTTCTTCCCACAGATGGGTTATTTTGTTTCTACTTCAGTTATATTCACATCTGTTTCTCAACCGAAATGTTTGTTTTTATACCCGGGAGCTGAGGCTTTTTGTAGAAGATGAGTTATAAAGTACTTAATTGGAAGGATGGAGAGCAGCTTGAAATGAAACCTACACCTTCCAGTGAGAGTGACATTGTACTTCTCAGCTGTACAGGCTGTATTGATTAATTCATGCTGCTTTGAAATGCTATTGTGCTACTTAGCTTAGCTCTAGCAAATGGTGTTTTTATAATGAAGTGGAAAGGGTTTGAAATAATGAGGCACAAAAATGATCTCTCTGCTGGAGCAATAGAAAACTCTGTCTTCTTAAAAAATGTACAAAGTGGTCAGCACAATGGCAGAGTAGCACATCGCAGACACTGCTCTGCTTTCTTCCATCTGAGATGATGGGGAAGGCAATGTCTCATGAAAATGAGAACACAATGAGGGTACTTAAAGCATTCCAGACTCCTCGGTCAATGATGTGATGAGTAAACTTAGACAAGGAGCAGTATATCAGAAAACCATATCAATTATGCTCTGCTTGAAGAGGAGTGAGAAGGGAGCTCTTCCCCATTCCCCCCAAACCCACCAAAACCAAGCCCCCAAACAGTCAGGCTATTTCTTAACTATTTTGAAAGCAAAGAGTCTGTCATGCATCTAGCTCTAATCAGCTGGTTTTTGAGAGAAAGGAAACCAAATGTCTTAATATTAGTGGAACAGTGCCATGGGTATCTGTCTTGTGGCATATTCTTTGTAGGAAGAAACTGGAGGGGGAGAGGAGAAAGAGAATATTCTCATTATCTATATAAAATAAGTTTGAAAGTATTTATTTGAACTGAGGGGATCATACCCTTTGAGTAAAGGGGGTGAAGAAAGGGTGTGTAGGTACAAAGATTTCATTGCCTTTGAAATAGTATTTTCTAGCAGCAGAAATTGTCAGCTGCTAGCCAGAATTCTTAATTGCTTTTATGTAAAACAGACAAAACATCTAAAACCAAAACCCCCTGTCATGGTTTTCAACTTTTATATATAATTCTCTATTTTATATACACAAAGTAATTCTACAAGCTCCAAGTGACTTCAGCTGGCAAACCACCAAAAAGTAGTTATTAATATTTTCCCCTTACAAAGGGGAGGGTCTCAAGCTCAGTTAATTTTGAATTGTAATCATCAGAGCTGTTGCCTTCTTACATTCCAGTTGAAGACAAGGGTAGCTGGAGAAGTTTCTCTTAAGAGAGGATTCAGCCGGGTTAGGTTGGGCGTGGTGCTGTGCTGACACAAGTAACCCAGCTGAACGCAGGAACAGGAGACTTTGCCTCCGTCTGCATTTCTCAGAAAGCCCTAAATGACCTGCTAGGAATAGCAACCAGGTCTGTGCTGTGGTAATGATGTTTCTGTTCTCTGTGTGTATTTTTGAGATGAACACATGTTAAAACTTACCTAGTAGCCATAAAAATCAGTAAAAATGACGTTTTTGAAATAAAAATGTCAGCCCCTCTTGTGATTATTTAATGGAAGTAGTCGCCATGTGCTGTGTTAGTGATGAGGCCTGTGCAGCAGAGAGTTTTAGGAGATTCTCTGTATTCTCAGGCCAGCACTGATTGCTACTCTGGAGCACAGTGATTTAAAATAATAGTTTCACTTCATTCAACTGTAAGTTTCTCCCATACAAAGTATAGTCTAGAGAGAAGTTTTTTTAGTATACTCTTAAGAAGTCAACAGTCCATCGCTTCCTGATGTATATCAGCTGTGGAGACAAATGGTGCTGTAACTACTCTGAGTCCCATCCTTGCTCAAAGAGGCAAAGTATCTCTCTAATTTAAAAAAATTGGGATTATTTGTCTAAATTTTCCTGTGTAACCTGAATTCAGGTCCCAATGTAATATGGATGCAATTGCAAAAATCAATGCATAAAACAGAGCCCAGAAGAGAATTACATTTAACAAGAGACAGAAAATCAAAACAGATTCCAAACAAATTAGAAATCACGACTGCAGCAGCTTGAGCTGAATTTGCTTTATAGAGAAAGCTTATTAATGTAACTAAGGTGATTTTTTTTTGCCAGAACTCCCCATCAGTACTATCTGCCCATGTCACATCTCTGTTCTGTGACTTAATACAGTGATATATGTAGCAGATCAACAATGGTAAAATGGCAAGAAGTTAATTAAAGCTTTACAACATGCTGGAAGTTTAAAGATATTAGAAGGTGCTAATACAAATTCCAAGCACCTGAGCTGTACTGATATCACCCAACGGAAGCAATATAGCTTTTAGTCTAGAGAAATATCCTGTATTTCCCAGATCTAATAAAGTATATTGGATCCTTAATTTGTTTTAGAAAATGATCCAAGTGCTTTGCATTTGCTTAACCTAATCCAATCTTAACCACTGCTAAAATGAAAGCACTTTGTCTTACATGTTGCACAGAGAAAGATCCACTGAATAGGTCACTTTTGGAAGAGAATAGTCACCTGTCATTACAATAGAATGGAGTTTGGAAGTAAAGAAACAACAGAGGGACTGTTTCTCTATTTCCAAATGTCAACATAGTTGAAAATAATGAGAGTTAGAATGCTGACTTATGATGCTGAAAAATGATAATTGGAAAGATAAACCTGTTCTAATAAAAAAAAAGGAAAAAAAACACAAAAAGAAGAAGAAAAAGAAATTAATTCAGCATATTGCAAGACATTATGAAGTTGTTTGTGGGTCTATGCTATGGTAAGAGTAGGAATAGCTTCAATGTTACAGACTGAGTATGGAATATATTTTACCCTGACTTTAAAGGGATTCCAACACAGATTCAGGTGTTTCCCCAGTGCTTGCTTTCAGGTAACCTGTGTTGTAATGGCAAATGTTTTATGTACTGCTCTGTTTCTATGCCCTGTTCTTCTGCTTGCCTTCCTGATCCCATACCATTCCTTTGTGCTAGCATTGATTACTCAGCTGCATGTGATTTTTTTTCTTTACTGACTGAGATTTTTTCTGTCCGAAGCAGGTGAAGGAGCTCGTGCAAGGTCAGCTGGTTGTTTACAGCTATCCAACAGTCCATTAAATGTCTGCTCTGGGTACATGAGATCTGTGGGTCCATTTGGATGGACAGCTTAGAATGTATTTAGTGCATTTAAGCACCATGGCTCCTTTTCTCCCTTGAGTAACTACATCATTTTCTCTTCTTTTTTTAAATTAATTTTGAAAAAGAAAATGTTTAATGAGCCCCATTTGTGATTTTCCAACTGTTTGTCTGGCTGAAAACTGTCATTTCCAAAAGGATATATTAATGGTGTTGTTATCTCTTGATCATGTCAATGTTAATGCATGTATGTGCTGTTTCTGCCTTATTTCCGCATAATTATAAGGCCACATTTGGCAAATGAGGGTATGTTTGCTTTCTTGATTAAGAAGGTTCAAAGAAATTTTTGTATGCTTGGTAAGACATAACTTATGAAAAAAGCTAGTTTAGAAGAGAAGCCTAGCAGTGGAAATTCTTAACGTTTCCCTAATACTTTCCTCTGTTGGGAAGAAAGAAGTTTGTGAATGCTAATGAAATCAGCTTTGCATTACCCCAGTGAAGCAGCTGTGCATTATTCCTGTGAGAAGATGGAGGCACAGCATGATTAAGTTACTTGTCTTGATTCACATGGCTGCTGGGACTGCAACATTTACTCAGGTGTTAGCTTTCAGCACTAGGTCCAAGGACCAATCTGGAACACAGTACAGGCTTGGTAAAGTCTTTTTTTTCTTTCTTCTGGAAGCTACTATTTTGTGTCCTAAAAGCTACTCTCTTGTTTAAATTTAAATGTCTCTGCTCTGTATGGCTTGGAAGTTAATATCCAAATCATGATGTGCATGTCATAAATGCCTTATTTCTGACATAAATATTAGAGAGGATTGGACTGAAGGTGTTTCTCCCTTGATGGGTTGATCCAAAACATTGTCATGAAGCCTTGGATGGTGCCTATGAAATGTTTCTCCTCCAGTCAAATGAGGCAAGAAAAGAGCAGGGTGGGCACATTAATGTGCTGGAAGAGACTGTATCCATCACATCTCCTGTATCAGGGGGAATGGATATTGGTTGTGTGCCAATTCCCATCTCTTTCTGTGCTGATCCATGCCTGGGTCACAGCGGGAAGAGCTGTCTCTTGCAGCTGATCAGTGGTGCCCCATCATTCAGTCACCTGGTGGAGGCCATCATTTAATGATATTTTTTTCTGATGAGCCTTCCAGTGTCCCCTCATAGCTCTGGCTTTGTCAGGATTGTGTGTTTCAGATTGGCTTCTTGTACTGTAGCATTTGAAAGGAGCAGTCTTACTATATTCTCTCTTGTTGTATACTGCTGATTATGTCTTAGTAAGTTTGTTTGAGTAGCTATTGTAGTTTTGCTTTGGTACTATTACAATAATATTTGTCTGTATGGTCTTCAGAATTTTCAAAGTTCTCTGAGGAACTGGGAAAGTTGAAAAGAGTTGGCTACAGAGGACCTAAGCTCTTTCTTGATGTACTTATGAACTCCAATATTGAAACTGAAATAAAGTCAGTGAATCTGGTCAGGCAGATTTGTTGACACGTGGGGATGGGAATATGTACTGGGATCTGTTGGACAGGTCCATGTTCAGCTCAGGAAAGCTGCTGAGATCATCCACTGAATGACACAGGGCCACTCTCTTGGAATCAGTGGTGCTGCAGTTGCTTTAGCAGTGCTGAGTCCCTGACAGCTTCAGAGCTGATACTCCTTTATATGCTACCCTGCAGAGAACAGCATAAGTTAGAGCCTATGCAAGAAGGCAATAAACAGTTTAATTTAGTGGATGGTAAGTATTGCTGATTTCTCTGATCCTTCCAGGATCTAATTCTCTAAGCACCTGTGTTAGTGAAATTACTATTAAACCTCAGTTCACTGGCAGTGTTGCTGTACCTGGTAACAAAGAGATACTTGTGATCTCAGGTATTTTTGGAGTGGACAGCCTCAGGTGAATGAGAGGCTGGACTGTAATGCAAAGTGGTCTGTTGTGTACTGTGCTCTCTCTGGTCAGTGATTGTCTAACTACTCAACATGGAGTAGATAGATCTGCCTCGGTTTGTAAGAGAGCAAGCAAGGCTTTTTCTTCTTTGCCCCAAGCAGCCTGTTGCTAAAACATCATCCTTGAAACAGTGTGCTTGAGTTTCCTCTGGCAAAGAAAAATCTGAACCTGTGACTTTCTCTGTACTTGATCACAGGGTTAGTTGAGCTTCTTTAAAGCAGAGCTTAAAGTGCCCAGTAACTCTGTAATCACTCTTTTCTGGCCAGGTCAACAGCTTTTTGTGTGTTAGTAGAAAGCATTGCAGGCTGCAACAATAGCTGGGGGAAAGGTGTTCAGAGAACAACCGAGAAGGAAGGAGTGGTGCTTCAAAAAAGGTTTCTTTTCGTTGAAGAAGTTAGTGAGACCTTTTGACTTGTATAGAGAGCTCCATGTCTGCACCTGAAAAAGAAAGCACTTTGGAGAAATGGGCTTTCTGTGCTCTTAGCCCTTCCCACTGCCAGCCTTAGGAGACTCCTGTTGTGCTCTTGGGAGTTCCCATTACTTACTACAGGAGTCAGACTTGTAATTGTAGAGAACCCTGAACATCACAGATAACACCACCACTCCCTCCCAGGTTCGTCCTGCTGTGGTTTTTAGTTATTTTGCTTCTGGACTCTAGTGAATGGTGGCTCTGTTCCTAGTGTGTTCCTACCCAATTGGGGTATGCTTCAGCTGAAGCCTCACCAAGGGCTCTGTGTTCAATGAATGGGCTGTTGTGGTTCCCCTTCTGCAGAGCACCAAGGTTTGTGTGGTATGTAGGGAACCTGGGAGTGTTGTTCAGGTGCCACATGCTCCTTCACAAGGCAAAACAACACTAAAATGAGGGAAACTACAAAACTCTGTGGTGATGTGTTGTGGCTGCAGATTTCATTTCTTTTGAATTGGTGCATTTTAATGCTGTGCTGAAAGAACACAGCATTGTAATTAGTTGAGCCTTGTTTTTCTGATAACTGCTGAAGCCTTAGTATCGTGCAAAGCATGGTATTTTTCTATCAAAAGGGAAGGTTTATGGTCTGTATTTCCATAGAACTTCACCCTTAAGGAGAAACAGTCCATTACATAGAATAAATTTCCTGAATGTTTCTCAACGTTATTTGCTTAATAAAATCATTAGTACCACAATTATAAAGAAAAATGCCAACCAACCAGAAAAATGCTCTGTGGGTCTTAGGCTGCAGTATGTATAATGCTGCTATGTACTTATAAGCAAAGAGATCCCTCTGTATTTATTTTGAAAACTGGTATCATGTTAATAAGCTGAAGGCTTCCTTAAAGCAAGGCTTTAGGACAGTCAGACCCTACTGAACTTGTAATTGCTATTTGCTGGCAAGGTCAACAACTTTCAAATCTCAGTAGAATACTGAGTGGTTGCAAACTATGCTATCCAAATACAGCTGCAAATATATCACCCTCTACCTCTGCTCCACCCACATATCACAAATAGCTACAGGAGGAAAACATCTACTGCTGAGCAAGAAGATTCCTAAATGATAGACATCAATAATTTAATCAATTATAATTTATTCCTTCATTACTCGTTGCACTATGGCTAAAATGAATGTTTTTGTGCTTTGCTCTTTTCTAGCAGTATTACTGTAAGTAGAGGTTCCATTTTTTTTTTTTTATTCCTGCAGATTCAGTGCATCTGTGGGTAACAATTTATCACAGCAGCATGAGCTAGTGTAGGCAAAGAATGGCTGGCTGAGAATTGCTCTGCTTGCAAAACCCTTGGGCAGGCAATCTCTAGAGCACTCAGGACCTGGAGAGGAGGGGGGAACATGTGCTTTTGGTTAGATAAGTAGTTACTTGCACTGGCCATTAGAAGTTTTATTGTGCATTATTTTTCTTTTTAATCTATAAAGTAGCTGACCTAAGGTTTGTACCCCATTCTGAGGAGAATCTGTGTAATTTGCATAACTTCCCCTGAAAGTGGCTGCTGAACGCAAAATGTGCCACTGTAACAATTGCCATCAAGGAGAGGCAACGCGGCTTGAGGGTGTCTGTACCCACCAGACAGTCTGTTCGTTGCAGCTCAGTGTTGAGTAAAATCCAATTTAATTTAGAAGTGTCAGAAGCCAGATACTTCAACCAAATGAAGCCTGAAGATAGGGTGTTGCTCTGGATGTCCAGGCTTCCATAACCCAATTTAGTAATATTGCTATGTAGAGTATACAAAAGCAAAGGGCCTATCCAGTTGGGTTTTAGACATCTCCGAGGATAGAGCTTCCTTGCCCACTCTGTCCCCTGTCCTGGTGTTTGATCACCTGCATGGTGGGGAAAAAAATAAAACCAAAACGGCCAAACATGCACATATCTGATCAGAATTTTAAGCACTGGTCTTAATTTGGTGTTGTCTGCAAACTTGTGGAGAGTGTTGTCTAGTTAAAAAGACTTTAAATAGCATTGACTCTAATATTTGTCTCAGGAATGTTACTAGTGGCACCAGTTGGATGTGGTGCTGTTGATCACAAGGTTGGGGCTTTTCAATTAAGCCAGTTTGATGTGTTTATAGGAATAGGGCAGCAGGTGATGACTTACATGTTTCCCCCTGTTGCACGTAGCGTGCCTGGATGTATTTCCTCCTCTTGTTGACTGACATCCACTGTGCCCTCCCCTCTGGAAAACAAAGCAAGTTGAGTCATGTGACCACTGTCACTGTGAGCCACGCAGCCATAACTGACATTGGGATATACCTTGGTGAGCAGCCTCTGGAGTTCAGCACCACTGGCCTGAGGGTCCCTTTTCCTTTTTTTTTTCCTCCCCCCTTCTTTTGCAGAGCACCTATGAGAACAGGCCGTTCTGTGCGTTGTATGGCTTGGAATTTGGGAGCAACAGATCCTCAGCAACTCCAGCTTTTATGGGTTTGGGAGCAAAGTGTCACTAGGCCGGTGCTTTGTGGTGTGTAGATGACCAGTGGGTCAGGATGAGGGTTGGACAGATGTGAGGAAGGTAACATGCCCAGAACATCAGCAGTAATATCCATCATAGCTCTCTTTGTTCAGACTCACTGCTTTGACTGTCTCCTGCCTGTGTTCACTTATTGACAATGGCCTGAGGGTCAGGGTTGTTTATAGAGCAGGGTTTGGGAATGGTTTGCTTCGGCAGTAATGTAGTTTAGTACAAACAAAGGGAGGTTACTTAGCTCCTGTTAATTGCTTTGGATACCAGGTGCTCTACCCCAGTGGTGGGTAAACAAGTGAGATATCAGGGAGCAGTGAGGTCAGGCTGTTCTGCAAGGGCAGTGAGTTAGGGAGCCAAGGGTGATGCTGAGCCTGGCAGAGCAGTGACCTCCCAAACCAAGGGTGAGTGGCCCCAGCCAAGACCTCTCCTCTATCTTTTCCCCATGTGGCTTTTACTCTAAGATCTGGCTGCTGGGATCCCTGTGCCAGGTTAGAGCAGGCCTTGAGTAGCCAAACCCTGCCACGGAGAGGTTGAAAAATGTTTTGATGCTTTACATTACAGCAGGAGATGTAAATCTCTCTAACATCTGAAACTTTGTAGGTGCTACTGAAGATTAACTGTAAGACTTGTTATTTTATCATGTGGAGTGTTTTCTTATGGTTGATAAAAGGAATTAGGACTTGAAATTTAGTGTGTTTTATCTAGCAACTTAATCAGCTGTGAGACTGGCTGTGCAAAACAGATCATAGGCTGTTAATGATGATTTCTCTGATATGTGTAAGACCTGAGGTATGTTGATAGCAGACAGAAATCAAAGGAAAATTTGTGTGTTTCAGCTACATACCTGACAGAAGGTGAATTTGAGAGCAGTAAACCCAGCTGGAGCATGATGTCTAGACTATATTATGGGAAACTTATTTCCAGATTAGTATAATGCAAAAGAAAGGGGATGGTGTTTACGGGTCAAGAGACCAAGTCCATAGCCTGGTCTCCCTGGCTGAGTGCAGGACCATCTGTTTCTTGCCTAGTGTTGGCAAGTGTCAGCTTTTATTGCATTCCATCTTCCTTGCTGCTCAGGGAAAATCGCTTGCTAATTAATAAGAAAAATCTCCCAACATGTAATAAACATAGAGACCTTTCTCTAAAACTTTTCAGGTTTATTGAGAGGTGTCTAGTCTTCAGATATTACCAAATGATAGTACGTGTCATAAATAGCTGTCACGTCCACTGGGGTCTGATCTACTCTGCTCAGGAAAATGGCAGCATATTTGGAAAACAGATGGCCTTAGTCATGGTTCTGCTACTCTGCTGGCCGAATGGTGAGGCATCTCTTGCCCTTACTGCTTTTGTGCTATTTTTCTTGCTGTAATGTTTTAATGCTTGTTAAAATAGTATGATGTTGTTGCATTGTAAGTAGTCGAGTGTTCATACTTTCAATTCAAACTGGCTTCTCTTTGTTCTATGCAGTTACTATTCAGAAATTTAATATGCTACTTGTTTGTTTTTCCAGATGCTTCAGTAGAAATGTTATATAAAATGGAGTCTAATGTTAATCTTTGTGGAAGCACACTTGTAAATGCCATGCTTGCTCAAAACACTGCTGCCCAATGTCGCTCACTGCTTATGATTTCCAGTTAATTTTCCAGCCATCTGACAATGCTTCTGTCCAAACCAATTTGATTCAAGCAGTTTGTGAGGCACTGTAGTGGATGTCTGATGAAAGTCAAGGTATTGCATCTCCTGTATTCCCTTCAGCTACTGTTTTTGTGGGGTTTTTTGTTTGTTTGTTTTGTTTTGTTTGTTTATTTTGTTTTGGTTTTTTTTGGTAATTTGATCACAAAAAGCACTCAGTCTTCCTTGTCCCATATTATTTTATTGGTCATTGTGCCATTGCAAGCAACAGCGAGTGTGGGATCTTCGTGGATTGAAGCAGGAAAGTTTTGGTGACATTTACCAGGGTTGCTGTCATTTCTGCCTACACAGACATTACTCTGCAGGTGATGGAAATGGAAAAGACCCTCAGATGACAAATACAGCAGTGCACTGTGTCAGGAGGAACAGTGCTGTGTTGATTCTGTTCCCAAGTTGCTGTGTAGGTGATAAGGAGGTGGTAACAGTGTAGCTTAGCTTGTGCCCTCAAACCCCCTCTTTGCTGGGTTTGGCTGTATAGGCTTTTCACGACCATTTCTTTTCTGTGAGCATTTTGTATGCCAGTCTCTGGTCTCTGCTGACTCATCTCTAGCTGCTGCAGTAATGCATGTATTTTAAGCACTTTTCCTCAGTAAATGGGGCCACGGGGGCTCTTCAGAATTGTCTGAAGGAGCTGCACTTCTCCAAGACTAACAGGAATTGCTCTGGCTGAAAACTAACAGCATAATGAATTAGTGACTAAAACTCAAGATGCAGCAACTTTGCAAAACGTAGTCAAGGGATTTTTTTCTTCCTGATTGGAATACAGTCAGAATTACAACAAACATTGGCAAATATAAATTCTCTAGTGCTCTGCTCCTGGTCAGCGCAGTAACCTACTGCAGTCAGCTCTGTACAGCAACGACTGACTCTGCTACTGCCCATGTAGCTTTGTGTGTTCCCAACAAGCCTGCCAGCCTCCTTTCACAGGAACATGTAGCTCTGAAAGTGCCCCTTAGACCTGCTACATGTTCTTCCTGTCTACATGCTTCTGTGTTAGCATGAGGGAATCAGACAAAATGGGTTTATAGTTAGAAAAGAAGTCTTCATGTATGGAAATACCACAAGAGGAAAACTTTCCAAGGTTATCTGCAGCTCCTGAACTGAGAAGGGGTGAGAGGGGAGTGAGATTGAGCCCAGCAGCCTTCTACTGTGTAGCTGGAATGTGCAGGGTACATCTAGTGTCCAGTTGGCACTCTGTTCCACTGCGATCTCTGCTTTCTTGGCAGAAATCCTGTGCTGACCTGGCCTCCCTTAATGTCTCTTGCATTTGGAAATTTGTCTAAAAGCAGTTGCTATTGCAGCTGTTCAATGTGCAGCTTTGCGGGAGGAGCTCTGTGCACGTGTCTGAAAGGTTTCCTGCTGGGGCACAAAGTGAGTTACTTTTACTGGTGTCATGTCCTGACGTTGTGGGGAACACAGCACTGCTGAGGTGGTGTGCTAAGAGAGTACGTATGTATGTATTTTCTTTTTCCCCAGTGTCTCTTGAAAGACAAGAATTCCTGCCTGTATCTTGAGTCTGTGCTGCACAACAAGCTGTCTGTTTGCAGCTGGCAATTTGCACAGGACCTGTATCACATGCGGAATTCGTGACTGTGGTTGGGGAGAGCGTTGATGTCGTGTACTGTACATGAAATGTATGTGATCTCTTTGGGGGTCAGGATCACTACATCTGTGTTGAGAGCATCTTATTTCTCCCCCCTGTACCTTAACTGGCTAAAACAACCCAATATGCAGGTTTTTCTGAAAAACTTGGGAAGAAGAGTGGAAAAAATAGCATATAACTCAAATGAATGAAATGGGTAAGGTTCCCCTGAGCAAATAGGATTTATAGTAATTTCAATATGTGTGTGGGGGGGGAAAATACTGACAAGTGTAATAAAAGAAATATTGGTGATTTTTTTCAAGCAATTGCTGTGTAAAATATTGTCCTTGGGACAGAAAATTTACCTTGATGCTGAAATAATGCCTTGGGTCTCTGCCTGTCAGCATTATATCAAAGCCTCAGTACATTTTTCATTTCCCCAGGCATTATTTTCCAGCTATTGTCCTCAGTACCAAACTCCATTCATAACATATATTTATAGCTGGAGATTTTTCATAATATATAAAAATTAGGAAGCTGCCACAAAATGGCTTTTGGTTTCCTCTGAGACTTGCAAAATAGATGTTAAAAGCAAGTGATTTAAGACAGCAATTTTATTAAAAATGTATTATTGCCATTTGTAGCTTTCACAGCTATTCTTCAGAACTATCTCAGGCTTCCAGGAATGAAGTATGAAGCTTTGAATCTGCAGCTTTGTTTTTAGTTTATTTTAAACTTTGAGGCAACAAATCTGCTGGACCAAGTGTATGCCAAATAAAAATGTGTGCCAGATATATGCCAGCAGAGCTTCTGATTCAGTCTCTCTCATTTCAGTGGGAGACTAAGGACTAGCTGTATTCAGAGACTTAGTTATGCAGATCAATACCCATGTGGATTTACAAATGTCTAAGGAGGCTGTGTTTCCTTGCCATGGGCTTTGGGAGTGAGCTACCTGGCTGAAAGCTGCAATAAGTACCTAGGTACCATTTGGGAAAATCAGCTATGGGCCAGATGCATTTTTCCAAATCACACAGAAGCTGGAATGAAGCAGGAATTTACACCTAGATTTCTGTGTTCTAGCTGGTGACTTCCTCCATTTGGAGGCTAGGCTGTGCCATCTCTGGCTTGCTGACTTGGGGTCATAACTTGCATATTGATCAAGGTCTCTTTTAACATTTTATTTGCTTCCAAACGATCAGCATGTGCCAGGCTGTATTTCACTGGTCAGTCTGTTAAAGTGGTAAAAGTGATGGGGTTTAATGAAGACTGATCACATAGGCCAAATAATGCTGTTGGTGGGCAAGATATATAATTCACTATGAAGGTCACAAATATCTGAAAGAAGTAGAAATCCACCCATTGTTATTGGTGAGAGGAATGGTCAGTACTTGTACTGGTAATCTTCTGAAGTGGCAGGAGAAGACTGGCTCTTAGGACAATACATTCCCATTTGTGGTGTAGGATACCTGGCAACTGGGGTGTGTGAATAATAATTTTGAAAATTTAAAGATGTCAGTGCTTTCTATGTACTTGTTCTGGTCCCTGTGCACCTGTGAATTACTTCATGCAGACACCTTGAGAGCCAGAGATGAAACAGGTCTTTGTGACCGAGGAAGGATTTCCTTAGTGCAAGACATAGCATTGTGTCCTGCTTTTGCTGGACACGTGGGATTGGGGTGAAAATGTTGCTGCCATGCACACCTCTCCTTTGCATAACAACATGAAGAGAGCTGGTAGAGAATTTCATCTTTGAAGGTTCTTCCCCCCCCCGCCCCCCCCAATTTGGTTTTATATTGGTTTAGGTAGCTCATATGTTTTCTTGCTCTTCAATTGTTTGCAGAGGAAGGAAAAGTAAGTGTAGAAAAGACTTGACTGTTCAGTATAAGCTATTGAATAAGTTGACATTTATGTCAATAGTAGTGGGAGAAATTCAGTTCAAGTTAGCGGTAATGTTTGTTCTGCACACCCTGCTTTGTGAGCCTATTTAGTGAGAGAAAACATTTCTTTATATCTCGAGATTTTCATGCTACATTATATCATCAAGAAATTCTATCATAAATTGCTATTTTGTCATTAAAACTGTGACACATTTTTTTAGGAAACCTACACCTTCATAAACAAAGCAAAATAGCAGCATTAAAGCAGACAGGATATACTTCAAGGTAGTGACTAGATCACTGCTTTTTCATCTCCTGTTTTTATTACTCTTTGCTTCTGCTAATCGCTTCTTCAAGGGAGATTTTAAAAATGGATTGCCCCTGATGTTCTTCAGTGTCAGGTATAAATAAAGGAAAACTGCTGCATGTTATTTTGTTGGAAGCTTCTTGTAGAGCTATGTAATCAGGGCAATTAGAACTTTGCCTATAGTTTGTCTTGTGGGTTTGCTGTGCATACTAATTTCATCAGTCAAGAACTGAACGTAAGTGCCTGGCCTCCTCATACATCTGGAGACTTGCTCAGAGAGTAATGGTTTCTAAGCTAACTCCTCTGGATCCTACATTACTTGTGATAACACTTTTTCTTATCCCCTCAAAACTATTTTTGCTTTTTTGTATTTTTCTGCATTTCTCACTTCAGGGTATGGATCAGAGTCTGTGGTGAAGGATGTAAAAAGCCCAGAGCTATTGCTGTTACGGGAAGGAAATGAGAAGAAAGAGGCAGTAGAAGCTGGCTGGAAGAGCCCGTCTCAAGAAGCTACAATGCTTCCAGGACTTCCTGGAAAAGCCAGTATTGCAGTAGAGTCTGACTTCTGGCATGGGTGCTTGTACTTGGATGGGGAGGAATGACACTTGGTGTGTTCAGAGAGTAGTTTACTCTATCCAGCCTGTTGACAGTGCTAGTTTTGTGAGTGTTCTTGCAATCCTCTAGATCTTGGCATAACTCTGTGCTCTGTATCTTCCTTTGTGCATACAATATTGGTGCTCCTTTGGAAACATTTCCTTTGCAGTTCTAAAATTATGAATAATCTTATTATTAATTCTATTTAGAATTTGAGCATTAATAAGGTCATATGTATGTTATGAGCTGTGGCTGTAGAACTTGGCAAAAAAAAAATAAATCCTATGTCCCAGGATTAACCTCTTGTGCTCATAGTTGATGGAAACTAAAAATTGATGCAGCCTCAAAAATATCTTTTGACTATATGTAGCAGTCATGGTGATAATAGTAATAGGGGATATTGTTGCCAAATGTGCCTGATTTGGTCTCTTAAATACACATAAGGACCAGCAGATGAGTTTCCATTATGCCATTGGTTTACTGAAGCTGTTTAATTGAGATAGAGAAGCTATATATGAGGATATATTAAAGAATAGGCTTTTTTATGGCACTGTTAATTTTTTTTTTTTTTAATACTAGGCTAAGTTATTATTCCAATGTCAGCAAAAATTTGGAGATTTTTGGTGCTTTTGGTGAGGTGAGCTCTAGCAGGTGTGGCTGTTGGTCACAACTGGGGGGCTGTGCTGGTCAGCTCCACTGACCAGCCCTGGGAAGCTTTCCAGGGAGAATGGGAGGGACTTGGGCATCTTTGGAGCTCCAGTAATCTCAGTGCTTGTATCCTCAGGAATTTCAGAAAAACAGCAATACATACATTTTGTTTAAAACAGTAAAAAGTACCTGACAGCATGCAGGTAAAGCTGTATTTTTTTTTTTTTTGTCATGGATGTTGAGCTCTGTATTTGATAAATGCTATTAAAATAACAGTGGGATGTGAAATATACTGTTGGTCTTAATAGAACTGCTATCCATTTGCTGGCAGATCATAGTGATGTGTTACTATGGTGGCTGGAATGGTTTTTGTCACATCTGTTGCAGGTTTGGCTGCACTGTCGTGGCTGATGTTGCCTTCTGGGATGATATTCTGGCTGCTGATTAGACTCTTTTGCTGGATTTACATGTTTCTAAAGTTAGGTGTGGGTAGAGAATGGTCCTCAGGCAAGTATCTTGAGCAAGACCCTACCTGGTAACCCTTCTTAGGACTTGTTTTTCAGATCAAATTTAATGTGTTTCCCCTAAAGCATTCCCAGTGATAACAGCTTTCGTATGTGCTGTGTCTGACCATGTAACCCCCAAGAGGGTGCTCAAGGAAGCAATATGGAGAGCCTGGTACAGAGGCTACAGCAATCACTGTCTGACAAATCGTAGGAGATGCAAATATCTGGGCCAAATAATGCCAACTGCTGTGTGTGTAGCAAAGGTGAATACCTCCACGTGTGTCCTGTCTGCATGTCAGCAGTCTGTGCTCTTGAAGTATCCCAGCAAGTAGCTTGTTTGGCATATGCTGAGATGCTTGGCAATGCAAGTCTTCAAATCAAATGGAAGCATTAGTATTAATTCTTGTCAGTAATAATGTGTCTCCTTTTTATGATCTGTGAAATGATACTTGTGTTTTCTGCTCCTTTGACTACTTTTTGAGGTGATAAGGGAGGTGTCTATGGAGGGACACAGTGCTGGGCAGGCAAAAAACCTGGGGATAGGAGGAAGCCTTGCTAATGTTAAGAAATTAAGAAACAATAAACAGAGCTAGAAAACAATTGAGAGGGAAGATTTAGCTGTGATATAAGACTTGAAGGTCAAAGGCACAGACTTTGGTCAAGCTACAAATGCCACCCCCCCAATCAATTACTCCCACTCTCAAATCCTGACCTAATGGTCAAGTGAGTGGTGATGCCTGCAGAGCATCCTGGAACATCTAAGGAATTTTTCTTTCTCTGAATAGCAAGGCCTTTGACATGATGTACTAAGATAACATCAAGAATAGTCCTTCATCCAGCATTATTTTCTGGCTTTTAGAGATATTTAAAACAACTTTGTCAGCTACCAGAGTTTAGCAGGGGTGAACTTCTGAGATGCTTCTGTGATCCTTCCACTAGTGTGCTGGAGTGACAAAGCAAGGAATGGTGAGCTGACAGTGGAGTGAAAATATGGCATGGGATGAATGCAGAGAGCCTGGGAATAACTGTTGCCATAGACTTCTTAGAGCTTTATTTTTCCTTGGTATTTTAAAAAATTGAGAGCTTGTTCTATAGCAGTTAGAACAAAATACTTGCATCTGGGAAGGATTTGTGCAGATCCAGGCAATTGGTCTCACCTGAGGAAAATTCAAGGTCAAGCTAGTGTTAGTTATCTAATTTAAAGATGCAGTCTGGCTGTCAATGTTGTTTTTTCATTTTTCAGCATGAAATATTACTAAACTTGTACCTCTCATCCAGGTCTGTTTGTTGGCAGTATGGGGTTCTGCTACTATATAATTTATCAAATTGACTTTTTTTCCTTTTAATTGCAATTACTGGTCTAATTAATAGTGTAATTAACCCCCACAACCATTTGGAGCAGTGGAAACTGCAAGGTGTTTCCTCCTCTTGGTAGTGCCAGCACACAGTGAACGTCAGTTGAAATGATGTAAGTTCAAGCACTGAAAAACCAAGCCATGGGCCTGGCTTTAAGTTCTGTGTGTTTTTCCTGCCTCCTGTGTGTGGTGTTGTGCATGTCTGTCCTTCGACTCTCACTACCAACAGTAACAGTGGCAGGGCTGATGTCACAGCATGACCTTACCCTGTGCAGTGAGTTCCACACCCGGTGGCTGTGAATGGGAGGTGCCTGCTGAGTGTGAGTGCGGGCTGATGGTTTTGTTGGATCCTACTCTTTTTCCCAAGACACGACTGTAGATGTCAGTGTTTAACTAGCACAGTGCTACTGACTGCCCTGCTGAGGGAGTTTCAGTCAACATTTGATTCTGGCTTTTCATTGCAAGGGGAGAAATGTGCTTTCCAAATTGGGACTTGGTGTCTGAAAAGAGAGGTCTTGTATACTTCAGTGTAATAGTGCTGGTTTTATAGCCAGTTTTTCCTCATTCTTAACGAAATTCCCTCTCTGACCTTGTATGTTCCCACAAAAAAACCTCCAAATTCCATTACAGGCTTGTAAATACCTGCTGTGGATTTTAAACTGTGGGTTTTGGGTTCTTTTTGACATGTGGCCATGCTTTATTGCCAAATTGTATTCACGAGAAGCATAGAATAGTTCTGTATGCTTTTAGTATTTCCTGAATTTGTAAATAGTATTTTGACCAAGGACTTGTATAGTTCAATTAATGTTTCTTAACAGGATAACTGAAGCTCAGAGGAGGCTCCCATTAATAGCAGAAGGCTGTAACAATAGAACATGATGATTTTTGAGCCATATATGTATCTTTATTTGTATAATCTCATTAAGCCCTGATTTTTTTAAAAGTCTGATTTGAAGGGCACTGAGCATTCTAATTAGATTCTCTTTTGCCAAACCCAAAATATGTTTAGAAAATGAAGGTGAGGTAATATTATCAAGTTTTGGAGCATATGATCAGTTGTGGAGATGAATTCTTGTGTTATGTGAAGGCTACTGGTTAAAATATATGTAACAAGTACATATTATTTCCAAAATAGGTATGCTGCTAGTATTACAATGTGAAACACAGTTAATTTATACTCCTGTGTCTGATTTTTTTCAGGATAGCAGGCATTGCATTTTATGCTGGGCTTCCAGGCAACTGCATCCATCCAGTGAAATCTTTCAGTTAATAGGACAGTGTGTAAATAGGACTTGAATGCAACATATTCTGACTGCCCAGTGCCAGACGTAAAGCCTTGCAGAGTGCTTGTTGTTGCATACTCACTTTGTGGTTTTATCAGCATTCTAGTTAAAATTTAAACAGGTCAATAATATTGCAAGTTGTAATTGAAAAAGATGAGGAATTCCAATAAAAAGAATTATAGGGAAGATTTCTTGTGAAAGTAATGTGTTGGTAATATTCCCCACAAGAAACTCTGAAAATGCTATAGGTGAGATAGGGCAGTCATTTAACGTGTTTTGGTATTTCTATGCCCAGCGTGGGGGAAATGTAGAAAAACCAAATTCATCTAGTTGCAATTTTTATGTCAAGGTTCCTAACTTGAGAAGATTTGTCCAAATTTGGCCAGACTGTGCTCTCAAACACTGCAAAATTCCAGCTGGGACAGGACTTTACCACCTGTGTCCTAATATCCCTGACTATTGCAGAATAGGGAATATCAGATGGGTATTGCCTTCCCTGAGATCCTCACTTTGCTCTCTGGAGACTTGTGCCTTGGGTGTGGAAAGGGTGGCTGTGGGCTTTGCGTTTGGGGGGACAGGAGTGCAGAAAATGGAAATGGAGTGTCTACAAGAGACAGAGTCACTGGAAGTTGCTTCCAGTGGAGAACATAAATGCTACTTAAGAAGGACCTGAATTGATTTCTTCTGGAATATTGTGTACAGATGTGACGACCCGTGTCCAAAGAAAATAAACTGGTGCAAAGAAAGCTTGCTAGTATGATAAGGAAAACAGAGAGCTCACTTTATGAGAGGAGACTGGAAGAGGTTGGCTTGTTTGCTTAGCATAGTGTTGCAAAGGCTAAGAGGGGGATAAGTTTGCCTATAAATATATCTAGGAGATAAATGTCAGGCAGGGAGAAGGCTCCAGCCGGAGACCAGCTACAGCTTAGTTCCTAGTAATGGCTGTTGCCTTTGCAGGGGTATAAAACTCCTATTGTTTTGCTGGCTGTGAAAGCAAAAGCCCTGGTGTTGCTGTCCAAGGGCAGTGGTGGGACACAAACCATAATGTTGAAGGTGGTGATCAGTCAGCAAAGGACTGACAAAAGAAGGGGCCTATGATCCTTTAGAGCAGGTTTCAGGGGAGGGGGACAGACCAGCCCTTTCACCAGACTGATTATGATGCACAAGGACCTTTCTGTCTTTGACAAATGGAGTACACTTGTAGGGTCCTGTCTTGCTGTCTAAACATGGGCAGCTCAAGGATTTCTAAAGCAGATGCAGGTCTTTCAAAATGGACCATGGAAAAGCCCCTGTGTAGAGGCTGTTCTCTCCATGCCACTAGTTGCCAATAATTTTAAGTGTAGTGGCTTTGCCCTGTGAGAGTGTCTGCACACAGACACTGAACTCTGCCTGGGCCAAGATTCTGTCACCAGGAGCTCCTTTCAATTGAAAGCTGACTTAGAGATCTGTACAGAGCAACTCCCAGTGAAAATGCTTCACAACAAAGAGAATAATAAAGAGAAAAGTCCTCTCTCTGGGAAGACTTTCTGGGTTATATCCAGTTTGGACCACTGTAGATCCTGTTCCCTGTAGGAAGGATGTGTGCAATTTTCCATGTTGAATTGAAATTTAATTTTAGCCTGAGGGTCATGTGTACTGCAGCACCTTATGGAATGATCTTTTTGCTTTGCAAAGACACCGCTGAATTTACTACATTGCTGGAAGAGATATCTTGATCCCAAAACACTAATTGCATCCTGTTTGCATTGAAGAATTTGTTCTGCGTTTGTGAATCATCTGTGAGAGCTGGTTGTGATTCAGTGCCTCCTACAATCACACCTGGTCAGGCCTTCATTTGCACAATCTCCATGGCTGTGATTCAGCTGAAACAGGATCTTGTCTGCTGGGTTCTTAGGGTTGCTGTAACTTGGAAGAAATTTGTTAATAGAGTCAAAACCTGTGCCTCCCAGGAGAACTTGGAGGCTCAAGAAGCCATTACCTCTCTACTTTTTTGCCTCTTATAAGAATTGGTGTCCAAAGGGCAGGTATGCTGAGTATTTTGAAAGTGTTTGCTGCAGGAGAGCAAATGCTCTCTCTACATTAGCATTTTAGCTTTAAGAGTGAATTTTTGAATTTTGTATCTAAACTGTCCTTGGTTAGAGTACCTTCGTTTGCATCATGGGACTGCCTTGGAGTATATATCCTAGTTTTCTTTGGTATTCTGCAGCTCAGTTTCATCCAAATCTAGGATTCCATTTAATATGCTCTGATGACCAATGGGCCTTTTTGTCAGTGGGACCAACAAGATTTGAGCTGAAGTGGAATCTCTCAGAAATGTGTATAATGAAATTATTTGGTCTTTAACACCATCTATTTACTCTGTAGATCTGTTCCCATTGTGCTTTGCTGCTTGTCGGAGTAGGCATACTACCTGAGCCCTTCACAGCTGGTGGCAAAGAACCTCTCTTAGGCAGGAATTCTTTCAGTGTCAAGAAGATAATCCAATGGAATATATGAATATATGTTGGTAGACAGTCCATTGTTTTAAAAATGTCAGCTCTGAGGTGTCTTTGTGGAAGGTTTGGTTGCACAGAACTTTTTCAAGGTTTCTTCAAAAAGGCTTTTCAGTGTTTGAAGCAAGTATTCAGCACACCTAGAAATCCATCTTGTCCTCAGGAGTTGTGAAGGTTAGCAGTAGGATACTTGGCAAAATGCAACGCTTCATCTTACAGGGTACCACCCAAGTGGAAATTGTAAGATCTAACCTTTCATTACTATGAACACCCTCATGACCATGGGCAATTTCTGCTCGTTGCTTCTGTTTCTATTCCTATCTTTTCTGCTTTCAGTGTCAGCAGAGGGCACTTTTCTGGAGAGAATTATCTGTTTTGTGGGCTCTAGTAGCCGGAGAGTGCTCATGGTTTGCACCTCTGGATGCTTCTGAAATGGAAGTGAATATAAAAGCTTTCACAGGACAGGGTAATTACCTTTCTTGTATCCAGTTAGTTCTTTTGCAGTACATTCAAGACAAGCCTCTGGAGCACCTGTGTGGAAATCTAGAAGAGTCAAAAAGGATTAAAGGGATAACTAGTGTACAGGGCATAGAGGGGAATAAGACATTTTTTAAATAATTAAATCAAGGAAAACCAGTGGTCCTCTCAGCTTATTTGTTGTGAAGAGCAGATGGAATCCCTTTTTAAGCTTTACATGCTTTCTGGAAGCAATAATACCCACCTAAAATCAGGGCTAAATTTGGCCCTCTGTTACACAGCAAAAAGTGATGATGGGTCGACAAGTGACTTGTGTGATGTTGATTCCTAGGAAGGAGGTTTTAGTTTGAGAGTCTTTCAGAGCTTCATAGCATTCCTGCTGTATTCCCTGGTAGCGATGGGCTTGCCTTGTGGGGGCATTGGGATGCTTAATGGTTGTCAGGTTCTCCCCCACAAAAGATCCACGCACAAAAGGAAGTCTGAGTCTTCAGAATGGCTTCAACCTTTTACAATTTGTATTGGGAGAACGTTGGATGAAAATCTGTGACTGACACTAGTGGAGTGCCCACAAGCAGTTATTTCTAGCTACATGCATTTTGACTTTTCCGATCATCTGCTGGAGTATAACCAGTCCCAAACGCAGGCAGAAGAGCCTCTAGACTCGTTGTCCTCTTTTCCTTTTGTGTTCAGGTACTGTCTGTTGCAACAAGTACACTCAAATGTCTTGGCACATTTTGTGCCAGTACTTAGCTGCTTCTGCAGTGAAAGGCTTCATCCTGAGCAGATGGCAGTAAGAGTGGCAGGCTGTCTGTTTAAACCATTCTCTTCTAGGTGTCTCTGCCCTCTGGGTAGCTCGATAGATGCTTGTTTTCAGGTAGTTTATCTGCAGTAAAGAAGCTGTGCCCTTGTTTGGGTTATCCTCACCCTGAAGATCCTGCTAGTGGGGGAAGAACTTGCTTCTGGAATTGTTCTCTCTGAATCCCAAGGACAGTTTGTCCTTATCAAGTGATAGGGACAGGCTTGAAATACAGCTGTAACCCGACTTATGTTGCTGGGTCAACTCTCTGGTAAGCAGGACAGTATGATGCAAATCAGTGTTGACTTGACCTTACATAACATTTTTGTCTTGGCTAAGCCTGGACAAGTACTCTTGAAATACTTGCATACAATCTCACCAACTTTCTAAAAAACTGGAACAGTAACTTTAAGAGTTAAGCTAGTGGATAACTTCAGGGATATGATGCTGATTTTCATAAAAAGAATTGTTCGTTGCAGAAATAATGTGTTGGTTTTATCCTGTAGACAAACTTAGCAATTTCTTGTGGCTTGCTCCCAGCTACTTTAGACTTTTTCTTCCTGTGCTGGATGTATATTTGATATAATATTATTAGACTTGCTTGCAGTAATCCTTAGAGATAGTCACTCTTTCCATTAGATCAATAACACTTTCCTACTGAAGTGCTTTTTTTGAAGGATAGTCATCCCAAATGTGGTATGCCCATTATAAAACCCCGTAACTTTTAATTAAAACAGATTGAGGTTTGCACCTTCTGTTATATAGTCACACTTGGAATGATATAAAACGAGAAGTTCTGTACAGGAAAGCTTTTTGCTCAGATATTGCGAGTGTTGTCTCACCATCTACTTATTTCCAAAGAGAGATAATATTACCTGTTTTCCTCTGAAGCTGTGGCTGGCAATAGATATGGTATGTGTCAGAATGCATTAATATTCCAACGACTGCTGTCATGACTGAGAACAAATGCTGATATAATCAGGGTGCAGGATGATGTGCATGCAGACCAGTCCAGTTTAGGCATCACTGAACTGTTAATAAACATGGTGTGCAAGGGCAGGAGTTATGAACTCACCAGGTTACCAGCACAGTAATTCTCTCTAGAAATTCCCTCCTTTATTTGCCAGCCACAAAGAACAGTGTTTGGCCATAAAGCATGCGGAATAGTTTGTTGGAGTCTTGGCCTTGAGAGAGGCAACCTGAAGTGCCAATCTCCAGCAAAAGCACTGTGAGTAACTAGTTCTGGAGGCTGAACAGAAGTGTAGAATTGTTTCACACTGTCCTGAGACACGAGAGCTTTGTTCCATGCCAAAGTGAAAATCCTAAACAACTATCCATCTAATGAATTGTCCTTTCAGTTTTCAGCTTTTTTGAGAATTTTTTTTAGAGTTTAAATGTTTTGATGTATTTATTTTTGCCGGTAAGTGGGGTCTGAATCTAGGAGTTTACTGTGAAGCTGCAGAAAAGAAATAAGTAATTTTTTCATGTAACTTTCATATCCATCCTTAGCCCTTGGAAACCATCCCCAGACCTCAGAAGGTCACATGTAGCATAGGCAATTGAGAGCACCTTTGTTAGTGCTTAACACCTCTGTCCTTAGCAGGTGCTAGAGTAAAAGCCTAATTTGTGGAGATTATGCACTTAAATATCAAAGGAATACATTACTAGTCTCAGCTTCTTGTATTTATTTGATGTTGAGCCCTTTATTTTCAACCCTGCCTGTGTAGAGGGGTGGAAGGGGTTTGCAGTGTGGTGTTTACTGAGTGTGATGGCTCAGCCAGTCCTTCCCCTCCTGCTACAGCTCATATGTGAGACCTGCATGCAGCTGCCTCTGCTTCATCTGCATTCAGAGCCTTCTCCAAGGCAGTTATTTTACCACTGAGCGAAAAATAAAGGTGATGTTTACTGGACGTGCAGTTAGCCCAAAGTCATCTTTTGCAGAACAATGTTATAGGTATGTTTTTAAATGGTGAGAGCAGGATTTATGTGACTGGTGCCCTGACTTTGCTACCTGAATTGTGGGAAGGAAAATGAGGCAAAATATTGTCACTTCTTCAGATTCAACCACTTCAATCAACAGTTTCACGTCACAGACACTGTTCAAGACAGATGGACAGTGCCTAGCAATATTTTGGTTTTTAAATGACAGCTATTACTGGGCTTTGAGAAACATGGGCACCCAGAAGCCATGGGGAACTGTGGTGTCTGTGAGCTGTGCTGGAAAGACTTCATTCTATACCTCTTGTTAAGTACCTGCAAGTCCAGTACAAACTTCCCCTTCTGGCACCTGGGGGCTGTGCATACTTATTTTAGAGCAGAAATACAACTTGCAATGAGCTACATTTTCATCGTCCAGTATACCTCCCTAAACCTTTGGGACAAACTCCTCTCTGCTGCAGACCTTGCATGCTGAGAAGCTTCTGTGGGAATGACTCAGCGTTGGCATAATAAAAAGGTTAAAAAAGGAGTAAATGTTCTAAACTGTGGCTTCAGCTGTCTTTTGACTTCTGACTTCAGGACGAAAGGCTGCCTCATGAAACACCACCTCCTGACTTGTTCCAGCATCCGTCCTTGTGTGAGGTTCCTGTGCCCCCTAGGCACCGTATTGAATTTCTTCCCAGTGTCCAATGTATTTATCTGCTTAGTGCTCTGCAAGGCGCAGTGCTGCTGCTGTCCCCAGGAGTGGGCCAGTGCTGCACAGAGGAACTCTGTCTCCTCCAGCTGACACCACCAGTGACATAAGGATTTAAATCGGGGCTCCCAGTGGGTTAGTGCTCAAACTGGGCATCTTCTGTTCCACCTTGCTGTGCCTTCAAATCTGGCTTTTATCACACCACAGGCATTTAATTATTTCTCGGTCATTGCTGACCTCAGTAATTGTCTGGAAAATTCTGAAAGAAAAAAAGTATCTTTCAGCTTTTGAAAAAAAGTATCTTTAAGCTTTTAAGAAAAAGTTCTTTGTTTAGTCACTTATCCAAGCCTCTGGGACTTTGCTACTGCTTTGTTAGCCTGCTGGGGAAGAAGGCCAGTTGTGAGTGTGTTTTCGGGACCATTTTAGCTTACAGGCCCTTGTGAACATCCTGCTGTTGGGTGTTGGCATGGGTAATGTTGCAAAGGCATAGTTTTTTTCATGAGCGCTATTTTTATGAAGAAAACACAGTATTGGAAGTTTCTGGGCTCTTCTTGATTTGATGATAATAGAGAGTAATTTGATTTCAGGGTGGTAGTGAAAGAGTTAAATGCTTTGTAGTGTAGCCATATGTCCCTAAAACACACATATATGCTGAGGAATGTTTTTGTCTATAATGAATACTAAATAGTGTACTAGCTAATGTGTTTTCCTGACCAAGTAAGCTCATTGTCTTTTAAATTTCCTGATTGTAACAGTGGGGAGATGTGTATGTATATATACTTTTTTTTTCCTCCCTTCTGAAAGAGTTTGCTGTGAGGCAGCTGTGATGTTAAAAGTGGTAGGAAGTTTTTGATTGTCATTACAGTATTGCTTTAATCTTGTTCTGGAGGTGAATTTAGACAAGTAAACTATTCCTTACAATATAGCCAAGTTTCATTTAATGTGGTGGGATTTTGACCTCTGATTGCTGTGGATCCCTGATTTGCTTTATTGAGATTGATTCTGAGGCTCAAAAGGAGAATGGCTGTTGAGACTTCACTGGTGAAAGGGAAAGACTGAGTCCCTACAGTAGCATTAATTACTGCCTGGAGCAACTCAAGAAAGGAAAGAAAGAAGCTGACAGGTCACTGAAACATTCCTGTTCTAGCTCAGTTTCTGTGGAAGTAACAGAAGGAAAATATAGTGCTCTTTACATAACATTTTATTGTTTACTCCTGATTAGGAAAGATCATACTAAAATGACAGTTTTTCATATTTACTTTTCATTTTGCTGTTCTTGAATTGTTTTAGATTTCTGTTATGCCTTTTAGGGATTTTTATATGTAAGCACTTGTGTCAAAGGAGAAAAATGCGTTATTGTTGTATGCTGTTGTTTTTATATCAGGGAGATGTGAAATATTTCTGGCAGTGCATTACAAACAAATGGAGTGGTTGTCTGTGTTCAGTAGTGGTGATTTGTGCTATTCGTTCTTAGAGGAATTTCATCCTTAATTTCTCTTTTCTTCAGCAGTAGTTGAATATTTGTTTTTAAAGTTGGAAGAGGACTGTATTTTATACCAAGCAGTCCTGGAGATCCAGGTAGGAGTTCTTGGTGTTTAGCAGAGCAGGATAAGGTTTTAGAATGAACTTGAAAATGTAAAGCTGTGTCAAGATTTATTTTAACAGTGGAGTTGTTCAACATGGAATTTGTTGTAAAGACTTTTCTGTTACAAGAGTTCCCTTATTCTCATTACTGTTCCTGCCCAGGTTTGAACATGCTGAACCATATCCTCATGCTGAATTATGTGCAATGCTCATATTTTTTCTGATCTACTCAAGGAAGAGTGATAACACAGAGATATATATCTTTGGGTGTTGCCTCTATTGATATATCTTAATAATGCAGGATTTTCATCATTTTAGTGCCTTTAATATACTCTCTGTTGCTCTTATGGCTCAAAATGAGCTTTAAAAATGGTTTTGTTATAAAGAGAATGATAGAGGGTAGAGAACATTTGCTTGTGCAAGAATGTTGCTTGTGCATGTTATTAGATTATGATATTTGTATTAATGTTTGAAATTAGTGCAGGGATGTAAGGAGGGTGTTTTATTCCTGCACAGTTGATTTGTATGTGCAAAGGCAAGTGTACACTTGTGAACATTTCCCTTTCAGGAATCTGTGACCTGCCTCTGAAGCTTCTATAGTTTTGAAAAATGTTTGTTTGTTGTTTGTTTGTTCCCCCCACTCCCTGAGTTATACAAAGTTTTGGGTGGTGGTTTCACGTGCCTTTTTAAATTTTTTATTTGAGATCTCCTTGGTGGCTTTGGAGGTCTTGCACAAAAGGGAAGGATGTGCCAATCAAGCTTTTCATTCAAAGGGAAGTTATTCAGAAGAGTGTTTCTTTTATCAAATTGTGTAAATGAAAGAGGCCCAAAGGAAAAGACTCTGTCTAGAAGCAGAAGGAAAGCATCAGCCTGACTGCAGAGGAGGAAAAGTAACTAAAATATTTATTTCTACTAGGTTGGAGTACAACATATGTTAGGCAGGCTTGACTTTTTTGAAGCATGAACTTTACTGTGACATGTTCTGCTACACGCAGCAACAAACACTCCCTAAAGCAGAACATCAGGCGGAACATTCCGTGAGCACAGGGTGGTGGATGCAGGATGGTGTTTCTTTAAAAAGAAGTTGGCATTTCTCAAAAACCATGGCAAATATGCCGTTATTTTTATTTTCTACACAACCTGTGAGGTATCAGACATGTTCTAATGAGATTCTGAAATACCAAGCTTATAAATATTGATAGCGAAACTTTGTTCTCATCCATGGAGAGAGATTACATTTTGCAATTATACAGCTTCACTCATGTGAACTGTATTGCAATTTGTTCTGTCTCCTTCACAGGAGAAACTGTTCAGAGTTACAGTTCAATCTCTGTTCTCAATCAACCCTCTTTTGCCACCTGCATTTCGTAGTTGATGAGATATTTAAAATTGCCTGTTGTTCAGAGGATGCCAAACAGGGAGATTTCAAAGGCTTATGTGCAAAGCTTATGAGAAGGAAGCAATTGCTTTTCTACTAGAAGAATGTCAAAAATCATGAATATGTCATTTTAAGGAAAATGATGTATTTTTAACCAAAACTGCTAAAAATATTGATGTGTTAAAACTTACTTTTTCCCAAGGTTTTTTATTTTTTTTACATTTGTTTCAGGGTTTTATGGATAAATTCTGTGCAATATCCTCAGAGACAGGTCACAGCACGTTCCAGATATTACATGTTATTGTGCAAAACTGTGCTGTAACCCAGTAGTGTGCTATGGTCCTTATATCATCTGCAGTGAAACCATACAAGATTTTGTCTGTCTTTGGTTCATCACAGTAAAATCCATCAGAAATTTCGAGGCCTTATTAAACTTCAGACTTAAAACTAAAATAAAACAAGCCCCCAAATCTCATAAAACACAAAGGAAGCAACACAATACTTAGTTTTCTTTGTTAATTGTCCTCTTGCTGCTATTTTATCAGGTGGACTTAATTGTGAAGTCTGTGAATATTAAAATTGGACCTCCTTTCATTTTGGAGGTGTCTCTCCTTAAGTCTGACTGGTGCACTGATTTGCAAGCGACATATGAGTGCAGAGATTGCTTTTCATTCTTTCAGCCTTCACTTAGATATATTAGTTTAGATTCAGTAGAGAGAATCTGCTATGAAGGATGGCTGACAGGTACGTAGTCTCTTGTAAACTAAGCCCTGTACGTAATCTGATGCTGCTTGTCTAGTATCTTTGAAGCTGAAGACAAAGCTTTAGAATCTGATTTGAAATAAAAGATATATCAAGCAAGTGCTTCCTGGGAAAAAATGACTCATGTCTGCTGCTTACATATAACCCTAGTGGGAGAAAATGAGCTTTGCAGTACCTGTTTCAAAACACGGGCAGTAAAACTGCAACAGCGAAGTGGATTGTAATACACCTCACACCAGAGGGATGTTTGTAAGGACATGGAGGGCTGTTCAAGCTGGCTGCTGCTTGTCTGTCTGTAGTGCTGTCCCTGGGTTTTGATCTTGCAGAGCTATTGGGCAGCAAGGTCTGTGTGCTCCAGTGTCAGACCCTGAGCACTGTTCAGGACCCTGCTGCTCTTTGCTCTTGTTTGACTTGCTCTTTTTCCTCTCTGCTGCATGGAAACCCTATTGCTGTTCAACTGGGGGGCCCCTTTCAAGGGCCCTTGCTGTGATACAATAGGTCAAAACCATCGTGGGGACTGGCGACCATGTAAAGATAAAATAGAAAGATAAGAATCCTGTGGCACTTCATGTCCTGCACCAGCTGCAGGCTGCTTGCCCGCTATCACACAGTTGCTTGTATTTTTGAATCTGCTGACTATAATTTTCTGTGATTCTGACTTTGTTCTCTAAGTAGAAAACAGGAACAGGTCACACAGTGAATAGATCAAAGCTGCTTTAATAGTACACTTTTTGTCAAATGTACATACCCATAGCAGAGCTGTATTCAAACTGAATGCTGTTAAGCTTTTATTGGTACCCAGTGAGAGCATGTAAATACATAAGATATTGAAGTAAAATTACATCTTGAAGTTCTTGCCCTCAGAATTATGCAGGCATTGATTTTCAGTATATATTGCAGTTCCTTCATGCAGAACCATAATGTATTTACTTACTATCTTGTAGAAGGGCTTATGAAATTACCTGCTTCTGGGAGCATGAACCTGTGTCAGAAATGAGGCAAAAATCAAACACAAGCAAAACCCCAGATATCTCCAAGTGCCTGAAGCCATACTGTCCTAGGTTGTGATTTGGCAGAAGAAGCAGGGGCATCCCAGTTAAGCACTTGTACTTGAGTCACTGCAGAAATCTATACTCTGCTGCAGAAGGGGATTGCTCTTTAGGTACAACTTTTTCCTTAGATGAGACCATTGAGACTGACAGACTCTTCTGTCAGTCTGCCTGGAGACTTTTCTCTCCACAAAGTGAGCAGCTTCATGTGATGGCCAGGGGTGAATATCACAGCCAAGCTGCCGAGAGAAAAATCCTTGTGGAAGGAATGAGGCAGAGGAAGATGAGACTCACCTCTCTAACTTAGCATGTCTGCTGGGTTACTGAAATATGAGGTGAAGTTAAAGCAACATGAACTTAGAAATTGTTTTTATGATGTGCAAACTGTTCTGATAAATGTACTGTGAGGGAGAAACCTGCAGTGGATGGGAGCTCCTCTGGGCTTTGTGCCAAAAAAAAATCATATGGCTGTGGCGGGTACCATGCTGTAGCTGCACTAACAAATTCTAACAAGTGGGTGAACAAATGTTTATTGGCAAGAATTTAGAGAACTTGAACTCAGCAATGGATGAATATGACTGTATATGTTTTGGCCTTCTTGGACCTCGGCTGCATCAAGCGGACATTCTCTGGGTATTATCCTGGACTTTGGCATAGCCCTTTGGGATGAACATTCCCCTGGAATACCACTGTGCAGGGCAGCCTGGGATAATGGAACAGCCATGTGGCAGGAGGCTTTGTCCATTTGTGCTTTATTAAACTGGCACAGTAGGTATTAAAAAAAACAGGTACTCTGTCTTTTGTGTATAATGAAATGACTTCTCTGTGCAATTAAATACAACATTCTTCTTTCTTTTTGTCCTTTGTGTTGGCAGTTACAACCATTCATGTCTCTGTCCCTTTTTCATCCTCTTATCCCCAACATATCTGCTTTTCACTGATAGCTAGATGATCTCTTCAAGGACGTGTTCCCTGCTTTAAAATATCCTTTGTGGCAGTGGGTGTTCTTCATTCACATGACTTCAGTATTCAGGTCCTAGATTTTAAAAAGCCTTCCCTGAATTCACTGAATGAAAATGCTGTGAAGTGTAATTACCTTGAATTTAGAGTAAACTTAAACCCTCTTGAAGCAAATGTGTGTAAAACTTCGATGTTTTGGTGGAGAGAATACCATGATGATCAGTCATGGATGTAAAACTCATCAGTGTTTCAGTGCTGTGGTTTGTGGTGGTATGGATAATTCCAAATGTGAAGCTCTGCCCAGTGCAAAGCAGCAGAGATGCGAAGCTGTCTGTGCTTTGTAAGTCACTTAAAGCAAGGAGAACTTTCCCAACCACAGGCTGTGATAAGACAGTAGGCTTTAGATGTTCCCCTAATGCACTGCAGCATGTATGGAAAAGTTAAATGCTTTAGAATGTGTGAAAAGTTAGTAGAATATCTGCAGTGAGTGTTCTCTGCTGATATTAAGGGGAAGTGACTGGGACAGAATATGTATTCTGTGCCACAGAATATGCTTTCTGTGCCTCATCAGCTAAGGCTGCAAACAGATTTCTCACGGAAGGGTGGTGTTCCCGTGTGCCTCAAGGACACTTGCGGATGTATTCCCTCAGTGCTTACCTGTGAAGGTTTTTCACAAGCTGATGCGTTAGCTACCTTGCATTTGTTCAAGGAAAATTCACACATAGAAAGGAGAATTTGAACAACCCTGGGCAGTCCTTTTATTATAATTCAAGATTAGAAGGATGACATTTTTCATAATTAGGGAAAAAAGCAGGAGCAGCTGAATGACTTCTTGTTATTAAAGAACAAGTGAATATTCCTGGCAGATATGTGAATATGAACATAAATTATGCTTTTGGATTGTTAGTAATAAGGTAGTGAATATTTCTTGTTAATGTAGAGATACTTCTCTAGAATTGTTCGCTTACTTGCAATGTAGTGGCTGTGTTCTAGGACAACAAAAAATAATACTGTATATCAGTGTTTTCTTTCCATATTTTTGTAGCCAATTGAAGCTCATAAATTCATAAATTCTGATGGACTGAAGTGAAATACAAGTGCAATAGGGAGATGATCTGTTTATTTTTGTTACTGTTATTAATATTGCAGCTCATGAAGACAAACACTGAGTAATGGAAAATCAATGTAACAGTAACTCCTACTAAAATTGGGCAGCAAAGTTGTTTGACAGTAAGAAAGAGAGAAAAATATTAGTATGTGTTTAGAATGATTCCCTGAAAAGTGGCATCCCTAGTGAGGTCTTTCCTACCTTTATCTTTGGGGAGGTAAAACTGTTGTTTTGAATTTCAAGATTAAACTGCTACTGTTTGGACTAATTAGCAAAAAGAATTTGAGATTTCCTAATCACTGAGCAGACCATACTTCCAGACTGTTTCCTGATAGAGCTTCCTGGGATCAGGTCAGAGCTGGATCCAAGATCAGTTTAAATACTCTTGAATACCTAGGTCAGATTGAGAGTAATGGAGCTGCAGTGTGCTGGAAGAGAGCTGAGCTCCTGCCACCCATGGTGCTGGATCTGTGAGGTGCACGGTGGTTTTCCTGATCCGTGCCATGTAGTAAAGCTGTCAGGAGTTTCTTTTGCTGTTACAGAGTTCATCAGTGACTTGCAAAATGCTCTTTTGTCCACCATGCATCTGCCTGCTACTTCCTGCTGCCCAGGATGTGTCTCCTCCATGGGTTTTCCCCCAGATCATTGCTCAGCCAAAGGTCTGTTCTTCACCATCCACTTCAAAATTGTGATGTGTGACTTGAGTGGGACAAAGCATGTTTTGCAGATGGATGATTTAGAGAGGATAATCTTGCTGGTTAGCACAGGGTGTTTCACTTGCTAACACAGAATCTATTAGGTATTTGTGCTCTTTGTCTACTCTGAAAAGTCCCCTGTGGGGATTTTTGCTTGCATCCCCTGAGTGCGTTTGACCTGCTACTCTTTCCATAGGAGCATTCTGGCTATGGGAATAAGCCATTCATAAGCCATCAGATGGGAGAGTCCCTTAAGGATGCTCCTGGCATAACACAAAAGCATTTATGATTTCTTGCTGCCTTGGGGGTCAGTTTCGTAACTGTGAAATTTGGTTTTATCCAAGTGAAGCTGTTGAAAAGCAGAGTGGGATTTTTTGGTATTTACATTGGATTGTTTTTACATTTATTTTGAATGTCATCACTAAAGCCGTCACTAAGCATAATAGATGACTTATCAATTCACTACACACTACAGGGCAAAATAGATACTATAAGTACATTTTAACTTCTTTAACCCTGTTTGTCAAGCACCAGCTTTGCAAATAGATCATACAGTTGAGAAGAAAATGTTACCATCATACTGGCATCTGGGGCAAACTGTGCAGTGCTTAGAAGGAGTGGGTGACAATGAAAAATATGTATTTGTTATGTTGAAGCAGTGAGACTGTAATCTGCTGGATACTTTACGGTAGTTAATTTTCACTCCTACTTTCTGATTATTGATACTGAGGCTTTGATGAGATGTGTTTTCTTACTGTGTTTAACCAGTTACTTGGCAAGTATTAAACTACTTAAAGCACATAATAACAAATGGATCTTCATCACTTTGTACTTAGGTAGGGAGAGGAAAGGTGTAGGGTACAGACAGCTTCATGTGGCTGCTGTTTGATTTGCATGGTGCCTGGGATGCTGTCTAGGACTGGCATAGACACGTTTCACTCTGGCAAGCTCCTGTGTGTAAAGGGAGAGGAGGAAAGCCTACTCAGTGTGTGTATGGCTCTGCAGTGGGTCTCTCAGTGCGCTCATCTGTGGCACAGCCCTTGCCATGGCTCCTGGCATGCAGGCTTTCTGCAGCACTCTCACTGTCCTAAGGTTTCATTGCAGTGCTCTTAGCAAAAGTATTCCCCTGTGTGTATCACTGCCTTACATCAGCAACTACTCCTTGCTTTGCTTTACCCTTTAACATGAAAGTTTTCTGTTGCTTTTTCTTCTGGAAGGAGCAAACAATTTTCCTATTGCAAAAATCATGTCTTCTGTCTCTACAGAGCTGTGTCCCATGCAGGTGGGAGCTGACAATCCCTGCTGCCTTCTGCTATGTGATATAAATAGATTCTGAAAAGGTGAGGCAGGTTCAGCAGCTGGAGATAAGGACAGCACAGGGAACTCAGCCAGGATGAAATGATGATGTTGTATGGCTGAGAATTTTCTTGCTGAAGCAGATATTGGCCGTGAAATGGTGGGAGTTCACAAGTATTGCATGACATCTCTTATAGGAGAGATTTTCTAGAGATCTGTGGACAGATTTGACTTTGCTTTTTACCACCTGTTTAAGTAAAAAATATTTGAAATTGGAGAATGATTATTCCCTTTCTGAGAATTTTCTCCCTGAATGCTGTTGATGAACTGTTATATTAATTTCACTGGAAAGAGAAACAAATAATTGTTTTGGGCAGGTTTGCAGGTTTAATGCTGTTTTCTGGTGCTTGCCCTGTGAAATCTCAAATTAGCACTTAGGTTGATATTAATATGTGACAATTCTGTCTCAATTACATGGCACTGAATATAGTGTCTGTGAACAGAATGGAAGGATAAGATAGAGGGTGCACCTGGTCACTGCAGAAGATGAACAATATAAGCAAACATGTATGTGCTGCCTTTCATTTCAGACTCATTGTGGGACATAGATACTTCCACACAGATCCTATTTTCCATTGAGCACAGCAGTCTGACTGTGGCAAAAGATGATGCCTATGGAAAGGAGACATGGAACAACAAAGTAAAGATACTCCAGTCTTCTGCCTATTATGAATACTCTCAGCAATTCAACAATTTAAGAATTTTTGACCCTATGGGGATGCAGAAATTCCTTAATATATTTCAAGGAATCTGACAGATTAAATCATGCTTTAGTTCTCTGTAAAATGGTTATGCTGGGGCGTGAATCTTCCAGCTTGAAAATGGGCTAAGAGAACGATATTAGAAGTTGCAACATTCTCAGTCAGAGCTGGGGGAAACAAACTAGTGTCTTAGTAGATGGGGATGACCAATAAACAATAGCTGAGATTTTCAAGAAATTAAAAAACTTAAAAAACATCTGTTAAGAGACTGCGTGGCTCAGAGACTGGTAATAAATAATATACCTTTTGCCTGTTCAGACTTAGTGTAGACCTGCAAGAATGCTGTTTTTTCCACTTATGACTGTCATAGAGCTGATAATGCTCTTGGACTCAATGTCATATATAATTGTGCTGAGTATTCATTTGTTTTGTGTATGAATGAATTTTCTACTTTGTTAGAATGATGGATTATACTCAGTACAGATGGGACTGGTGTTGGCTACAGTCTCCTCTAATTAGCTCAGTGAGGAAATTCCCATTGATCAGTGGAAACATGCTTATGCTGGTGCTGGAGTGCCTCTAAATGCTGACTTTGGCCTGTGGCCACTTGCAGGGCAAAGGTAGGTTTTAGTGCCAAGGCAGCAGCGTGGTAAGTATTTGTGCTGTTTGTTTGTGGATGAAATGTGGGTGCAAAGATACAGACCCTCAGTCCTTGTTAATGTAATTTTTCCACCCATGACACTGGAATTTAGCACATTTCCATCCTCCACAAATACTACTTCAAGTACATGGCATTGCACAATCTGTGATGTTAGTTGTGTGCAAAGTGTCAGTGACAGCAAGTTCTGTTTTTCTAATTCATTAAAAAAGCCCCAATGCTTTGTAACATATAAAATCATGCTGTCCAGAAACTCTCTGTTCTGTCTTGAAAGGAGCTCTGTATAAAAGGAGTGGAGAAACTGAATTCCTTGGGAATTTGCTAATGACAACAGTGTGTGGTCTTTACCCATCTTTTGCTCTGTGTAGCTACTCTGTGCTAAATCTGTACAGCTAAACCAGACAAGATCTCTAACAGAAGCTCCCCAAAACCCAGGAATATTGGGATATGTAGTTCTTGGTTTAAGGTCTTGATTTTGTTAGGAATGGACTGTGAACTTCTGTACGTAGTAATCCAGAGTTACCAGAATCTAGAAGTGTAGATTTTAGTTCCCTTTCCTGTTAGCATCGTGAAGTTAGAGTAGTTGAATATTTTGTTTCATGTATTTTGTCATAGTTGGGTGTGGTTAGACACTCTCTTCTGGCTGGAATCTCACATGCTTGGAGAATTGAGATGGAAGCTGTTTAATTGGCTTTTGCTACAAATCCCAAGCCCTTTCTTCCTGACATCCACTGAGATTCCATTTTATAAGTGTCTTTACTGGATGATGGATGTTGTGTTTGAGGTCTCACAGCTGAGACCAAGGCTGTACAATTTCTTCCCTAATTTAAATCTTCTCCAGATCTTGTCTATCTGAGGAGTACATGTTTGAGACTTTGCTCTGTCAAGTTGTCTTGTACCAGGAAGTGTCTGAAAAAAATCAGCACACTGAAGGACAGAAAAGTGTCAGATCTTTCTCCCTTCTCCTCTTCCCATTCTGCTTTAGTAAGAGAGGGGTATGTGACCCAACACTCTCTGGGTCTATCTAGACAGTTGTCTAGAAGAATGTGAATTCTTTTTCCTGTAGTCCGTCCTACTTTCAGCCAAGGAATTTTTTTTTTTTTTTTAGGTGGTGGTGTCAGATGAACCTAAATGTGGTGGGTATTCTTGAAGGAACATCTGTCTCATTTAGGTGGTAGGTTGGCTGGTTCTTTACATGCTTATAGAAGTTTGTCATTGCTGGTTCTCTCTCAATTTTGTTTGTGAACATTTGGTTCATCTGGTTTTTAAGTGGGCAAGTGTTCCTGAGTGATAGAGCCGCCAAATTCTCACAACTTGGAGCTGACTCCAAGTTGAATGAAGAACTGTACTTTCCTCACCAATGATAAAAGAATTGGTTTCCTGTGGGAGATCAGCTATCTTTGCAGAGCTCATTTTGGATTTCCCAGTATGTCAGGTGTTTCTACAGCAATACATAAGATGAAGGGGTATCTCTATAGATTGCTTAAGTTATTCTGAAGTTGCTTTTGGAGGGAGAATATACTTGGTGGAATATAGGACATTCTTTGGTAAAGAACCAAAAGCTCATATCTCTCTTTTCCAGACTTTTGCATTCCAGATACCTGAGCACGGGCTGAATAGATGAATCCCAGAGCTTATGACTCAAGACCGTCATTTAAGCTCGTAGAAGCACATTCTAAAAATACACTGAAAAATAAAGCTGTTCAGCTGGTCTTTTCTAGCAGCAGAAAATGAGGCTTCCAGTGATATAGCACTAGGTATTGTGTAGTGAGTTAGTAAGCATTTTAAGAATCCATTTATTCAGGGCTAGAGTTAGACATTTCTGTCTTGAGCAGCAGCCTGTTTTGTTGAATCCAGGTACTACTGACAGCAGGGGGTACTTAGAAACTGCGTGGCTAATTCAGTGGTTATGCTAACAGTAAAGATTTTTCTTCAGTGTTCATGGGGAAGATACTACACATGTATGTTGCTAATTTTAACATTAATGTTTTATCACTTACCTGTTCAGTGATGATATGTCTTTCTAAGTTTACCTGAGCTGGAGCCTTTTACAAGCTTCAAGCTTACTGTCATCCGTGAAACTCTTCTATCAGGACTGATTGTCTCTGCCAGTTATGGTGCTTCAGTGAATCACTCTGCTGAGGAGATTGCTCTACACCTCTGCATCTTAGCAAATTGCCTTCTGAGCCTTGGCACTGAAATGCTATTGGTTATGCTTCATTATCTCATTCAATAGAACTTCAGTCTCCTGAAGACTGCAATTAAGTTTCCTCTTTGTCTGAAACGCACAGAATTTAACTGCAGTCTTGTTGGTTTTCTCTGAAGCAGAGGAAGGAGAATGCAGAAAAACACCAAACCAGAGACAACACACTTTGACAGACTGTTTTTTTTTTTTATTTGGTAACTTGCTTTTCCTCTGTGTAACACTGATCTGAGATTTGTGGTTCTTTAAGCCGGGCAGTAGTACCTGGAAGTATTTATTATTGCCTGAATGGTGTCTGGTTTATTGATAGTTAAAGGAATTCTTGTACTAGTATCTAGAATCCTTTTCCTGTCTTAGGATGAACTAAATGTTTCTAGCCTTAATTTATCATGCTTAAACTCTTGGTGAGACTAGGGCTGTGAGTAGTGGAGGAAGACACAGCTTAGTGATAAGAATATTTAGACAATCCCTTTTCCTTTAAATTGTGGAAGACTGAACAAGAGATGCTCAAGTTCTGTGCAAAACCAGTGCTGGTGTTCTGCAAAAATCCAAAAATCCAGATCCATAAGCTTTAGTTCATCTTGGTCCCAACAGCTGTCCCTCCTAGTTCTTCCCTTTTCATGTCTGCCTCGTTCTATCTGCTGTGCTCAGGCCTGCTGAGTTATTCCATGCCCCTGTTGTGAGCTCAGTGGATTTTTCAAAATGACGACTTTATTTTTTTTCATGCTCTTCCTAGTCCTGCCAGACTACCCTGCAGCAAAATGCGTTTCAGGTATGAGCTCTCACCAGCCCTCTAGGAATAAGTCACTGCTTCATTTCTCATTTGCAAAAGCAATAGATTCCTCTATCTCATGGGATACAGGAATAGAAAATTCATTTGTATGGGATGTTGGGACTCTGTAGACACAAGGCTGCTCAGGTTTTTAGGAGAGTTGTAGATGTTATCATCCACGGCATTTCTTTTCCTTGTTGCTTTTTTTTTTCCTTTGGTAGGGTACTCCTGTAAAAATAATTTACTGGTCTACTGCTTTGGCAGAGAAAAATAACACTTGTTCAGAGAAGAAAACAGTATGAGGAACAGCACCCCTTCTTAAGAACTGTGACTATTAGCTTCTGTTGGATGAGGATGAATAGTAGCTTGTACTTCCTAGTTATAATGAGAATAAACACTTCTCCTAGACTGTTTTTTAAGTTCAGACAATTCTACCAAGATGCAGTGCAATGCGTTGGCTTCACTCTCCTTAAACAACCTCCCCTAACCTCATCAAACAACAAACATAGTGGTGTTTCTGCCTGTTTTCTGTGATTTGGGAGAGAAGATGAAGCTCCAGGAAGCTATGGTATGCTTCCCTCCACCTTCCTGCCACCTTCGTATGGGCTCAGCTGTAGTATTCCATCTTGTCCTAGGATGTGGTAATCCTGGTTATTCATACAAACTGGGGGACGAGGGGCTGGAGTGCAGCCTTGTGGAAAAGATCTGGGGGTCCTGGTCAATGGGAAGTTGAACATGAGTCAGCAGTGCCCTGGCAGCCAGGAGGGACATCCCTGTCCTGGGGGCATCAGGCACTGCATCGCCAGCCGGGCAAGGGAGGGGATTGTCCCACCCTGCTCTGCACTGGGGTGGCCTCACCTCTGGTCCTGGGGACAGTTTTGGGTACATTAAAACAAGAAGGGCATCATACCATTAGTGTGTCCAGGGGAAGGTCAAGGGCCTCAGGGGCAAGACTTCTCAGGAGTGGCTGAGGTCACTTACCTTGTTCAGCCTGGAGAAGAGAAGGGTGAGGGGCAACTTCATTGCAGTCTACAACTTTCTCGAGCAGGGTGGAGATGCTGATCTCCTCTCTTTGGTGAGAGGAAATGGGATGAAGCTGCATCAGGGGAAGTCCAGATTAGGTGGCAGGAAAAAGCTGTTCTCTGAGAGGGAGGTTGGTCACTAGAACAGGTTGCCTAGGGAAGAGGTCATAGCACCAAGCCTGTTGAGAGTTCAAGGAGCATCTGGATGGCACTTTAGTCACATAATTTGGTTTTAGGTAAATCCAGTGAGAAACAGGAATTGGCTTTGATAGTCCTTAAGGGTCAATTCCAATTTGAGATATTCTATAAATCTAAGATTTCTTTGCTAGTGGTGTCCTTGCTGAAGTTTAGGTTTGGCTGAGTAGCACTTGGCTAGTTTGTCCCTAGGGTATTTAGGTCGTGGTAGTTATTACTGTATGTGACAACCGTGATATTACCTGACAGATTTTATCATTGCTAAGTGGTTCCCTTTAGACTTGGGTTCTCTTAGCCTTTTGTAGACACCTAAGGTTGTTATATACCTTTAGGTCCCTGGGAAAAAAAGTCTTAGCTGCAATAATCCCGTGTCTCTTTGTGGCCAGAGTCCAATGTGAGAAGCATCATCTCCCCGAAGAGGGAATGTGGCACATCTGAATTTCTCAATTTGGACATCTTCCACAGTGAAAGAGAAATGCATGTCAGCATTAAGTGCTGCCTCTGGCTTTTCTTAATTTCTGTGCTCTAGAGGTTCTCCCACTGTTCTCTGTGTCTGTTTTCCTAGAGAAGCTAGGAAAGTCCTTCCACCAAACCTCGGAGCCCCAAGTGTACAGCAAGCCCCAGTCACCTATTGCTGTGAGTGAATGTCTGGGACCTTTCTGCTGTCTTTCCTTATTACCTGACCCTTTCACAGATGACAATCTGAATATGGAGAGAACTTCTGAAGTACTCAACTCCTTCATTTCAGTCGACTTGAAAGGGAGTTAGATGTCTGTTTAATACAAGACTATGTGTTGAGATGACTTGTTCACTGCTCTGCAGAAATCTGGGTTGGAGCAGGGCATTAAGCAAGTCCAGGTTGCTGTCTTCACAGTGGATCACCCTCCCTTCTACGGAGCCTCTTCAGTCATGCAGGCTATCTCTGGCCCTTGAGGAGCTATTTTTATACTGACTTTGCTTGTTTGTGCAGAAACATTTTCTGACTGTCTGGTAATAAGGTTTTTACTACTGCTTGCTCTCTGTCCAGGTTAACTTGCTGATGGAAGGGGGTTGGAAAGCTCTTTTGACTTATTCTATTATGCTGTACTGTAGAACAGACTGCTTCACATAGGGATAGCAGAGTGCAGACAGGTAGTCTTGCATGCAAAGCTCAACCTTCCAACATCCACGTTATGGAGAGCCACATTAAAGGGAGTTCACTTTTAAGATATGAGTGATAACTTGGGACACTTTCTCATAGCATTTTACTTGCTCTGCTGTGAGATTCCTCTGGATTTTTCTGTTGTTGACAGCATGCCCCTGGCACTCATCACCTGCCTGCTTTCATTAACATGTCTATTCTTTTTCTAGAGTGCCAGTAAAGATTGCAAAATTACAGCCTGCTTTTTGGCAGATTTCTTGCCCTACCCCTACTGTGCTTTTCCTCAACAGATTGGGGCTTTATCTTTTGATGCTATCCTTTTTCTAATAATGTTAGAGGCAACTGTCAGTAATCTTATGTCCCAGCTGTTCTTGGTTTTGAGAGTAAAATCTGAGAGACATTGTACAGAAACCAAATATATTCCGGCTGCTTCTGTATTAATAAACAAGTACTTTTGTGACTAGCAGAACTAATGAAAACTCGTTTCCTACGGCTTTGTGTCTTATGGATGATTGGCTTTTTAACTAAATTATTCTAAAGCTACAGTAGTGAGGTAGAGATTTATATGACATCAGAAAATTCACAAAAAGTGGGAATGAGTTGAAGAGAGTATTTTGGCCATGGGAAGAACTTGAAATGAGTTTATAACTAACAGTGAGTTTTGGAGGATTCGTAGTAGTGTAAAAATGTGAATAAAAGTTAGAATTTCTCAAGTCTCATAACTGCAGAGTTTTTGAGAGCTGCTTTTTCAGCAATTAGGACACTCAAAGCAAGACTTTCCCATGAAGGTTTCTTAATTAATAAAGGCTGAGCTCATACTGATATCTTACCTTCTTTATTCACCATAACACTTTTTTTTTTTTAACATGTATTTTTCCTATAGTGGATTGTTTATCTTTCATGAAATTTGAGGGATATAGTAAATTTAAAGACCTCTGTCCAAGTGGAATGCCATCAAAAAGTAGGTTTGTGTGTGACTGTGCCAGAAAGACACATATGTGCAGAGACTGTGCTTTCACACAGAGTTCCAAACCAGGCTGGTGTCATCTAGAGGAAGGTTATGTGGTCTTTGCAGTCAAAGCAGGCATTTCTTGGGGAATGAATGTGTTGTGGGATGAAAGATCAGAGTCTGCCTGGACACCCAACTCATCTCAGGCTTTGTTGCTGCTTTTCCCCATGGCTGCTCTGCTGATTTTTCCAAACTTCTGCTTCAGTGTCCTTATTCTTTGCACAGTCCTTTCATTTCAACACTTCCACCTACTTTCACTTCCAAGTGTGACCTTTCAGAGTCGAGGATGTGGTGGCTGTGAAGCTGAAAGGTAGTTGGAAAGACAGTGGACTTATGCCTAAAAGAAGGGGAACTTTGCTCTGTGGACTGACAATGTAAAGCTTGCTGTATTATGTTATGAGGAAGATCTTTGATTTGCTGAAATATTGGGACATTAACTGAACACTGTTTATCCTCAGCATCTAAAGTGAAGGCCACAAACTAGTGGTGTGTGGTGTTGTGTTGTTGTATGTGGGGTTTGTTTGTTTGTTTGTTTGTTTGTTTTTCCACTAGCCCATACCTTTTTCTTCCTTGGCTTCTCAGTGATACCTGTCAGCAGTTACTTATGTGAAGAATTTGCTAGCAGGGCTGCTATGGGTGATAAAAAGCACATTGGTTTTGGTGAAAGAGCAGGTAAGAAAGAAAAAAAAAAGTACTGAAAATACTGATGTAAAATATCTCAAAGTCTTAGCTGCCCCAGGGAGTGAAATGCTCTGAAATTCCAGGGAGATGTAAAGTGTAGTACAAAATGTGTGAGGATGTCTTCCTTAACAGCAGGCAAGCCAGTGACCAGTTATGCTGGCACTGTTTTTATTCCCTCCAGCAATTTGTGTTTTGGAGGTTTTTTTCTGTTCATCATAGGAAAAGCATTAGTATTGGCTCTGAGTCTTACCTCAGGTATGAAGTATGGTATAAACATCCTGGATGGCCTGTTTAATATCTTCTGAAAGAATTCTGGGCTCCCCAGACAAAGGGGGACATGCTTTGACAGTCTGGAACTATATTCATTTAAGATAAAGAAATTGCTTCATGCAGTGACCAGTGAAAGTACTCTCCCCCCCACTGTCCCTTCTTGGATTATCATTTCTTTGTGCTTAGCCAGGTGACAACTGTACTTTTTACACAGTTACAGATGGATATGATCTGTTTCCTGTATTGAATCAAGCCACAGTTTGAGGGAGACAGTAGATAGTGAGCCTGTCTCTGAGACATTTCTAACAGGATGCTGGCTGTTTTTTGAGGTTGTAACAGGTAAAGTTCCTACCTGTATTTAAAAGTGACAGATGGGCATGATTTCTGATTTCTGTAGGCTTCAAGTTTAACCTGAAAGAAGATGGAGTTGGTCTTCCCTAAATGCCCAGAACTCTGAAGAGATTTGTGCATCAGAGTGCTGCGTTACGCACTCAACTCCAGAATTTAGTACTTAAAAATCCCTGCCCAGCTCCTGTCTTTTCCTTCTTTCTGGCTGTCTCCCAGCTCCTCTCCTCTCCTCCACTGCATTGCCCTGAGCTTGACTTAGCCTGTCTGTGTACCTGTTTAAAGCCCACTGTGCTTTTTTCCCCCACCCCACCCTGTTGCCACCTATCTGTCCGTATGCTTCCAAAGGGGATCAGCTCTGACAGTTGCTCATGGTGGGTTCACACCTGCTGTGTTGTCTCTGATCTTCCCCAGCTCTAACTTCCACAGAGATCTCTTCAGATGTTCAGGATATAATTACTCTTTTCAAGACTTGCATCCTCAGCCTCTTTTAGGGGAAGTTGTTGCTGTTGTGTGTGGTAAAGAACATCCTTTACCTCTTGAGATGCTTTAGAGAGAACCTTTCCTGCTTGTCATTAATATCTGCTTTCTCTTCTTGCTATTTTTCTGCCGAGTCTTCCTGGATTCTGTAGGCATACAGAAGATTGCTTGAAGATTTTGTTGAAGACAAAACAGTACCGTGCTTTTTTAGCAAATTCCTGATATCTTTTCAGTCTTCAGAAACACCTGGCCAATTTCCCCTTCTTCCTCACTTGTTAGCTATATCCCCACAATGTCAGAGTAATGTGGATCCCCATGTAACCCAAAAGCAAGTTGCTTAACAAAGGTAGAAAATTATTGGTGGCAAACTAGTGGATGACAGGAGGTGGCCTATACTAATTTTACTTTTTCCCTTTCTTCTTGTCCCAAGTCTTCTGTTGTTTCTTGTGGGCAACCACAGCAAGAAAAAAACATCATGGGATTGTTTTCCTTATAATGTCCTGAGGTTTACTCAGATGAGCACAGCACTGGGTGGCTGCTTGTCACTCTAGAGGTGGGGACCTGACCCAGCCCTAACTAGGTGTGTACATGAATACGTGCACACTTGTGTTCAGTGCATTCCTGCCACGCACAGCTCTTGAGATCAGTGTGGTTTTAGTGTTTAAGATCCTGGAATAGTCTCAAGTGAAGCTTGGCAAACCAGATGCTGTACTGTTCTGCTGGGTCATATTGCCACTTCTTGGGAGCTCACATAGATTTTCAAAGGACTTCTCTGTCCTTTAGACAATCACAACTTTAACTGAAGCAAACAAGTAATATTTTTTATAAACTCAGATGGTTGCTTTGTTCACTCTTTGTAGCAAAAGTAGTGTTGTAAGGGGTGCTTAGTCACCCTTTATAGTGCTGAGTCGTGAATGAAGTTTTTGGCAAGCTGAGAGGGGTGGGTAGAGTTGATACTGAGAAACTGTTATCATGGAATAGAACAGACTTGTTCATTTTTGATTTATGTGTAACACAGGGGAAAAAAAGTAAGTCCGTGTTTGCTGAAGGGAAAGAACAGAATCAATAGGGAAAGACATTTGCTTTTCAAGCCTAGTGAGAAAGTATTAAAACATAGATTAAAAAAATAAAATTAAAAGCTATAAAAATGTCTTGGCAGTATAATTTTAATCTTAAAATTGGCAAAGCATACAGGTGGATTATAATATGTTTTGCAATAATGGAGAATTGATTGATGACTTGGATTTTGAGTGAATTTTTGATGTAAAGCATAGAGAATGGAGTAAATACATTTAACAGTGACAGCCCATTACTATCCTTTCTTCTTCTCCTCTGTGTTTTACCTCTATGGGATGTTTTTCTCCAAGGTAGAAAGATAGGTCAGTGTTACAGGTCAGTGTTAGGCAAAGAGAAGTTCATCAGAAGAATTAAAGCCTAAGGACAGGCAGAGAGAGAGGTTTATGTGAGGTTGGAAGAGATCCAGCAGAGCAGAAGAAAAGAAAAAGATGAAGTAAAGGAGCCTCTTCCAGAGACGTGCATTGTATAAAAAGTATCCTGGGTGGCAAATTTATAAATTTAATTTTCACATGCTAGAAGGTGGTCTGGAGTTAGGTTTCTCCACATTCTTCAGAGCCCTAAGAAATCTCTTTTCATTCCTGGAACCGTCTCCCTTCAAGGAGAACAAGTGAAAAAATCTCTTCTTAGAAACTTTGCACCCTTTTCCGAATTGCTACCGCGGGGCTGTGCCTTACAAAAGTCTGGGCATGCTGTTCTTTAATATCCCTGTGCCTGCTGCTCTGGATTAGCTTCCTTTCTTCAGCATTTTCCCTGCTCATGGACAGGTTTATTACTTAAGAACCCCATAGCTATTACTCTATTGATACACTTTCTTTTGAACGCTGTAGTTTATGAGAATTAAATTGATTTATCCCTGTGTTCTTGATAAGGTAATAGGAGCATCTGATTATGGAAAACAGCATGCATCCTCCCGACATGTGTCTGAGAAATGCATCATGAAATCTTTCATAGGTTGTGTTGCAGCATTTCCAGCTCCTTTCAGCTTCCTTAGGCACAGTGGAAATGCTCTTGTGAGCTACATGGATGTTCCACCAATGTTTCCTGCTGAGAAGTGAGAAGCAATGAGCAATAGTCTGTCTGTCTGCAGGCAAACGGCCTTAATGGTAGCCACTCCTTAAAGGCCTGGTTAGAGCAGATGGATGTGATAGCCCTTCCTGCTTCAGCCTGAATGGATGAGGTGATTTCACCCCACACGTGGTGGTGAAAATGCTGGGAAGTTGCTGTTTCAGGCCTGGGGACGTGTGTATGGCAAGGCTAATTCACTTAGACTGAGAGGACTGATGGGCAGCAGCCTGGGGTCTGAGTTCTGCCTCTTGGGTAAAGCTAAGGATTAGGAAGCTCAGTGGTGAGCATAGGCCTGGGAGGAGGTGGAGGGAGAGCCCCTCTGGGATGTGGGGCTTGTGGCAAAGTCTGAACAAGATGCCTGAGCTAGGAGGGAGCTGGTTATTTTTGTTTACAGTCTCGATGTGAAGGGGACTTTGTGGGTTCTTTGTTATTTGTAAATGCATCCCATAATCCATTATTGCTCTGAAAAGGAAGAAACTTACAAGAGCTTGAGTGCTTTCCTAAGTATCACAGTTTCTTAGCTCTTTGCATCTTGAAAATGATTTTACAGTCTAGGACTCTCAATCTCATTTCAAACACGTGATGGAAACCTCAGTGTTGTGAGTAATGGGTGGGAGGTTCAGAAGTGCCTGGGAGACATTTCTTTAGTGGAACTGTGGATAGGAAGGGGAATGGCTTCTATTTCACATAGAGACTGAAAATAGGATATAAGAAACTTCTTCCTGAGGTCTAAGACCAACAGTGGACTCTGTGGGGAGGAATGCAAGTCTTTTCACATTCTTTCTGTTTTATCAGGTCCTTGGGAGGGGAGATTCATATCTTGGATGAGCTCACAAAAGACTGCTTGTGTGTCTGGTGCCGTCTAAATAATGCTTATCTGTACAAGCCACTGAGAAATTAGCTTGTTTCTGTTCTAGCACTGAGAGCCACTCAACATGTTTTTGACACCATATCTGATTCAGAAATATAAAATCCTAATGAATGCTCCTGTAAGTAATCCTGTAGAGTCCTGTACTCCAGTCTGCCCCTGTGACCATCCCGGTGGCCCTGGGGAAAAAATGGAGCCTCCTACCTTTTTCCCATATATTCTGACTTCCAAACATTGATGGATAATTCCCAAAACCAGGGAACTAGTGAGTCCAGAAGATCAATAAAAAGCGTGTGGTGGAAGTGCAGATAGAAAAATCATATGTCTAAGCATTTTTATACAGTTCTAATGTTGATAGTCAGGAGACTTTTCACACAGACACTAAAACAGCTTTTAATAATTTGACTCAACTTTATTTCTAAAGAATCCTCTAGTCATGAATAAGCCTTTGCTGAGGATTTGAACTGTTCAGAAGGTTTTGCCATCCTTTAATTAGTCTTGGTAATGAGTCCCCATTTTGGAGGAAAACTTAATTTAATGGTCTTGGCATTGAATGACCTTGGTGTGGTTAAACACTTGTCTATATGTGTATGGGAAATGCAAATAATGAAGGCTCACAGCCTGTGAGCCTCAGTAAGGCACTGGATGTTACTTTAAATTTGCTTGCTTTGCAGGTCAGATTGAAGGATGCCTGAGACAAGCAATAATTTTTTTTCCTGCCTTGGGAGGTTGAGCCTGCTGATTAATGCACCTCTCATTTTATTTCAAATGCTTGAATTCACCCTCCCTTTGAATTTTCTTTATGGTGCTAGAGGCTTCCAACACTTTTTTTTTTCCTAAGTAAATGCCACATGAGAACTATGACTCATCAGGGTCTCATAATTGAATCCAAACATGCAATTTATTTTAACTACAGTAGCTTTGAACGTGCTGCACAAAATTTCTGTAATATGTTGCTCTGGAAAGCAAAATTGCCCTTGAAATAATAAGGGCAATTTTTTTAATGGTTCATGCCTTACTTCGTTGGGCAAATGCTAAAATAACCTGTATGTATGATTGCATGCATTGATATTTGTGATATACAGGTATGCTTTCTTCCACCTTAAATTTATTTCTGTGTGTGTGTTCTTTCTCTTAAGATCCCAACTGTAGTTTATTTTAGCATTTTCTCCATTTTGCTTCTTTGTTTTCAGTCTAAGCTAGCTCCTAAACTCCTTATGTGAATGGCTTTTTCAAACTTAGTGGAGGCCCAGGCCAAAACATGGAACAGTGGTGACTGGAACAGGCTTGAATTCAGAGAAAGCTCTTTATTGCATCCTGGGGATAGTCTGATTTGTGGGAAGAGAAAGCAAGCTGCTGCTTTACTGGGAGAGCAGCCTGAGAGCACAGTACGGGGGGCACTGGGAATATCAGGTTTCTATATCTAGTCCTGCTGTTAGTTTGCTGGATGGTGCATGAGTCACTTTATTCTTCTGGATCTGTTTCTCCACCTCTAAATAGGGGATTATGCAAACTGCCATTTGAAGCTTGGTGATCTCCTGATGGAAATCTTTCTTCTGGAAAACCTACTATGATTGTCCAAGTGCTCCTAATAAGGCATTACAGTGAAAGTGGTAGTAAGGAAAATGTGAATCACCTCCTAAAACTGAGCAAAATTGGTAGCAATGTGGGACAAAGATAGAAGGATGGGAAATAGGAGGGAAATAGCTGGAACTATCCAGATAATATCTACGTTCCTCTGTTTAGAGGGAGGATTGCCAGTTGTGGCACAGCCTGTTCATTACAGAGCTAGTGAGCCTTTGCTAATCGGTCCCAGCTAAGGCCCTGTGTTTTGCTTTGCTTGAAACTGGCTTTGCACTCGTGCTGTCTTGCACTGCAAGACCACAACAAGGAGCTGGGAGTCGTGGTTGAAAGTGTTTCTTGAGATACCGTTGAGGTGAGAGATGAGTATGAACCCATCTGTGTCTCACTTTTTTTTGTTTACAAAATAGATATTAGGCCTGCTTGTGAGAACACCCTGTGCCTCAGCTTGTTGATCTACAGGAAGAATGTTTCCGTGTGTTTTGGTGAAGTTCAGTTCAGACCCAGACAGTCTGGAGCTATGCCCAGGTGTTGCTGACTCCAAGTGGTGCAGTGCTGAATAAGGATGGCTTCTGATCAATGGGTTCTGTGATTACACATTATTTCTTCTTGACCTTTCTCAAAGTAAGCTTATGAGGCAGTATTAGCACTTGTGATGAGTGAAACTGGATTGGGGCAAAGGCCAAGGTGAGGGATTTACAGGGCTGATTCCTTGCTCTGGTGCGTGGTGAGGCCTTGAATGTGTCTTCTGTGTTCTCATTGCCTTCAGGTTTGAAACCGGGTTAGGGTTTCAACCAAAGTCAGCAGAGCACCTAAGCATCCACTTGATGCACTGAGAAATTTCTGTGATCATTTCACCTTCACGTTAGGTGTGTTTGTTCTGTTTACCCAGGGATCTGTGTTCTGGCCATAGTGTGAATCTCCTCTAAACCACTGGCGGTGCCTTCTCTGTGTGTGTGTGCAGGTACAGGTGCGTGTGGAATCCTGTGATATGCCATATCTCAAGTACCTCTGAGTACTTTGGTACTTCAGCCTTAGCCATCATTGACAACATTTCCATGTGCAGTGTCACGTGTGTCATCCCAGGAGCTGGTGGACAATTTAGTGCTAAATCTTGCCTGTTAAGATGACTCAAGTCGTGCTTCTTTAAACAGAAGGTACTTTCCTGCCCCGCTGAAGCATGGCTGGCATAGCTTTCAGCTGCTGTCACATAGAGATGCTTTGCTGCAGGACAGATGCAGCTGGGGAGCAGTGATAAAATTTGGGTTAAAAAAAATAAAATTATGTCCAGGTTGTATGTTTTTTAAAATTTGGTTTTGGAAGCACATTATCTTTGCTTCTCTGTGTACTTGCATGCTTCCAGGCTGCAGATGACTGCTGATTAAACTTCTGCTGTTACACATTTGAGCAGCACTTGTGTTGATAGGCAGCAGAAGAATGTACAGTCATGAAGAACATAATACTGCATTTCACCAGCTGGGAATTGGTAGCCTGTGTTGTACATTCGTTCTTCCTGCTCCTTCTTGATGGAGAACAAAAGGGGGAAGAGAAAAGAGAAATTTACAGGATAATCAGCTAAACTAGAGCATATGTTAGGGACTGCACGTGTGCTATGTGTCTGTTCTCACAGCATCTCTTAGTAATGTGCACTGTTACATGCTCAGGCCACTGCCTTTGAACTTGTGCAATGGAGCAATGATAATAAAATATTTTTAGTTAGGACTATTTTAGTGCATCATATATTTGCTTCTGCTGCAGCATGTATTGCTCACATTCTAAATACTGAAAAGTTAAAATGAATCTTTTTGTGTCCATAAATTATGGTACTTAAAGATTCAAATTTTGGTCCCTGCATATCCATACCCTTAAATTTATGAACTCGTAAAACACTCACTATGTTTCTTTGTGATTTGTATCTCTGTTTTTTTCAGCTGTAATGCATAAATGGAGTACACTATTCCCAAATGACATCAGCTCTCTGGAAACCTATAAAATCATTCTTGTGTTTAACTGACTTTACACTATTGCTGTATAAAATCAGAATTTTATGAAGATGAATAGGAAACTTGCAGATTACATAAGGCCTGCTTTGGAGCTGCTGTGCAAGCTGCTTACAATTCCAGTCCGCTCTTTGCCCCCTTGGATTATTGTGATGGTTCATTTACATTGACAATAGTACCTGCCACTGATAAAGAGGTGAGAGTCTGGATTTGAGGGGAAAGATTTGAATATCAACAATGTTGTATTCATAAAAATTGTCCCTTGGGGGCAGAGCACTGCTGCAGATGAGCAAAACCCAGTTTACTTCTTGTAATCCATTACTACTGCTAATTTGATTTTCTTGTTAGGAACCCTCAGCTGGCCGTGTGAGAAATTATTTCTTTTGCTGGTGTATAGAGACCTCTGAACTCCAAAATGTCAAACGGAACGGTAGAAATAGAAAGGGAGAGGGATCCACCCCAGCCTTGCTTTTGAAGCCAGCAGCTCAGCCTTGGCATCCGAAGGGCAGCTATGGGAGGTAATGCCTTCTGCCCATCTCGGTTAAGGAAAAATAATCTGTTAAAGTGAAACGGTGACAAGATGTTCAGGGTTTCTCTAAGCTCATTAGACAGCGAGGCGGCGGGATCCCCGATGAAGCTGATCATAGTGGAAGGCTCAGTTGCAGGTCAGGGAGCTCAGTTTGCAAGGAAGTAGGACAGTAAAACTGGAGGAAGGGATCATGTAACATTGCAAATAGCCTGGCCACGGTAACTGCTGCAGGGAAGAGAATTCTGAATGCAGGAGATGGGAACAACAAACACAAGTTATTTAAAAATTGAGGAAACCTGTATGGGATGTATTGTTTTATGGTCTGTGCAATGAACAATGCCCATGTCTAAAGCAGATGGCCTCCCTCGAAACAGAATTCCTGTTCATCAGCACTCTCCTCAAATATCCCACTTACATGGGGACTGGTTACAGGCTGCATTCCTACTGGACTTTGGGGGACATAAGTAAAAACGTAACTGTCCCCATGTGGGTGATCATTCTCTTATACATCCTGTCCACATGCAAATATTTTGGATAAAGCTGGCTGCTCTCTGTCCAGCCCAGTTGATGCAGGCAGCTTTGCAGGACACTCATCGTGATGCTTCTTTTCTGGTCTCTTTCCTCTTGCATCTCCCTTCCAGCAACTTGCTCCTTAGAGGAGAAGACTGTAACATGTGATGTTCTGCACTGAATGCCAACAGCTGAAGTCAATGGAAGGGAGGCTGCATGCTGAGGACAAGCTGAGAAACAGGTTATGTGGTCTGTGGCTGGCAGGAAGCAAACTGTCTTGTGTATGTCAGAGCCCTGCTGTGCTTATGGGTGTTAGTTTCAGACTGTTAGTAGTGTAGGTAGTCTAGGTTATCTGGGTTATTAGTAAGAGTACCACTGGCTGTGTCTGATACGCAGTAGAAGATGTGAGTAGAGCACAAAATGACCACTAAAGCTACAGGAGAATCAGTGTAGCCATGATTTATTTTTTTTTTTTTTTGAAAAGAAATGGTTGGGAGCGACCACTTCTAGTGGCTCATTTGCTCTGTCCGTTCAGAGTGTGCTAGTTAGAGTTATGCTGACCTTCAGTTGTGCCTGAAATCTGTGTCTGCCTTGGCTGGAATGGTGTTAGAACCCAAATTTTTGGGACAGTATGTGTAAAGTTTCTATTTCAAGAATTCTGACGTATCTCAAACTATTTTGTGGAGGTGAGGTCAAGCCATGCAGGTTTATTGCCTGGTACATTCTGTATGCCTGGGAACAGCAGTACTTCCCTTTGGAAAGAGGCTCTGAAGCATTGTCTGAGTGAGCCAGGGACAGATGGGAATAGAAGCAAGATGATCTCTATCACTTCTGGTATGTTTTAAACCGTGGATTATATAATTACTTGGGACCATCTGATTGAACATCTTCTGTTGGTCCATCTGGTCTCTCCCTACCTAATGATGGACTTAGTGACACAGTTTTTGGATCAGCCCTTGCAGTAATCTCCTTGTGCTCTGACCATTTACAAAGCTTCTCTTTTGGTTTTATTTTTTGTTAATTTGACACAATGTTCAGTGGGCCTTTTTTTTGCCCTAGTCTATAATCTAAGTTTGCCCTGCTTCAGTTTGTGATGGGCTGATGACTAAGCTGGTCATTATAGATTTTTTTTTTCTTGTATTTAGTGGTACTCTACCTGTGACAGGACTACTATTTTGTAGCTACACAATAATTATAAAGTAAGAAGTCTGTTTTGCATTTTATGAGAACAAATTTCCATGCTTAGTAGTTTCTTTCACTCTTAACCAAATAGTTTGCCATACAGAATTTAGTGATGTTTGCGCAAGCTGGGCTGCAGTTTTCCATGTTTTTTCTCTGTGTGAATTCATCTTTAAGTTCTTAAGCCTGAGAAATGTTCCTGACTCATTTCTCTTATATCTTGCTCTACTGTAGGTGGGAGGTTTATGGTTAGGATGTGAAGTTTTCCAGATCAAGCAGTGGGAGGCTGCTGCAGGTGAAAAACTCTGCTTGGTACATGGATTGCCTCTGATGCTTTATTTATTGGAAAAGCGAACACTGTGCAGGAGGGGAGTTTTCTCCTGCTGTATTTGCAGTGGTACAGGACATCAAAATCTCTGGTGACAGTTGTTACAGGGGAGGACAATTGTGTAGGTTAGGCAACAAAAGCAAATATTATTTCAGGCCTTGTTCCTAATTCTTTAGGCTAAAATTAGGGCTTATATTGTTATGAGAACATTGTGAGCAGAAGTAAATAAAACAAAGTTGCAGAAACTTGTAGCTAAGGCTGCTTATTGCTGAACTCATTGATGTATGGACATAGCACAGAGTTTATAAATACAGGATGCAATTTTGTTTCACAAATAATAGCTTTCTCCTTTCAGATGTCTCTTTGTTCTAGGTACTAAGCCAAGTCCATGAAAGTCATTTATATCTGCAGTGTGTAGAACCTGCTATCAATTAAACTGAACCAAGCAAGCATTTGCTGCCTTTGGTGAGGATAAAGCAAGTGTCTTGTGTTCTCTGCCAAATTAGCATTATAGCTTAACTGCCTTCTTCCCTGGATTGTACCTTGTAAACTGCTGAAATGACAGAAAAGAGTGAGCATCCAGTGAGGTCTCTTCTTGGTCCAGCTGTTCTAACTCTGGTGACAGTCAGCAGCACAGAGTTGAATCACTGGTGTGCTCTGCTCAGAGCCTGGCTGAGGGAGTGGAGCTGCATCACAGTGTGGGGACACAGGCTGTCACCATCAGCTGCTGCTGGCAGGGCTCTGTAAATGAGGTTTGCATGCCCTGTCCCTTAATCTCATAGGCCCAATCTGGATCATGTTAGGAGACCTGGAAAGAGATGTCCTGTACCTCCTCAGATAGGCAATCCTGCATCTGAGCAAATAAAACAGAGGGGAAGATTCTCTTACTTCTGGCTGTCCATGATAAGGCACAGTGAGGTTTTTCAACTCTGATTTGCTCTTGAATAAGAGTACCTGAAGGTCCTGTTGGTGGTAGCCATTCGGTATGACCAAACTCTTATGAATCCTGCAGGTCTGGACCAGACAGTCACGTTCACTGGTGAAGACAGAAAAAACACTGAGTATTACTAAATGCCTGGGCCAGGATCTGAAATGTTAAGAGAGACCTGAGGGAGGCGTTACTCAGTTTTATCCTGTTCTAGCTTCCCTGTGACCTCTGCTTGTGATGCCTCTTGTGACACAGGAAAGTGGAATATTTGATCTGACCCCATTTGGCCGTTCTCATGTTTTGTCATTTCAAGTGTAACTCTGGAAGTCTGAAGCCATGTCTGCTTTGTGAAGCTGTGCATCCAATGTTCCTTCTTGGTGCTGTGTGTGCTGGGCCAACAGATTTCATACAAATGGGAGCTTGTTGGCTGTTTGGGGTCTGTGCTGCTAATGATCAGCTGCAGCCCTGAACCACTCCCTCACAACAAGTTTCTCTTCCATCTGGTTTCCTAACCCTGACCTGAACAGCTTCACCACACCTTCCTTGCTGTTTGTCACTACATCTTAGATGGGAAGGAGTGGCAACTGTCTGGATGGGCCTGTCTGCTGGTTTTGGCTTTTCCAGAAGTGTGGGTAGGAGTTTCTCCCGGACACCCACTGTCTTGGGGTTAACTGGGCTCCCCCTCCTCTGCTGGTCTCAGTGTGTCTGGACACCAAACACTCGTGAAGACAATATGGTCATGGATGATGGACCACACTGGTTCAGCAAGTTCTAGGTTCTGACTGCCTGTAATGGAGATGAGCTGTCCTCATTACCATAAAATATAGCTTATCTTTTTCAAATAAAAAGAATTAGGGTGTACTTTAGTGGGTGTGGGTTGTTTGGTTGTTTGGCGTTTGGTGGGTTTTTTTGTGGCTTTGGTTTTTTTGGGGGTTTTTTTTTGTTTGTTTGTTTGTTTTTCTTTTTTTTTTTCTTTTTTTTTTTTTTTTTTTCTTTTTTTTTTTTTTTTTGTTTGTTTTTTGTTTTTTTGAAGGGGAACAGGCACAAAGGTCTCTCTCAGTTTTCCTCAGGGATTTGCTCTTTTTCTCTCAAACCTCCCCCATCCCCCAAAGCCTATTGACTGGTATTTTCTCTGAGAGGAAAAGGTGCTTGTTCAAATAATCCTACCTCTCCAGTGTGTTGCAGGCATCGAGGCTGCTGTCACAGGCTATTCTCCTTTGCAGTTGCAGCAGCCTGAATAAGTGACATGTGCTTTTTTGTAGTATTTTGTCCCTTCCACCTGCCCTGCCTGAGGGGCTGTTCATTGTATCCCTGTGCTGTTTTTACGTAAGGTATTGCATCAGGCAGCAAAAGGGATATGGTGCTGAATTTAAACACCTGGATGTTGTGTTGTGTATTTTTCAGGCAGACTTGAAAGATCTGTGGGCTTTTTTTCTCCTTTTCAGTGTGAGTCTGTCCATTCTGAGTGTTATGACCATCACATATTTCTAGTAGAGTCTGTTGAGTTGGTAACCAGGTTTTTCAAGGGGGTATTTTACCTGTAAGCCTATTGGAGATTTTCTTTTTGTCATCACCACACACCACTGTGCTTTTTGAGTGGGGTATATTTTACCCATTTGACATACTCAGCCATGGTCATGGTTGGTTTTGATTGTTTTGCTAAATTACATTTTGTCTTTCCCTCACCCTTCATGAAAAGTTTCTGTCTTGGGGTTAAGGTTAACCACTGCTGCAGAGGATGTTTATTAGGTTTGTTTTCCTCTGCCCTCTGGAAGGAAGGGATGCTAGGGTTAGTCATGCAGGTACAGCAGTGTTTTACAGATGTTTTCTCAGAGCTAACTTTCCTAGTGCTAGTCTCCGTTGCAGGAATCTTGGTGAACTGCTGTCTTATATATATGCAGGCTTTGCATGCATCCTTGGTTTCTGGGGAAGACAGGGATTGCCAAAGCTTTATAGAGATGGCTTTGCATGCAAGTCTGTGGAACCACCTGTGTCCTCCCTCATACCTTGTTAATGACTACTTCAAATTTGTCTCAAAGCTGTTTGTTAGCATGACCTCTTGGCTGGCATTTATACATATTTCTCTTTTATCATGTCAAATTCTCTTTTTTTTGTGATAGGTTGCTCTTATTTTTCATTCTACAGGACATGTTTTGATTTTTTTGTAGTTGATAGAGATAAAGGTATGCTTTAAAATTAAATAGATTGTGTTATCCTGTTGGAGTGAGTCCAGAGGAAGGCTACAACAGTGATCAAAGGATAGAACACCTCTCCTATAAAGACATGGAGCTGGGGCTGTTCAGCCTGGAGTAGAGAAGGCTTGGGGGAGACCTTTTAGCAGCCTTAAAGTAGATTTATAAGAAAGGTGGGGCTTGTAGCAATAGGACAAAGGTTTATCATTTTATACTAAAAGAGGTTAGATTTAGACTGGATATAAAGAAGAAATTTTTGTGATAAGGGTGGTGAAACACTGCCACAGGTTGCATAGGGAGGTTGCGGGTGCCCCATTTCTGGAAGCATTCAAGGTCAAGTTGTATGGGACTCTGAGCAACCTGATCTAGTTGAAGATGTACCTGCTCATTACAGGGGGAAGGACTTGATGGTCTTCAAAGGTCCCTTCCAATCCAAACCATTCCATGATCCTTAGGCATAAGGTTTATCTTCATATACCAGGTTGGGATTTTTGGTCTGTTTATAAGCAAAGTCAACCTAGAGGGTAAAAAATGCATCTCTGATAAGCTGTCGTTTGGAACAGTTGGTTTCTAGTGCAGGTAGTATGAAAATAAGTAATTTTAAGGCAGGCTTAGTGCTTGAATATGTCAAGAGCTAGAAATTAGTTGCTCTGAACCACGAGGTTACTGGCCTGCATCAGGTCACGTTTACACACATTATTTCCTGTCTTGTGGCTCTATTGCGTTCACTTTCTGTACTGCAAGAAAGGTCTTGGCAAAAGAAGTGTATAAAACAGAGATGGATATAACCTTTTCTGCATCTCCATTTTACTTGGAAAAAGTAGAACTGGGGACTCAGGCAGGCAGCAGGAAAGCTCATCTTGGTAATGGCACAGTGCTGCCTACAGTGCAGACTCTGGTTGAAGAGGAGCGAAGAGCTGCTCAAAATGTGGGTAGTGAAGCCATTAGAAGTGAGAGATATACCTGGGGTGTTACACAAATTCCCAGTGCTCTTATCTCTTAAGACTGCTAGAACCAGTTCCTAGCACATAAAGACTTCATGTTGCTGGGTTTGGTCACAGACTGTTCCATGTACATTAATGCTATTTCTCCAAAGTATTATTTCTCTTATTGTAATTTATATCTGAGGACTTCTGTTCCAGTAGCAGGATTTGTAAAAGGGTAAATTATCTAAAATGAAGATTACATGCATGAATGTATACAGTATATCTGAAGTCTGCAGAACATAAATCTCAGTCTGGGTCAAGAGACTCGATGGGATGATTTTTTTCTCCAAGGCAGAAAAGTGATTCAATCTCCCCAAGTGCAACAAGGACCACTTTGCACCCTAATGTCAGTGTTGAATTTTGTGGTACTTCGTGTTGCAACAGGGCTTGTACCGTTTATATCCATGATGGGCCTTCCACGCTTGTTCAGTGTAGGACAGACCACCCTGTTCTGTGTGCCTGCACCCAGGCAGGGCATGCATATGCCTGGTGGCACCTGGCTAAGGACAATACTCAGCCAAGACTTTTGGGTCTGGGTAAAAGAAGCTGACCTAAGCTGTACCTATAGGGGATCTGGAAAACGGGCTGAAAAGCATACATGAGTTTTTATCTCCAGTATTAAGAGCTCTTCCCATTTGCCTAAGTGTTACAGTTTTAAAAGAGAAAAGCAACCAGCTGAGTTTCAGTGTGTCCTTGAAAGTGAGTAACTAAAGCAAAACTCCTGGATACAATAATAAAACTATTTCAAATAGTAAAATAGGAGTATTGGTTCTATCTGTGGTTGACCCAGGTTTTGAGCATAGAGTAGCTTGCAAATGTGTATATTTTCATAGTATGTCATGCCATAAATCTCAGGACTCTATTTCAGCAGTACCTTCAGAAAAAGCAGTATCTAATTTTTTAAGACTTTAACAGTAATTTTCAGAATTATAATCATTGTATCATATCCAGCTTCCTAAAAATATGGGGAGATTTTGGGAACTCTCAGCTTTATTTTGTCCCTGTGTAAATTAGCTATCTCTTTGAATTTTGTGAAGGTTGTGAGCTTGCTATCAATTTTTCCTCTAGATACCTTTTTATTAGTTATTTTTGTGATACCTTTTTGATTAAGACTCTTGGTAAAAAGAAAGGCTGTGCTCTAGGACTCTCTAAGGGTTTGGTCTTAACCTCTGCAGCTGCAGCTCTTCTTCATGTAAGTGAATTAAAACTTTGTGGGAAGGACACTGAACCTTGTAGTCTGTCATAAACTGGCTCTAAGTCATGACTTATCTTTCTATCTTGCCGGCAGTAAACATTTATTTATAAAAGTAGCACAGCTCCACAGGAGTCCTGTCCCTGTCAGGCACTGATAACTGGATTATATTGCTTACTGGATTGTGCCAGGCCTACATTCAAATCCTTGGCTTGAACCAGTCACAGCAGAAACTTAGCTCAGGCACTCCTTACACTCAGGAAACCCTTGTTTAAGTCTTGGCTTTATACAGTTCACTAGTTTCTCCCTTTATTAGAACTAAGTGATTAACCGGGGACCTCACTATCTTTGCTCAGGAAATTTCTTTGAACTCCCTCCTCTTCTTCTTTTTCCTCACTTACTGTGTGGGATTGTCCAGATACTTAGTCTGAGGGACACAGACCTCCCCCAGCCTTCCCAGTCTCCAGACAGGTCTGTAGCAAATCCAAGGACATGTGCCCCACGTGCAGGCAGTACCGCAGACCCTGCTTTTGGTGAGGACTCCAAGTGCTGAGCAGAAGGTGATTATTTCTGGGCTAGAGGAGACCTTATTTATTGCTTTTGTTGGAGCCCAAAGCAAATCTGGTGTGTCCCTCTCTGTGCTGGAGCAGAAGTTTGGATGGGCTGTGGGGCTGAGCACCTCTGCTTCCCTCCCATCCCAGCAGGTGAGGAGTAGCATTACCTCTGCAAGTATACTGCTCACAGCAATAATTTCTGAGTTGTTCTGTTTCAATAGGATTAGAATAGTGAGATAATTCTCATTACAGTAGTGTTAATACTTCAAAAACATCTTCAATGGTAAATTAAATGAAAAGGAAGTTGTAGAAGTATAGTAAACAGTTGTCCTTGTGGACCTCAGTGATGCTCATAGCATTAAGAGGGCTGGGGGGTCTCATCTGCACTGAAGAGTTCCCTGCATTATGGAAGCTGCTGCCTTTGTCTTTGCACCATTACAACCCATATATAAAGCTTTTTCTAAATATTTCTAGAGAAGGTGGAGAAAATACAGTAAGAAAGTTGTGTTTGAGCAACAATGGAAAGACAACTGCTGTGGGAAAAAGTGGGAAATCACCATTCCTAAGGTCTTATGATGCAGTTAGCATTTCAAATTACTTATTTTTCTAAGGAAAAAGTGAGAATAAAAGTGACTGTAAAAATGCTATTTCTCATCTAGACTCTTCATCCATGGGAAGTGATGTTTCTGCCTTGAAAAGAACTTGAAATAGTTTAGCTCTGCAGATCTCAGTGTTGTCTTTCTGGGGAAATATAATGCATTTCTGTTTTTATTAATTTCTTGAGATGGGCAGCTTTTGTGTAAAAAGTGAGCTTGGGTAAATACTCATTTTTGAAGTTGTCTGTGGAATCATGTTATATCCTGTTTGAAAGAGAAGACAATGCTGTGGAAATGAAAAATGTGTTTGTGTAAAAAGTTATCTTTCCTCCAAGATACTACGGAAATAGTGTTTCACAGCAGGGTTTATTGCTTTTCCCTAAGATATATAGACATGTGTTATCAGTTTAATACAGCTACTGGACTTACAGAGGAATAACATCACTTCCAAAGTTGCAGATAATACTGAGTAGATCTTAGGGAGTCAAAGAATTTTGCATTAGCTCAGCTTTGGCCTTTGTTGTTGGTGTCTCTTGGCTTCTCAAGAGCTTTTGTATAATTATTTTAGTAATTCTAATTTTCTGTTCACAAAAGTATAACTAATACAGGTTATAGCCTTTTAAACGAAATTTTCTCCCCAGCAAAATGCCAGGCTATTTAAATGCAAATGGCAAAGGGGAGAAGTACAAATTATCTCACTGGATATTTGAATGCATTGAGTGGGTATTCCATAGGTACTTGTTTAGCCCAGGAATCACATTTTTTGGAAGACACAGATAAATTTTCATTCAGTGAGGAAATTTGAAATCTTAAAGATAAGCTTAAGAAGTCTGTGGAAAAAATAGTGCTTTGGAGATTTATAGAATTTAAAACTTGAGACTGATCTTCTCCCATTCCAGGATTACAATAAAAATAATTTCATTCAGCTTTCTTGAATGAAAAGGATAAAAGCTCAACCCCTTTTCCTTCCTTGTCCTTGATATTAGCATTGCCTCACTGTATTTAATGAATATCATTTTCTTGGGTGTAATAATTTCTGAGAGGGAGAGTAATCTTTGGAAAGCCTAAGAAAAATTCAAGGAGACAAGATAATTACAAGGACTGCCACTATCTGATTATATGGAGGTGCACACATTCTATGCTTGAAGTGAAAAATCTAGGCAGAATCAGGAGCTCATGCATAAACTCCCATGCATCTGGATGAAGTCAGAATTGAGTCTACTGTTGCAAGTGACAGTGGTTATTTAGGGTGGAAAGAGATTACTGCTGATATATCTAGTGCTGGAAACCTCTCTGCTAGACGTCATAAGGCCGTCCTTTACATTTTGATTTGAATGTAGTGAATTGCAAATGCCATCCCATAAAAACATCGGCAGCAAATTGAGCATCTCATTTGTTAACTGTAAGGAAGAGTATTGCTGTTTCCAAAATGCAAATTGATAAGCATGAAAAGTCTTTTACATCTACTTTGAAACTGTTGCTCTGCAGTTGCATGGCTGATGCCTTTGAGAACTACAAATGATTAGAACAGTAACATTTGTCTAGATCGCTCTGTATTTAGTAACGAGTCTCAGTGGTATTCAGCCACTTGGCTGAGTGCAAATTCTGAATCCTAGAAATACAATACATGAAAACAATCAAAATGCAGTGTCTGTCTACTTCCTAACTGTAATGTAAATAATATTCTTGTGCCGGCTCAAGGAGAATGGCTGAAGATGTTAGTAGTAAAAAATGAAATCATTGTTAGGTGTGCCTTGCAGGGTTCTCACAGTACGACTTACCACTCAGAGCTAATGAGAAATGGGACAACTATGAGAAAAAAATTGCTCATATGAAGTGAAACAGCAAAACCTAATTTTAAACCTTGACCTTTGAGGTGCTGCTGCAGGGCACATGATCCCAGTGCCCTTTGGAGTCTGACAGCTTGGTTATCCTGCCTGAGAGAGGGCTATGCTGCGGCAGGACCGATGAGGGGATGCAGGGCTGTGATGGATGCCATTAAATAAAACTGCCTCAAAAATTGGTAACAGTTCTTATAATGACTTCAAGACACATAATAGAGAGATCACTCCTGCACTCCCCTAGCCTCAGGCTGACTGATGAAATTAAATTCAAGCCACTCAGCTCAAAACAGTATAACCCTTAAAGGAAAACACTATAGAATTTAATAGATGCTTAACAATATCTGCTAGTTCTTACTGCCTGTAAGATTCTTGAGATGTTTCTCTACATCCTACTGAACACTGGAAGATGAGTTTACAGGAGGCACTACGGAAAAGTCTGACTGATTAGATGATAACATCTTCTCATCCTTTCACTTCCCTTTTATTATATGCTTGAAGTGTCAGAATGCATTTTTGCACTACTCTGAGGAAAGCACAAGACTGCAGGAATCCCTGTGAGCTCGACAGAGGCTCTGCATGTCTGTATCTGGGCACAGGAACTCCTGGTGGAGCTGCCTCTGGTTCAAAGCAGACAGAAGGTGCTTGCCCTTCAGTTTTTCTTGGCTTGGTGGCCCCAAGCCAGAATGCTTTCAATGATTTTAAGAAAACTCGGGAGGAAAATTTCTTATTTTATTTTCTCTTAGGCCATTCAGCCCCATGCTGTACCTTTATCATGAAGATGTAAGTGGATACCTGTCTTTTCCCAGATATTGTCTTCCACTCCAGACCTAGGGGTTTATAAACCTTGGTGAACTAGAAAACAAGTTGCTCAAATGATTGGTGACAGTCTACTTTAAGATCATCCTTTGCAATATTCCTGGTGAAATGTCTACTGGAAAGAGTAACAAGTTACTCTGCTTTTTACTAGATTGTTGCAATTCTTCATCCTCATAAAGGTGCAAGTCATGTGTAGGTGTCTGTCAGTCACAAGTGGGTTGCATCAAGAATATCTCAAATCCTCCAAAAAGCAAAATGATAGCAGCAAACTGTGTATGTTTTTTCATTAATGAGTTAATTTCCAACAAAAACTTAATTTGCTCTTTCGTAATTTCTAGTTTTTGTTCCACCTCAGCCTTAAAATAGCTTTGTGACCCATTTCTGATTCCACCCTTTTGCATCTCTGGTGTGCAAGAATATTTAGCTTTTCTTGAGAGGAACGTGAACCCACGGGATTTGCTAACAACTCAATTCCCAGAAAAGATGTAAAACATCACTAGGTTCTTTGGAAGATGTAGTGGCTGTCATGGTAAAATGTGCTAATTGGCATCTTCATGTTGACACTATGTCAACTCTTTGCTCTGCCAAGGGTTCAAAATGCAGCATTGACTTGGCTGGAAGAGAAAGAACATGTTTTGCCCCAGCCAGCAGTGTTTGCAAGAAGCAGCATGTGGTCAAAGTGTCTGGTGAGTTAGGAATGTGCTTGAAGTCCAAGTTACTATATTAATTCCCTTGGTACAAAAGGAAGGAAAACATTTTCATAAGTTTCATATGCTGATCTTTTCACTTTAAATACAGAGGTGCCTCCTGTCTGTGCTTGGCTGTGAGAAGATGGATGGGTTAAAATTCTCCTGATTGTTCCCATGTTTTATGTAGGAATGTAATAGTTGGATTGAATTCACTGCTCAGTCTGAAAACCTTCTAAAGTTTCTGTCATGGTGACTTGTTCATGGCAGTTGCAAAGGAGCCTTTTGTCTGCTGGGAACTGGACTGAGGTGGTTCATCCCACGGTGCCACTTCCCAAGTGCTGGATAGTCACCAGTTCCGTTATCTGATCTGGCACAAAATTTTTTTACTGAGATGATATAGCTAGAAGTTAATTGTTAGCCACTTGTTTTTTCAGGTCATTGCTGTTAATATTGAAGAGCATGAGAAGAATCAGTGTATAAGAGAGGGATGAAAGATAAGCATTGAGCCCTCAAAGCGAAGAGAGCACAATGTAGGTGGTACAGAAAGAAAAACCCCTACCCTCAACCCTCCCCCACCCCCGCCAAATCCCCACAAAAAAAGCTAAGGAGGGAGGTGAAAAAATTTAGTTTAATTTATGAATATAGAGTGGAAGAAAAATTTGGTATCCTTTTACAATTGTACACCTTGGTTCTTGTGTTTCCAGCTGAGGCTGTGTCTGATTTCTCCAGTAGCTGGTGAAACCATGGGGCCAGAGCATCACTGGTTTGTATTGGCAGCCTGTTTGGATTGCACTTGTCTTTGCTTTTTTGAAGGTGTCCTTGGTCAGTTTGGTGGCATGAAAAGGTCCTCTTTTCATGCTCAGCTAGAACACATGGTGTGTATGGGCCAGCATGAAAGAAGATGGGTGGGTGGCTTTTGTGAGAAGTGTGCAGGATAAGCAGTACAGAGAAGCTGTTGGATGAAGAAACAAATGCAATATGCTATTCAAGGCCATTCAAAAACCGGAGCTGTAGCTCTAGAAACTTGAATAGAGTAATTTGCAAAGCACTTTGATGTCCTTCAGCCTCTTGCAAAGTTAAATACTTCCAGCAGTGCCTTGCTTTTGCCATTTTCCAAGGAATCTTGGGATAAATAGCCAACTCATCTGTAGAGTGTCAGGAAAAGGTGTATTGATTAGATGGGCTGGAGGCTGGACGCAGCTGTCAGCAATCCAAAGATGCAACACAAGTACTCAAGAACATTTTAGTTGAATTAAAATTACTTTTTTGGGGTAATGTTCATATGGCTTCAGGCTTGTTTAACTGTCTAGCCAGTTTTTTAATATGGTAATGAACATTAACATCTGTTCTATCAGCGGTTGCCATTGTTAAGCAATTAATTTCTGATTTTGTGAAACTTCCTGTGATAATAATGAACCTTGGGCTATAAAGAAATTCTTTAATGTGTGCCCTGTGCATCTTGTTTCTTTGCTGTCTTAGGCCTACATTTTTTCTGTCTTGTTACCTTGCAGCAGGAAAGAAATGATTGAAACTACAGGATAGCCAGGGAACACATGGGTTGTTGAATGGATTCTGCTGCAATCACAGGCAGCTATAGAGCAGATGTTGAATTCAGAGAATTTCACAGAAATATCTGTTCTTCTTAAATGTCTCCTAAGCCACTGCAAGCTGATCATTAAATGGCTTCCATGTCTATTAAAATAACGAGGATGTTTAGTACAAAGACAAAAAAGTCTCACATGTTGTATGTCAAATGCTGCAGTAGGAGAAAACAGGAGAAAGACATCTCCAACTCCACTGCAACCTTACAGTCCCTGGAAGCCCATGGCTTTCCCAAACAATCCAGATTGTTACCTTCCCCAGTGTAAAAACTGTAAATATGTCAACTGCCTTTAGATAATGGAATTGAAAATTCTGTGAGGGAGATGAGCTATTTACGCAATGGTTTGAGAGGGTTTTAGAGCAGAGACTTCAGCTTAATATTTTGCTGCCTGTTTTATCCTTTTAGCTCTAGTGAGGTCATTAAAATCAGAAGAGGGATGAGGTTGCTCATTTCTGTTTTACTTCCATGGAAAGCAATTTGATGCATACAGGGCTACCCAGAGTTTCGTTTCCTCCCTCCGAAGTCTCTCATTTTATTAGGCCTCCCTGCTTCCCACCTCCATAACTTCTCCTCCTCATACTTTTCTTTCTTTCTCAGTTTCCAAATTGCTATATTCATCACTGTCGGCTTTCCCTCCTTTTGTAAACTCCTTCAACTTATCTTCTGCTTCAGATAAATGGTTTTAATTTAATATTTTTGATGCTTCCAGGTTTCTTCTGAGTTTTCCTTATGCATCATCTCCAGCTTTTTTTTTTCAGCTGTAAATATTAGATTTGATTTTTATGTTGAGGGCCTTGAAGACTATTTTGCACTCTGATATTTCATGTGCCAAATTTCATGCACTCAGCAGTGCTTAAAATGAGAAATATCTTAAGGGAAGAAAATCTACAGTGGATTTTACTTTTCCTGCAGTAGTGGAATAAACTTTTAGTTTGGGAAGTGACAGAGAAAAGCATGGGTGGAATATGCCTTGAAAGCATCATTTACCAGAAGCAGACTGAGTTATTTCTGGGTTTGTTTTGACGTACTCGGGCTGCCTTTAATCAAATGCACAGATTTACTTTCTTGTCAGTCTGTTATTGCTAGACTTGTTTTCATGAAGATATTGGATATAGAAAAGATGGAAGAGATCCAGAAAAAGCCAAGTCTTACAAGAATATTGCATGTGGGAGCTTAGACCACTTCAGCTGTTGCTCAGTGAGCCCAGTAGAGATCAGCCATCAGAGTCCTTCGTTGTTCTGCTCCTCTTTTGGGGCTTTTTCAAAATGGAAATCTGCGGAAACTGGATATCATGGAAAATAAGAACTGCTATGAGCTTTCTCAAAACTGGTTTCTGAGATGTTGGCAAAGCTTTAAGAAATATAGAGCTGTATTAGACTGAATAGAGTATTTCAGGCTTTTGAGTTCCTTTTGGAGGAAGAACTGCAAAAGTTTTGTACTTCTAAAACTATCCTTTTACTGTCCTTAGGAAAATTCAATCAAATTTTTGATGTTAGAACAGAAATTTTTTCAAACTCCCTGATGGTGCATCTGCTGTAGAAGGAGGTGTACCTTTTTACTGTCTCTATGGTGTATGGTTTTTTTGTTTGTTTTGTGTTTTTAATAGGTTTACTTTTTTTGATGCATGAGATGCAGATTGACACTGCTTCAGAAGAAAGCCTGATAAGGGTACTGTGGGTAGGGAACTCTTCCCACAAGTTGCAGTGGGAGTTTTTGGAGACAGAAGTCTGAGGATTTTTATATTTGAGCATTACAGGGAGAAACAAAAGTCTTAGTTTGGAAATTTATCGCATTGTTTTGCCCTTTCTTTATTTTGGTCGTGTTGCAGTCCTCTCTTTTCCCATTGCCTCAGATCTAAGCTTGTTGCAATCTTCTGGCATGTTTGTGATGTGAATTCCTGGCATGTTTCCTACACAAACATCTTGCTGTGCTCCTGGGCTTCCTTCCTACAGAGCTGTTCCTTTGTTATCTCTGGGTCAGTCTTCTAGATTTTCTATCTAAAACAGTGACTAAAGCTATGGAACTGACAAATTGAGGGTCTAAATAAAGAGGTTCTGGAGAAATCTGGTTGTGGTTTAAAATGCCAGGGAGAAGGGAGCTGAAATGCCATTAGAAAGAATGCTTGGAAACATTGGGTAGAATACTTTAAAAAATGAATGGCCTATTGCAGGCAGATTGAAACAATATTGTGTTTTTAGTGTTTTATCTGAAAGCTAATATATAATAAATGTCATTGACGTAAATTTGAAAATATCGCTGGCTTTGTAGCAAAAATGTTGGAGTGTGATGTTTAGTATTTTTATTTCTCCACTAAAAAAAGTAATTTTTGGGTGCAGTTTTTAATTGTTGCATTTCCTCAAAGGACCCACGCTGGAGCTTTAATTTACAGTCTTCATAACTGTGGACAGCGCAGATTGTTTAGACTTTCACTTTTGCTACAATGGTCTTATTAAATATGGATGTACTCTTGCTACATAAGGGAAAACTAAATCAGACCAAATTTGTTACACTTTACATAATTATGCATTGAGAACAATGTATAATTAATAAAGTCATTGTAGATTCAGGCTATGGGTTGCCATTACCAGTGAAATCTAAATTTTTTTTATGTTTCCTGCATTTTTTTGGGAAAAAACTACAAGTAGAGATGTCGCCCTAATAAATTAAATCACTGGAATGATAAATTTATTCTGGAGAAGTAGGAAATGATTTAAATCAAATGAACCTGGATGATCATCTTTCCCCTATGTGCTTTGCACTTCCAAGTTTTACACCATTTCCACAAGGTTGCATAGTTAAATAGTTTTGAATTAATACTTTTAATAGCTCAGTTTTTAATGTGCCCAACAAAAAGTACTTCTGGACTCTTTCCCAGTTAATAAAGCAGGAAGAAGATGCCTGAAGACCGAGGAAGATGGGAAATTGTCAAAGGTTGTGAAACCTAACAGTAGCTCTTACATTTATATGTAAAGGAAAAGGAATAATACTGTTGTTGATTTTGAGTATTAAATATGCTTGGGATTTCTATTTTTAATATTAATCTCTTGTCTCCCATTGATTTACTGTATTTTAGAGGCCTGAAATAAAGAACTAAATCTTGCTTAAGCAAACATGCTTAAAATATGCAAAGGAAAATAGTGGCACCACATCATCTGTGCATCCCAGTTCTGCCCAGGTGGTTTGCTCTCCTCACCCAGAAGGCCTGTGAAAATCAGGGCTTAGGAGAAAACCAGTGCCTGCCTGGCATCAATTCCCTTTTTGGTTGACACCTTTTTTTTGCAAAAACAAGTATTCCTACTGTAAGAAGCCAGAGTGTATTCTTTCATGCTCAGGTTTCTTCCCCATGCTTTCCCATGTTCTGTTCCTCTTCTCCAGAAGTTTCTGTTGTCCTCTGTGCATTTTGACCGGGATTAGTGATAACCCGTTTGGGATTCCTGCTGTGGGGTCTGGGCACCAGCATTCTGGGAGCAGGTAACAGGTCTGGAGAATGGTGCCTGTCATCAGTGTTCACTGTACATTCAGGAAAGCAGAATTGAAATATGTTTATCTCTCCTTGCAGACGAGGTTAGTTGATTGAATGCATCTTTTAATTACTAAGAATTTCTACACCTTAAACTAAGATATGAAACTGCTTAAATTAATTGGATTTAAACATTGGAGGAATGATAGAACAAGTCTAATTTCTTCTATTCAGGTCCTTCTTTGTTCTCGCTGCATTTCCTGCAGGCAGCTGTGAAGATCTGATCTGTTGAATTACCATGGTCTGAGAGAACCTGAGGTCATATTTCTTTAAACTGACATATGATAATTGTATTTAGCCTTCCTCTCGCAACATCATAGCAACAAACTTCTTTTTGTTGTTTGAGAATCAATATGGGAATATGTTCTGCACAGCAAATGAATTTTGGAGCAGTCCTGAAAGATGAAGTTTTAGGGGGACTCCTAACACTCTTTGTAACTGAATTGCTTTATTAGCTGTAGCTTCCTGCTAGAGTGACTGCAGATTTATACTGACAACTGTAGATGGGAACAATAAGAAAAACACTACAGACAGAAGCAGAATCTGAATGGCAAAGCATCTAGGCAAAAGTTTGATTCTTTTTTTCTTTTTTTTCTTCCTTTGAGTAGTTGCCGGTGGGCAGTTTGGCCTTTTAGTGCTGCTATGTTGGGGCAATTACTTGATGAATTCTTCCTTTGAACCAGGATTTACAAGATCTGTTAAGAGGCATATGGTTTTTCTTGCTAGATGAAACGCATGACATTACTTTTAGAGGGGAAAATTAGATTTCAATCATAAAGATATCTTGTCTGTCTTCACAGATTATGATAGAGAGATAAAACCAAAATTGATCACTTCTTTTTCTCCCCTAGAGAGTCCTGATTTCCATGCAACACTGCTGCTGTCCCAGCTCAGCTCAGTCTGTGCTGTCAGGGCATGAGGGTAATGAATAAAATGGTCATTTTAAGTCTCTACATCAAACGGGTTCAAAAGAAGTAAGTCAAACTAGAGAGCAGAAATGATTTTTGGCAGCTACAAACAGGGAAAAGATCCTGCTGAAAATGTTTAATCAGCAGTGTTCACCAGCTCCTCTGCTAGTTTTGGCAGGAACAGTTCTGTTATGTAAACTTCACCTTCAAAATAATATAATTAATATAGTCTGATAACCTGTGTCTGCATGTTAAAAGCTGGTAAGTTCATGGTTCAAACAGGATTTCCTTTCTGCTAATGCAGGAGATAATGCAAGGTTAGAACAAGGATGCACAGCAGTATTTTTGTCCCCCCCTTTTTTTCTTAGACAAGAACTCAAAGCTTGGCTATAATTTACTTACATTTCAGCTGCTGCAGTTCAGTGGGGGAGAAAGTGAATGAAATGTCAAGGTCCTTGTGGGGCTGGATGGACAGTGTTGCCTCCTGCCTTAATAAGTAAAAAGGAGTAAAATAAGGCCAGAAGGATGCAGGATTAATAACATTTCTAAATATATTCTTCCCTTATAGCAGTTCATATTAGATTCATTCTTGTCCCCCAGGAACCTATCCCAAATCAGATAGAATTTTAAGGATAAGAATTTTATGCTCCAATCCCCCCTCTCTGAACAGCACTTGGAAGAAAATTGTAAGGTAGGGAAAACTTCAGGGAATAACTGTAATAATTCTTGTGTCTCTACTAAATAAGTAGATAGCTACTTTGTGTATTTGTTAAAGCTGAGTAGTCTTGCATGTTATAATATATTATTAAATTATAAAACAATTACAGCTTATACAGGATTGCGCTTGCGAGTCTTTGATGCATTATTGCAGCCTGTGAGACCTTCAGCATTGACTTAAAAAAAAGTGTACAAAAATAATATTTCACATATTATTCAAAAGTAGGTGTGGTGTGTTGGTTCCCAAATTATCGTTTGCTTCTATCGACATCTATTGCCATGTCGTCTGTAATTGCTAAATCCAGTGTTAGAAGCTCCAGGTATTTCACAGTACAAAGAATTCAAAAGCAAATCTGAATGTGAAGGAAATACGAATGGGAATCATCTTTCAAAATGATTTCAAGTGTTTTTGCTGAAATTTGAGGAAGAAACTATTTCTGATTTGATTTGCTTCCCTGCTGTGTACCCTCTATAGCTAATGTATTTAAGACATTGTGTTTCCCTGAGTCAGTGTTCCCACTCCTTATGTAGTCCAGAGTGTTGTTGGATAGGTGATGATCCAGAGATGTTATACCTGGTCTCTGCTCCCACACCCCAGCATAGACTTCTTATGGGTTTATCAGGAAGTGCAGCAAAGCTCTGGGTAACTTTATCTAGCAGCCAGAGCATGCTTTGGCCCTGATGAAATATCCTTGTGTCTGATAAAACAATAGCGTGTGACTAAGTGGGTGGGAGTTGCAGCCCTGACATTTATGCTGCAGGATGGAGGGTTTTCCCCCCTTTTCTAACCAGACACCCGACCACAGGAACTCTGAGGATCTTCAGGGACAGCCAGTGAGTAATTACTGCCCTTCCAAAGCCAGTCAGCTCATCTGCTTGTGGGGAGTGTCTCTAGACTTGTCTGTATCCCTTTCTGTCTGGCTTGGTTTTTCCAGCCTCTCCATCCTTCAGGGTCTGTCATGACACCAGACCAATGGATCACGGCACGGGGGTGACCGATGCGTTCTTCAGGCCGAGAGAGAGAAACTTCAAGGCTGGTGCTGCAGGCACAGCCCACTTCTTAGGCCTGATTTTTCAACCCAGAAACTAGAGCCCAAGATCCTAAAAGAGACAAACTTGTGTTTGTCTTTTCCTTTTGGACCAAGTAGAGGTGCCAAAGTCTAACAGAGCAACTTATAAAATATCACCTAATTCCTCAAGTGTTTTCCTTGGCTGCCAGATGTGGAGGCTTTAGGGAAGCGGCCCAATGCCTTCCTTGTCTTTTATAGGCCAGTGTTTTCCTAAAGGGAGCCTTTTTAAAAATAATTTGCTGTTACTAAATATCTTTTGTTCCCCCCTCCCCCCCCCTTTTATTTCAATGAAATGTTGAAAATTTTGGAAAAACGGCCCTTTATATATGAAGCTTGTTTGTATTTGATAACTGACACAGGGAAGTTATACAGAAGAGACAAACAACAGGAAAATTCTTTTTTTTTCTTGCCTTTTCTTCACCCTGCAGACAAGATTTAACAGGCAAAGCAGTTGGCCATGGTTATACTGTTTCTCATCTCATTTTGCTAGCATTTTTTTCACTCTAATCCTTTTAGCTTTATGCTTACCGGTGGTATGGGAGGCAAACATGTCTCTTATTTTTTCCCACTCTGGCATATATTAGAAGTATGGCTATGAAATGAAAATACTCTTACAATAGAGTGAATACTATAATAGTTATATTCTGCTGTACTAACCAGCAGAAGATTTATAATCTCCTCCATGCTTTAGGTCAGTTAATTTATAAAATGAGAACATCTTGTACAAATACCAAGATAAGCTGAAATTTGAGACCTATGATCAGTTGCATCCCACGTTTAATTAGGCACATATAACAAATTACAAATAGTGATTATGGAAGAAAGGAGGGGAAGGCCACATACTGAGAAGAAAGTTTTCTGCAAGCTACTTTGGAGTAAATGAGCCCTTTAATTATCTGCACTAGTCTTTGAAATGAGGGTGTCTGACTACAACTGTTCTCCAAAACTAAATTAAAACCCAAAGAAAATCCAGTCATGTTCAGAAAGGATTTGCCAAAATTTCTTCATGGTGTAAAATGGCAAAAAGTGAAACGAAATTTGGGTGGTATAAATTCCCACGCTGGGCACCTCCCTCTGACCTTTGAGAAGAGAGAAGGGATTTTTAGGGTGATGATGAACAAACCCCCGAGGTCTCTGATCTGATAAGTCAGTTATTGAATTCAGTGTACTAAAATATGAGAGAGGTTGCCATACTGAGAAAGCGTGTCTGGATTTTCTGGTGTTTGAGTGGTAAAAGCCTTTCTTGGGCTATTAACTGTCTGATAATGTTTAATTTAGTGAAGTGCACAAGGTAATACGAAGGTGAGAAAAAGGCACTGAGAGAAAAGAAGATCAACGATTGCTGCTTTTAATATAGTGTAAAATAATATGGCTCTGAGATAGAGTGGCTCTTCTGAAAGTTCACTCTTGCTTGGAAATGTAGGGATTTCCAGTTGCTGGTGATAACGGGACTTTGGAAATACAGCACTCTCCCTTGAGGCAGAACTTAGCAGCATCTGACTGTTATACTGATCAATGGGGTAGTGTGAGAGATGTTTAATTCTCACAGAAATTTATTGCTGGTGGAGAATGATAATAGGGACCTTGCAGGGAGGCTTATAGGAAATGGCTATTTATCTTGTGCTGTGTTTGTAGCCTTTTGTTAAAGGCTTAGCCTCTTAGACTGAAGATTGTCAGTGATGTGGAATATAAGTAAAATATTTTTCCCTGATGTCCTGTGCTGGATGAGTACAGTTAATGCCATCAGATGCAGGTAAAAGGATATTAGTAGAGAGCAAGGGTAGAGGAGGAGAAAGATGAATGATCCTGAAATATTAAAGGCTACTACCAGTGATAGATGCTTAACACCAATTAAAAATTAAGAATAAAATAACCAAACAAGTTGGAAACTCACTGTTGATAAAACTGAAGTTTCAAATATTGCTTAGTGATTATATGTTGCCATATAAAATGGTTTTCTAGATAGTTGCAGATCATGGACAGGCTTACTGGGAGGGTAACATGAGACAAAACTGTAAGTTATAGAGGCCTTAGCAAGGAGGTTCCAGTACAACGGATGCAGAAGTTGTCTAAGGAACAAAAACCAGGTGCTCTTCAGAAGAGGGAAGAGCTGTGGAAGTGACCTGGCAGGTATTGCTGAGGACTGTGAGATTGACAAACATGTATTTGTCCAAATTTACACTGGAAAAAAACTTGGTTGAGGATTGAGTGAGAGCTTTGACAAGTTGGTGGACTTCAAGAGTGGACATGGCTTCCTAAAGAAGGATTAAATAGCTTCATCCATACACATAAATATCTTTCTCGTCAGTGTGATGCCCATCTGTTTCTTTCTGTGACACAGTAGTCCGTAATTAGTGGGATAGAGCACCAGAATTCTGCAAGAAAAATGAACTGAGAAGAAATGTACTTTTTGAATGTATGGATAGTACTCACATCTGTTTGTACCTCTTACTGAATCAGGTATAATTTTCAAAGGCAAAGAGGTGTCAGTGTATGAAAAATGATTTGGTTTTACTTCAAATGAAGATAAATTAATAGAAGCCACCCCAGAATGAACTGAAACCTTGGGTGTAAGATAAAGAAGATCTAAAGGTTTGCATATTAATCAAACTGTGACACTTTGTTCCTGACTACTTGTACTGTTGTCACTTGCCTGCTCGGAAAGTCAGTTTAAGGCCATTCTCAACAGAATATGACTTCCTTTCCCAATCCTTGCTAGAATCAAAGGTGCCATCAATCCTCATCTGAGTTTGGAGGTTAATATAAACTTTTTTTCCCCTTCTGAGTTTGGAGGTTAATATAAACTTTTTTTCTCCCCTCTCTACCTTGATATACAGTTTTGTGTGGGGAACACTTTTCAACATTTTAAGCCTTTAATTTATTGTTGCAAAATGTAAAAAACTACTTTTCCAGCTTATGTTTTTCTGCTAGGTAACTGGCAACTTGCTTATGAAGATGCTGCCCTCTTAGTACTCAGTCTGGGAGTCAGTTCAGTGGTGATTTTTCTCCAATTAGAAAAGACATCATTAAGCTCTCCAAGAAGACAGTCTTTGTGAGGGTAGCAAGAGCTATCATCCCTGCTTGGAGCTCAACTAACCCATCCCTAAAATTCTTTGAGATTGGTTTAGTTTTGCTGTTCTTTCTTTCTTTGTTCCTGTTTCTCCTGCAATAGCTCAGCCTGCTATTTTCTTTTTTCCCTTTCTGACAGGAGGTCTAAGTGTTAAAATGCTTATTAACATAAGCCAAAGCTATGAATTCAAGTACACCCACATTCAAACTGGAAGCTTGCCATCCGTGCCCACCTATGTGTGAAACCAGTCGCTGGTGCTGCTTTCAGACTATTTGGATTGAAGAAGCACTGGGAACATCAAGATATTTTTCTCTTTATTGTGACTTCAGATGCATTTTGGAGAGTTCTGTACAAGTTTTTTACTTCACCCATCTCTAATTTGTATAGCCATTGCTCTCTTCATCTTTCACATAGGTGTTAACTGCATTAATATTGCCATATGGAGGTTTTAATTTGCTATAATGTGACCCAGCATGCATAAAATGGAGGTTCTCTCAGAATTAGCTAAGTAGTTTTCATTTGATTAAGTACATAATGATTTATTTGGCAAACTTGCTATTTTGCTTCTTTCCTGGCAACTCTGCTTCTGTTTGATTTGCTGGTGGTTGTTTTGTTGGGTTTTTTTTTTTTTTTTTTGGAAAAGGATGGAATAAAGGAAAACTCTAAATGATTACTGACAGTACTACCTTAAATGAAAAGAGAAATAAAGTGTGATAGAAATATAGTGCTGCTTAAAGATGCTGTGCTGGCACTGGATGGAATATTTTAAGATTTGTTTTCATCAAACATGAGCTAGGTTGAAGGCTGGATTCAAGAGATAAAATGACATCGAGAGCTAGGTTATGCTGTTCCTATGAGCCTTGCATGGAAATCATGGTGTATACTTCACTATATGAATGATAGCAAAGTTCTCATAACTGCAAATTCTTTATAAGCAAAAGTTAGCCGTGATTTGCATTTAACTGGATGATGGTGAGCAAGGTTTGCAGAAGCAGCAAGCAATACAACTTCATAGTAAGGAGGAAATCAAATATTGTTGTGTTACAATCTTAGGTGCTCACTGAATTAATTTATAGGTCTCTTTTAATAATTCTTCTTCCAGTCACTGCAGAAAAAAATTGTAATAACAAACAGGGTAGAGAAGGAAGAGTGCTCAGAACTAAAGGCTGGATGAGCTGGTGGATAGCCTTGATCCAGGGCAGTAAGCAAAGCAGGTGTAATGGTAAATAAAATGGGTAATGGCCACTCTCTAGCAGTAAGATGAAATGGCCCAGAGCAGCACACATTTTCTCTTCCCTCTCCCTTGCCCAGTAATGTGGCCTGGTCAGTGCTGTTTATTAGGAATATCTCCTGGCTGTGCTCGGCTGAGGAAAGGGGGTGCTGAAGTGCACCAGGGAAGATGTCAGCAGTCTTGGTGATGCTTAAGCCTGGTTAATCACTGCTGTGAGCTTGAAGGCATCTTGTTTCTCTGCCTCTAAATTGCCTGCAGTTAAATACAGTTGTCCCTGTTTTTGTCCCTTGTACACTTTAGGCATGGCCTGTGCCATGTCTGGTTATCTGGAGTATTTGAAAGTACAGTTTTCAGCTGAACACTCAGTTGGTACACTCTTATGAAGTTGATTATTTTTATGGAGGTAATCAATGATGCGATCACAGGTATTGCTAAAGGCACACAGTGTTGGAAGAACCTGGCTCCATGTCTGACAACCTCAGTGTGAGGATGGGGGACTGACATTGGGCCCTCTGAAGCAGCTGCTTTCTGGGCTGAATGAACTCAGCTGTCTCAGCCTCTCCTGACAGGACAAGGGTTGCAGAGTCAGGTCATCTGCAAATGATTAACACCAGCTTTCCTACAAACCTTCAGTTTTCGAGGGGTGAGATGTGTGATGTTTTGTCATGCTCTGGACTGGTCAATGAGCAGTGTTCTGCCTCAGGTCTGCCTCATCCTTCAGCTTGTGTGTGGATTGCTGGTGGAAAAACAGTGTCTTGGAAGATATGAAATGAACATATTTTTCATATGCTGTTGGTAATTGGAAGCAAATATTCAGGCTTTCCAGCAAGACTCTTTAATGGTAAGACTAACAAGCAGAGTGGTTTTGCAGGACATTTGGGACTCATTAGTGCTCTGAACTTGAAGATGTGTTACCTTTCCAGCTGATGCCTGGTTTGCTAGTCATCTATTAAAAAAAAAATCCCCTCTATGTTTTATAGAAAAAATACTGTTTTTATGGAAAACACAGTATTGACAATGCAAAAAAAAAAAAATCCAGTGTAGATGGTTACAAAATCCAGTAACAAATACTCTCATCTCATCCTGCGAGAAAAAAATCAGGACAGAGGACTCCACTGAATGCTTTGCTCACAGTGTCATAAAACCCCTGTGGTGAGATGGAGTTAAGGCTGACATGCTTGTAACCATTTAGGAGCAAAAAATTCTCAGTGAGGGATATTAGTTATCCCCCAAACAAGTACTACATATCAAAAAATAATTTGCTGTCAAAGGAAATCTTAACACTTCAAAGTGTGGAAATAAAATATTAAGGGATCCAAGTAATATTAAAGTAGCAATGCTGTTCAGTAAGAAAAATAAAAGTAATTGGTGTTTATGGATCAAACAAGATAAAAAAAGATGACCTTTTTATATTCCTTCTCCTCTGCTTTCACTGGGATAAAGTGCTTGATTTAAGGAAAGTTGCTCCATTCATGAGCAGTGAGTGAGCATGGCTCACTTTAAATCATGTGTAGAAATGTTTGAGTTAGAGCTACATGTATATTTTATGTGCTTATTTGTACTGGTTTATTTCATTTGTACTTGATAGTTTTGTGCATTAAGCCTCAGTAAGAAAAAATGTTCATAACTTATTGTGTAATATCAAAATCAGAGGGATTAATGGGAGGATAAAGTGGATCAGGCAATTGGTGCAGCCATATGAAAACATTTCATAGATGGTTTGATAGTATGATAAATGCCAAAAAGTCTTCCAATGCCTAATTCCTTAGCTAATAAGAAACTTTGGGACCTTTAGTGGGCAGTCACAACTTGCCTGAGAAGAAAAGCCAGTCACCAGTAGCAAACCACCTGTGTCAGTGCCAGCAGAGGTGGTTGCAACCTTGTGCATTCCATCAGGTTGCGGAAGGGATAGACTTGATCAACATTTCTTAATCAAAGGACTGGCTAATTTTTCTGAGGAGAAGTTCAAATGCATCTGGGACTGATTTACGCAATACTGCCACGGTGGATTTGCATTCTGAATGCATGAAAAAAGCTTTTCTGTGTGTTAATTTTTTGTGTTTAATTTTCCCTTCCCTGTCCATCACCCTGTTTCGTGTGGTTGTCCATGAGCGTTGGAAGGTGCAGGTCCCTTCTGTCCATATTTGCTAAGGTTCCTTGTGTCATACAGCCCCTCAGGTGTGTCCTGGACTGAAAGGCACTGAAATTCCCTTCCAGTCTGCATAATTCTGTATTCAGGGATATCTTGCATGATATTTAATTAATTTTGATGATGTGGAAGGTCAGAAATCTCTGTTGTTCTTTTGGGACAGGAAAAGGCCAACACATGCTAAATTTTTTAAAAAGTGAATTAAAGTGGAATAATTAAGCTCAATTTAAGTAATGGTTTTGTTTGTACAGTCTCAGAGCAAGTAAGTACTATCTTCCCCAACATGTGTGCTTTAATTGTCACACCCAAAAATATTCAGATCCCTGCTAAAATAGGGAGGAAGGAAGATAATGCACAGTTTCCTTAGTTTATGTGGGTTTTGTACAGGCTATGAGAAATAGAAATACCAACATGTTCATAATGGTTTTTTGGTACAAGAAGTTGATTTAGGTCTAGAAAAATTACTTGCTTTCCCAGAAGAGAGCTATGCTGCTGCACAATTTTTTTCTCCACGAACTCAACCCAAATGTGTTGAGTTTCAGTATGGAGCTGAAAAATAACCACATTTTGTATCTCAACAATTATCATGAGCTGCCTCAATTTATTAAATCCCGAGGCCTGTGTTTAAACAAAAGGGGACAGAAATGGCAGGTGAGCATTTCCCTAAACTGAGAAATAATTGACTAATTTATGGCAGATGACAACTATAATTTTGCAAAGAATGAGACTTTCTAGTATTTATTATGATTTTATTATTGTGATAAGCTCAGAAAGTCACTGCACTCTCCTATGTTTTGAGACTTGTAACAATACTGTAAACTCCTGCATCAGGCACCGAGAAAATGGTAACATTGGCTTAGGTTTTAAGGGAGTGCTCAAGTTTTTAAGATTGTTTTCCAGTTTTGGACTGCTTAATGGTTAACTCCTTTTTCTGAAGCCACCAAAGTTGAAAGGATTCTTAGAACAAACTGAAACTTGAGAATCTCTCAGGAACTTGAACTTGAAGAAAAATAACTGAGGCCACAAGTTAGCAGCATTTTATGACATTGCAAATATTTCATCATGCAGCACCAAAACAATTTGGCAAGGGAATAACATAACATTATCTGAAATGCAGAGTGAGATCTAAGTGAGCTAGACTACCTAAACTCTAAAAATAATGAAAAAGAAACAACCTCCCCCCAATTTACCTGTCAAAGGCAGCTGCAAGCTTCCCACCCTTCAGTTTATTGTAGCATACATCATTCAACATTTTGTTACAGTGTGTATGTCAAAAAAAAGCCGCTGAAGATAAAATAACTAATTTAAATATTTTTCTGCATTTGAAATATGAATAGTTTGTTGCCTAAAAGCAATCAAAGATACTGTGTTAATGTGTGGTATGGAGGAAGAGATGACAATTGATGCACTCCAGGACGGAGAAATTTTTTTACATTATAAATGCCAGGCTAATTTGTTTCACTCTGAGCCATTGCTATTGTGCTACTGGGCTGTTGTGCAGTCTTGTCAGTTGTTTGCCTGAGTAAAAATAACTGTAATTTTCACACTTGTCTCTTCCTACAGTTTGTAAAAGCAGTTGGTTACAACATCAAATTAAATTGATATCTGCTGAGCAGATACCAATTTAAAAAAGTTCTCAACAGGTTTTTTTTTTTTCAATCGTTTATAAAAAACCCACAAATGGACTTAGAGGCACCCAGGAGTCCTGTTTTCAAGCATGCTGTAGTTCTTTGTCAAGGAGCTTTAGTAGTGCTTTTTGCTTAAGCTCGCTTCTCCTATGCAAAGCCCCTGTTGTGCTGTCAGGGTTGTGTGGGAGGCCAACCCTCCAGGCTGCCCGTGCAGGTGCATCAACAGCTGCAGAGGGAGGGAGTGTGGTGGGGGAGCATTTCCCTCCAAAAATGATCTCCTACCCTGGATTCTGATTCCTGGCAGAGGTGAAACCAAGGATGTAGCTTTCCATAAACAAGCAAGTTTTTTCACATGTTCAAGGTGGGTGCTGTGGTTGTTGCTAATCTATTTTGCAAAACCTTGCTTTGAACCCCTTTTCTAGGGCTGAAGGGAGTGTAGAGCCAGAAGAAGAAATATACCAGTGAGTCTGGTGTAGCATCTCCCCTCGGCCTGTGCTTACAAGTGAGTATTTACAGCAGACTGTGGCAGTGGAGGGAACAGGCCCCCTGTCCCTCGCCAGCCTCCAGCAGTGCGTGGTCTCCCTAAGCCCAGTGCATGGTCTCCCTAAGCCAGTGGATTCGGGTGTGTGTTATGTAGGATTTGTACCTGAGCAAAGATGCTTGCAGGGGTGTGACTTCTTCAGCCCACTACAGTTTTCTTATCCCTATGCAATTTTCAAAGTGATGGTTTCTAATACTAGGGAAATATGCAAAGTTTTGATTGGGCTTTCTTTAAGCCTTTCTTGTATCTCCAAGGGAAGAAGTGTCCTGGGGAGTGCTTTGCTCCTTGGTTCTGTTTTCAAGGGCAGGTGTGGCCTGTGTGTGTGTGGCAAATGGCAGCACCCTGGCCTTGGCCAGTGTTGTGAAATCTTATGTGGACATAGGCACCTCTTAACTGCTCTCTTGGACTTCTCTTAGAAATGTTTTGGTCAGACTGGTCATAAAATTGTTAAGGTTGGAAAAGATCTGTAAGATTGTTGAGTCCAGCTGTTTACCCAGCAGTGTCATGTTCACCGCTAAACCATGTCCCCAAGTGCCACATCCACACATCCTTTAAATATCTCCAGCGATGGTGACTCTGCCACTTCCCTGGGCAGTCTGTTCCAATGCTTGCTTCCCCACCTTGGGTACTGGAAGACTATAGGACCAGGTACAATGTAATTCTTTAACTGGTGATAGGGGGGAAATAGCTTTACCAAGGTTTCTGTGCATTAGTGTTTCAGGGACTTCTGGATTCATTAATCAGCTGACCAGACCAGCAAGACATCTCCTCAGACAAGCTGAATTTCCAAGGTTCAAAATTGTCTCTATTTTGGGACCTACAGCTACTTTTTGTATTCATATGACTGGTGAGAGTATGGTAATCGGGCTCCCATGTAAAGGATTTTGGGCATGTAGCAAGGAAGAGCAGGTACTATTGTATCAGATATCTGGAAATTTTCAGAGTAATGGATTGAATTTTTCAAAGTTGAAAGTACTATTATTTGGTGCATGAGTACAGTGACAGAAAAACCTTTAACAACAGTTTACACAATATCTTTCTTACTCAGAACCGGACACAATTTAGAAAAAAATAAAAATGTCATGCTTGCTATTGTCCCAATTATTTGTGGAACTAAAGTGGATTTATGCACTTGAAAAGCAGCAGCAATGTGACCCTTTTATTACTCATTGTAAAAATAGCTGGAAAAACTATCTGACTAGATACCAGCACTCTCTGAATGCTACAAAAACCTTGGGAAAGGTGTGACTTGCCTTTCCCCTTCCAGTGAATTGGCACCTCTTCAGTGTGCTGTTGGGTAACATGAGCTGCCCATGGAAACTGAAAGTGGGGAAGACAAAACCCCCCACAGAAAAGCAGTCGGCTTTGTTGCTCCCTTAGCTGTTACGTGCAGGGCCCTGGAGCTCCCTGGAAGGGAGGAAGTCCCCCTGGCACTAGCAGGAGCTGTGTTGGCATTAGCTGAAAAGGAGTGTTTTTCTCTGTACAAATGGGAAGTTCCATTTACAGCCCTGAGCTGTGTTTCAGCCCTGTGCTCTCAGGAGAGCCACTGGAATTGCAGGTGTGCAAGTTAATCAGGCAGGAATTGGCTCATGGGAGAATAACAGATTTTCTTGCGTATGGCTGGTCTTAACTCACTTAGAAGGACTAAAGTAGGAGGCTGCTGGCTGCTGCTGGTTTTTTACCTCTGTATTTTTAGGTTTTCTAACATTGGTAGGTATTGGTTGGACCTGAAAAGATTGGTCATGAGAGGAAATGAGCAGTCTGGTCTCCCTGCCACAGTGCTTTTGGTAACAGTGCCTAATCCTAAGGAAATAAGGGTGTTTACTTTATTGTTTTCCTTCTTGTGCTACAAGTTGCAGAAAAAATGTTTCGGCCATTCTTTCTTCTGAAATCTTTGTTTCTGTTTATTTTCATGCCTTACTGCTATTTCTTTGACATTATTGAGTTTTCAACTCTCTCATTGTCTTTTTGAGAAACTTTCCAGTTTTCTAATTGCTCCTCAGATCTCAGTTTGATACCCAAAACGGTTTTTAATGGTTTACTGTAAGGTCACCCTTCAGAGGCTTGCAAAGGCCATTTTGAAAAGTGTCCTCAAACAGCTTCTACTAGCCCTGGAAAGAGAGGGGAAAAGTAGACTATCATCTCTTGGATCCGTGAGGCTGCTGACCTTTGACGATTTATTCTGTGGGTCATAGGTCTTGGCTTTTCCCAGCTCAGGAGAGTGGAACAGAGGCTCTTTAAAAAATGAATCACTGATTTACTTAGATACGCTTTGTCTTGAAGAACCCACTGATTTTAATAAAGTTTCTTTCATACATTAGTGTTTGTCCAACACTCTCTTAAAACAGAAGTGTGGTGTGTTTGCCAGAAATGAAAAGACCTTATAGAAATATGAGTTAAATCAGTGAAAATCCAAATGGAACAAACCCACCCCAAAACAGTAGTAATAATAACAGTAATAGTAGTACACAAAACCCAGACAATCAAACCCCCAAGTCCTGCTCATCTCATGACACTCCCATTGTCGTTCCTGTAGAGCTTGTGCTGAAGTTCCTCTCAGAGTCCTTTCAAACCCTGCCCAGTGCTCTGGGCTCCTGGGTTCAGAGACCTGGCATT
>VWZW01007080.1:8930-19523 GCA_013397115.1 Edolisoma coerulescens
TCCCCGGGGGGTCTCTGTGTGACATCCCCGGGGGTCCCTGTGTGACATCCCCGGGGGTCCTTGTGTGACATCCCCGGGGGGCCCTGTGTGATGTCCCTGGGGGTCCCTGTGTGACATCCCTGGGGGTTCCTGTGTGACATCCCCGGGGGTCCTTGTGTGACATCCCCGGGGGGCTCTGTGTGATGTCCCTGGGGGTCTCTGTGTGACATCCCCGGGGGTCCCTGTGTGACATCCCCGGGGGTCCTTGTGTGACATCCCCGGGGGTCTCTGTGTGACATCCCTGGGGGTCCCTGTGTGACATCCCTGGGGGTCTCTGTGGGACATCCCCAGGGGGCTCTGTGTGATGTCCCTGGGGGACTCTGTGTGACATCCCTGGGGGTCTCTGTGTCTGCCCAGGAATTTCCCACTCCAACTCCACATTCCCAGTGGGAAACGAGCTCCTCTCCTGCTCCGCACCCCAATTTCTTCTCCCTTGTCCCCCACCAGGAGCAGCCGGGTGTCCCTCGGCCACCGCGTGGGGACGGAGCCGTCCCCTGGTGTCCCTTTGCAGCCGGGGTTGGAGCAGGGATGTGAAACAGGAATCAGGGAAGGGGGATGGAGCTTTTCATCCTCCCTGGGCCCTGGAAAAGCTGGGAAGATCCCACAGGGATCCCACAGGTCTCAGCCTGGGGACAGCGTTGGTCTCGGGGGTGGCTTTGTCTCTCTCCCGGCTCCATGGCAGGATGCAGAAAGGCCGGAATGGGGATGCTGACAGCTCCTGGCCTGCTCCCGGCTGGAATTCTCTGCTGCCGGGGAGGGAAGGCTGCGGCCCGGCTCTCCGGGGGAGATAACGGGGTTATTTACGGCCCTGACCCCGCTCCGGGCCCCGCTGGGTGCCACCGGCTGTTTGTGCCCTCGGCCAGCTCCCACTGCTGCCACCAGGACACAATTCCGTGTGTCCCACCCCTGTCCCCATTCCCGACAGCAGCACCGGGATCAGGCTCCCCCAGAATGACCAAAACCTCATTTTCCTGCCTCAGTCCCAATGAGCTCCTTTGGGATCTCGGGAGAGCCGCGGTGCTGCTCCAATCCCAGACCTTTTCCCGTTTTTTTTTTCCAGAGGATCCCAGTGCTGGGATTGATTAGGTGGGAGCTGGGCACGAAAGGGCCGCCCATGAATTATCCCCGGGGTGCGGACAGCTCCAGGGTCCCTCCAGGGAAACTCAACAATGGGAATGGGAACAGGGACAGGAGGGGGGAGCAGCCTGAGCTTTTCATCTCCCCATTTTCCCCTTCACCACTGGGAAAAAAATAAAAATAAAGGAGGAGGGAAAAACGCAGCAAACACATTCCTTGGGGTTTTTTTTCACATCCCCTTCCCCCTCGAATTGTGTAAAAATAATCTGTGGAAATTCAGATTTCTCCTGCTCAGCCCCCTCCCTGCAGCATTCCCGAGGGACTGGGGGTTCCTGCAGCATCCCGGGGTTTTCCTGGCTTTTTCCCAGAGTGGGATCCCGTGCCCTGAGCGGCTCCGAGGTGGGAGATGTGACCGAGACACCGCTGTTTATTTTTAGCAGCGACGCGTTAGGTCTTGTCAGCAGGAGCCCTGACGCCTGGGAAAGGCTCCGGGATGGGAAGCGCGTTTTCCCGGGAAAGGGGGGCCCTGGATGAACTCAATTCCTGCTCAGGGAACAGTTCCGAGGGGGCTGCGGGTGGGGGAAGGGGGTTCAGGGATGCTGGGCTGGGATGGAGGATTCCCGTGGAGAGGGAGGTGGTGGCCCTGTGGCAGCCAGGAGTGGCAGTGTCACCTCCTCAGGGGGGGTGGCAGCCGCGTGGCTCCCCAAAAATAGGGAATGTTTTCCCACCCTGATGCTGCTCCCAGCCCAAGGAACTCCTGGATCCTGCCCCGGGGCGTCCTGGAAGAGGGAAAATTCTCTCCAGCACCATTCCCAAGGGGATCATCTCCCATCTGATCATGGAGAAATGGTGAAAATGAGGAAAAAGCCAACGGGAATGGCTCTTCTGTGCCGCAATCCCAGCTTTTCCCGGGAGCAGATCCAGCATCCTGATGGGCACAAGGCTCCCCCTCGCTGGGAATTCAGTGTTCCCCCATTTTTGTTTTTAGGGTTTTTTTTGTTTTTAAATTAACCTAAATCCAAGCTCTTCTGAGCAGGATTTGGGTTGGATTGGGGGGGATGCTCCGCTCGGGAAGGGTTTGGGGTGGCAGCAGCCGCCGTGTCGGGGAGCCGAGGATCCCAACGGGAGGAGGGGAGCTCTGATTGATCGGCGCCTTTTAAAATAACCACGCGGAGCCCGGATCTTCCTTTCCTGTGGGATGTGGAAAACCTGGAGAGGGGGAAGAGAGAAACAGCTCCGAGCGAGCCGAGTGCAAGGATCGCTAATTTATGATCAGAGAAACACTGGAGTTGGAAGATTCCAGGGAAAGGACCTGGAATTCAGCTGAGGAGAAATCTGTTTTCCCGAGGGCTCGGGAAGAGGCTTCCCCACGGGGAAAATTGTGGGAACGCAGAGCACGCTCAGCCCAAATTGCCGCTGGAGGAATTATTCCTGCCTGCCTCTCCCTCCCCTGGCGCTTCCAGCTGGATGGGGAGGTTGGGCTTTTCCAGCCCAAGCTGGAGAGCCAGCGCTGCCCGTGGGGATGCGATTCCCCACAAGGATTCGGGGTCACTCCCAGCCCAGCCCAGTCCAGGAGCTCCCCTTTCGCTGGTTTTCCCCCTGGGATGAGTGACCCGTGGGTGGCGGTTGGCAGGGCCACTGGGGACATGGATGGGGCCGCTGGGAACATGGTGGTGGCCACTGGGGATATGGCAGTGGCCACTGGGGACATGGCTGTGGTGCCAGGGAACATCGCAGTGGCCACTGGGGACATGGATGTGGCCTCTAGGGAAATGGCTGTGGCTGCTGGGGACATGGCAGTGGCCACTGGGGACATGGCGGTGGCCACTGGGGACATGGCGGTGGCTGCAGGGAACACCACGGTGGCCGCTGGGGACATGGATGTGGCTACTGGGGACATGGATGTGGCCTCTAGGGACATGGATGTGGCCACTGGGGACATGGTGGTGGCCACTGGGGACATGGCGGTGGCTGCAGGAGACATGGCTGTGGTGGCCACTGGGGACATGGCTGTGGTGGCTGCAGGGGACACCACGGTGGCTGCAGGGGACACGGCGGTGGCCGCCGCTGTCGCAGTCCCCACGGGCTCGGGGTGGTGGCCATGAGCTAATGGGGTTTTTTCACCGCAGCGGGCCGTGGACAGCTTCGCTACTCGGCCCCGAGGAGCCGGGCGGGCACCGCGGGCTCTGTCCCCTCCCCGGTCCCCAGCGGGTGACAAGCGGGTGACAAGCGGGTGACAAGGGCCAGCGGAGCGCGGAGGAAAGACGAGCCCGGCGGGAGTGGGGACGGGCCCCGCATCCCGAGCGGCTGCGGGGGAGACGCCGCACGGCCCCTCCCGTGAGGAGCAGGGACCTGTCACCCCCCGGAGGTGGCGGCGCAGGGGGGGTGACAGCAGCGGGACGTGGCCGGAGAAGAGGTGGCCAAGTGGATTTGGGGCGGGACAGACGGCTTTTCCCTCCTGGGAGTTTCCTGCAGCTCCATGAACAGATTATTCTGATTATTCTGATTATTCTGATTGTTAATTAATGAAATTAACGGAGGCAATCAGCTCTAAGAGGGCTCTGGTCACACCCCAAGAGCTCAGCCCAGCTCGGAGCGCTCCTGGCACAGACGGGGTGAGATCCCTGCAGGGGAAGGAAACTGAGGCACGGAGCCAAAGGGACTCATCCCAAGGACTCAGCGAGCCATGGAAGGGGAGACCAATCCCTCACACCCCACCGTGCCTCAGTTTCCCCACAGCTTCACCCAGGTGACCCCACAGGGATGGAGAGGGTTTGGGGTGCCAGAGCTCTCCAGGGATGGGGTGAGTTGGCTCAAGATCCCACTCCCCACCTTAAATCCTCTTTTTTCTCCTTAAACCTGGATTATCCCATTTCCCTGCCTGGATTCAGAGTGTTGGGGTTTGCCAAAGGTGCCGAGGGCTGGGGACAAGGGACACCGGGGACGGACGGGCACTGCAACGTCCCTTGGAGAAGGAAAAGTGGGATGAGCCTGGCTCCAGCAGCTCATTAGCCGGCTTTGCCAAGAGGCTAATTAGGCCCGGAGAACTCTCGGAATGGCTCAGAGAATCCCTGGAATGGCTCGGAGAATCCCTGGAATGGCCCATCCTGCCCTTCCCCACCCGGCCATGCCCGGATTCGGCTCACGCGGCCCCGCTGCTCCAACCCCGCTGGAGGAAATGCCCGAAAATCGATGGCTGCGCTCATGAATTATCGATCCGTGAGCTGATCGATGCCCGCTGAATTCCCAATGGATGCCGGCAGTGTGGGAAGGGCCGGGAATGTGCCGCTCCGGCGCCTCCTGCACCTGGATTTATTTGCGTTTTAAGTCGATTTATTTGTGGTTTAAGTCGATTTATTCGGCATTTCAGCTGCTTGAGGTGATTCCCGGTGGGCGCCGTGGGTGCTGCTCTAGGGAGCGGTGGATTTTGGGAAGGGCTCCATAAATGCAGGGAATTTCCCATGGAACCCCGGGTGCCGGCGGGTGTCACTCCCACCATTATCTCTGCAATTAAAGCCCTTTTTTCCCCCCAAAATTCCATCAGGAGCTGGTGCTGATCACCGGCTTTGGGGGAAATTCTGCCTCTCCGGTGTCCCTTGCTGCCACCCCCGATGTCACCGCCCCTGCCCCCGATGTCCCCCCCTGGGGTGGGTTTTGTCCTTGTGGCCGCGGCCGTGTTGGCGCAGGGATGACCCCTCGGCGTGTCCCACATCCCCAATTCCATCCCTGCGGTATCCAGATCAATAAATACCCGGGAATCGGGATAAAAACCCCATTAGGGGGATAAGTGAGGGGTCAGAGGGATGGCGGGGCCATGGATCCGCTTCGACCGCATCCCCGCCGTCAGCAGAGCCACACTTTGGAAAAATTTGGCTTTGAATCCTTAATTAATGTGGATTTGGGAATCTGTTGGATGCTATCCCCACACAGGAGAGGGGTTGAGACTCACGGGAGTTGTTTATCCGGCCCCAAAGCGGGAAGAAAATGTGAAAATTGAGACGATGAGGAGGGGAAATTCCCACTCCGGCCCATCCTGGTTTTTCCTGCAGGGATCGAGAGCGGCAGGGACAGGAGGGAGGGGACCTCCGGTGCCATTAAGCGGTTGCCTAGGAAAAAATAAAAATCAATTTATAATGGTGGCCCCATCGATCCACGCTGGTCCTGACGGAGAATCCCGGTGCTGGGGAATGATGGGAATGATGCCAGCACTTTTCAGGTGAAAAGTAGGGAATTGTTTCCTGAAATAAAGCGTGGGTTTTTCCTTCAATAAAAATGTAAATTTTTCCTTAAATTGAGTAGGAGCTGCCGGGTCTGGAGCGGGATGTTTTTGCCTCTCTGGGGCTTCCCCAGGAGATTCCAGCTGCAAAAAACCACTTTGAATTCCCAAAATCTTCCAGCTGGAAGCGCTTCCAGAGATGGGGAATGGCCTGATGGAGCTCAAGGAAGGCCGTGAATATTTGGAGGGAAAATCAAACCATGGGAACGAGACCGGACCCAGGCAAAACCAATTTTTAGAAATTGGAATAGAAAACCAAATAGGTTTTTCCTGGGAAAACGGGGATTTGCTGAACCCTGCCATATTTTTGGAAAAAACCATTGATTTCAACAGATTCCTGCTTCCATGTGGGGCTTTTTTTCGGGAGGGAAAAGAAAGATTCCTAAATTTCCAGAAGATCCCAGGTGAGCGCTTCCCGAATGGAGCAGAATCCATTCCTCAGCTCCAGAGGGCTGAGGGCTGTGGAATGGAGCCGGCGGGATTTTCCTCGGCCGTTCCCTGACCCAAATCCCGCTGATTTTTAAGCCCCACGTCCCCTCTGCCCATGAGAGGGACCTCCAGGCAGGGCGACATTCCTGGGAGCACTTCCCACACGGATTGACGGCCTCAAACCCCTCCGATTTCAGGGGTCGGTTTGTCACGGCCACCCCGAGTGCCAGCGGGGCCGGGTGGCACCGCCAGCGGCAGGGGACAGTCCGGATGGCACCGGCCGCTCCCACATCCCGTGGTTTTCCCGCATCCACACGGCTCCGGGGCTGATTCTGGGCTGTGGGATGGTGAAACATCCCTTCCCCTGGTTTATTTTAAGCCCTTTCCCAGCTCGTGCCGCCACGGGACTCTCCGGGAGCCCACGGTGTCCCCGCGTGTCCCTCGCCATTCCCTGCTCCAGCACCCCCCAGCCCGTTCCTGAACTTTCATCAGCTCCGGGAAGCAGCTCCATAAATCACCCGAGAGCCGGGAAATAAAAATCGTTCCGGTGATGAATGGGGTTTATTTCTCTTTTGAAGAGTGGGATCGTGGAAAAGAGCAGGGCAGGAGGAGGGAAAAGGAGGAGCTGCCTTTTCCAGTTGGGAAAAACTGTGGGATAAAGGCGATGGGATGAGAGCTGTTGGGAGAGGGAGACGCTGAGGATTCCTTGCAGGGAATATGGGAAGGTGTGAGGATTTTCCATGCGGCTCCGTGTTTTTGGGGTGTTGTGCTGCACTGCTCGGGGTCGTGCTCACCCCACAGGGGTTTTCCTGGCCATGGGGTGGTCCAAATCCACAAGGAAACATTATCCCTGGATCCAGGAGGGGGTGACTATCCACTGGCCTCGCCAGCGCCTGCAGCACCCAGATCCTGCAGCATCCAAATCCCACAGCACCCAAATCCCGCAGCACCCAAATCCTGCAGCACCCAAATCCCGCAGCACCCAAATCCCGCAGCATCCAAATCCCGCAGCACCCAAANTCCCACAGCACCCAAATCCCACAGCACCCACACACCGCAGCACCCACATCCTGTTGCCTCCAAATCCTGCAGAACCCAAATCTCACAGGACCCATCCCATTGCATCCATATCCTGCAGCACCCGCATCCCTCAGCACCTGCATCCCACAGGACCCACATCCTACACCACCCTTACCCCTCACTCCTGCATCCCACAGCATCTGCATCTCACAGCACCCCCATCCCACAGCAGCCACATCCCAGCAATTCCCGAATCCCACAGCCCCAGCCTGGCTCCCGTGGCCCCGCAGCCACCGCGGGCTCGGGCAGCAGCTCCCGCAGCCGAGGGCAGCTCTGCCTGGAATGACTTCAGGATTTGGCTGCGGGATGGGAGCCTGGATTAATCCATCATCGCTGACCCCAGCCACAGGGAATTTCCTGGGAATTAATGACCGGCTCCGGGAGGAGATGCTGACTTGGGATGAGGCCAGAAATCCCATTTACCCCAACCGGTGCCGAGTCCCTGCTCGCTCTTCGTGCCAAGGTCAGCAGCACCTTTCCCAGCCAATTTTTAAAATTATTATTAATAAGAATAATTGAGTGTTGGAATTGGATTCTCATTCCCACCACGGCGACACCGCTGGATTCCTGCGGAGAGGGGGGGGATGGATGCCCCTCATGTTAAAAATGGAGATGGGAAGAGCATCCCTGTCCCTCAGGAGCCTTTTCCTGGCTCTCCCGGGGACAGGAGGGTGTTGGGGACCGTCCTTGGCCTCTCCTGGAGTTCCCACTGGGATCTGACGCCCGGGAATTGCAGGGCAGGGATGGGGCAGGGAAAACCCGAGCGGAGCAGGATGCGGGCCCTGGGCAATTCTCCCCGATGGATGTTTGCGGGTTGCCATGGCAGCGGGAGAGCCGGGATAATCCTTGGCTTTCCTCCTTCAAAGGGAAGAAAGTTTTGTGCTCCTGACCGCGGGCGGGAGCGGCGCGGTGGGAATGCGGTGGGATCAGAGCCGTGGGATGCGGTGGGAATGCGGGAACAGCCCCGTGGGATGCAGAGGGATCAGACCCGTGGGATGCGGTGGGATCAGAGTCGTGGGATGCGGTGGGAATGCGGGAACAGCCCCGTGGGATGCAGAGGGATCAGAGTCGTGGGATGCGGTGGGGTCAGAGCCGTGGGATGCAGTGGGATCAGAGCCGTGGGATGCAGTGGGATCAGAGCCGTGGGATGCGGTGGGGTCAGAGCCGTGGGATGCGGTGGGAATGCAGGAACAGCCCCGTGGGATGCCCAGGCTCTGCTGCCGCCGCTCCCACGTGTGCTCAGGGACACCAAAACACCCAAACACGCCAGAAAAAATCCAACCCAAACCCATCCCCTCCCTCCTGCTCCACATTCCCATGCGGCGCCGGGAATTCCAAGGCCTGTCCTCCCGTTTGGGATCGCTGGTTGTTTGTTTGAGGTCCCCATCCATGTCCCTGCCTCTCCCGTTTTGGGAGCAATCCCGATGCAGCACCAGGAGGACGCCCTGGATGCTCCCTGGGATTCTGAGCTGACCACAGGGACGCAGTTTTTGGGGTGGAAGAGGATCCCGGATACACCGGAGCATTCCAAGGTGGGATCCAGGCCCTGGGCAAATCCTGGCCCTGGCTTTCCCCCTTTCCCTGGCATCAGAAGGTTTTCCTGGGTGCTGTGGGGAGGAAAATCCAGCTGGGAAAACATTCCCAGCTCCCACCCAAGGAAGCACCTCCAGCCAAAGCTCATCCCTCTCCCAATCCAAAAGGGACCAGGGACCATCCCTGCCCTCCCAAATCCTGCTGGAAGCCCAGCCCTGTTCCGGAGCCTCTCCCTGCTCCTCCCGCTCTCCCTGCTTTTGCTGGGAAGTTTCGTGGCTGCTCTCTGTTTGGGATTAATCATTTGGGTTTAATTGCTGCTGCTCCAGCTCAGCCAGGGTTTGATTCCCCTTGGCTGCTTCCCTCAGGATGGAGAAGCCTGGACCGGGAGCAGCCCTGGGCAGGTTTAGGATGCCGGATCGGGATCCCGATGGAGATCCCTGGTCCTGCAGCCAGACTGGGGCTGGAAAATGGGATTTTGGTCCAAGTGCTCAGGGTTTGATTGCAGCGGGAGCTGCCAGGAACACGAGGGTGGCCCAGGGTGACCCCGGTGGGTGGCACTGGGTGGCCACGGCCACACGGGTGTCACAGCAGGGCCTGTCCCGGGAGACAGCAGCAGTGGCAGCGGGAGACATGAAAGGGCGTCCTGCTCAACAGGGTTCGTGTGAGGAGGCAATTCCATGGCAGGATGGGAACACAGCCGGGAATGGGAACACAGGCGGGAATGGGAACACAGCTGGGAATGGGAACAGGGGAATGGGAACCCAGCCGGGAATGGGAACACAGATGGGAACGGGAACACAGCTGGGAATGGGAACACAGATGGGAATGGGAACCCAGCCGGGAATGGGAACAGGGGAATGGGAACACAGATGGGAATGGGAACACGGATGGGAATGGGAACAGGGGAATGGGAACACAGCTGGGAATGGGAACACAGCTGGGAATGGGAACACAGATGGGAACGGGAAAATAGAGGGGAATGGGAAAACAGCTGGGAATGGGAAAACAGACAGGAATGGGAACAGAGACGGGAATGGGAACAGAGAAGGGAACGGGAACACCAACAGGAATGGGAAAATAGAGGTGAATGGGAAAACAGATGGGAATGGGAACACCAATGGGAATGGGAACACAGCTGGGAATGGGAACACAGAGGGGAATGGGAAAACAGAGGGGAATGGGAATATAGATGGGAATGGGAACACAAAGGGGAATGGGAACACAGCCGGGAATGGGAACACAGCTGGGAATGGGAACACAGATGGGAATGGGAACACAGATGGGAACGGGAACACAGCTGGGAATGGGAACACAGCTGGGAATGGGAACACAGCTGGGAATGGGAACACAGATGGGAACGGGAAAATAGAGGGGAATGGGAAAACAGCTGGGAATGGGAAAACAGACAGGAATGGGAACACCGACAGGAATGGGAACACCGACAGGAACGGGAACACCAACGGGAATGGGAACACAGACGGGAATGGGAAGTGCTGCTTCCTGCATCCCTGCTGGTGGCTGCGGTGGCACCCGGGACCCGCTGTGGCACCGGGGGGCACGGCCACCCCCTGCTCCCTGGGGGTGCCCAGGCAGCGCTGCCCTTCGGGGGTGGGGCACAGCCCTGCTGCCCCCCCCCCCCCCCTTATCGCCTTCTTATCGCTAATTAACACTCATTTATTAACCCACGGCCTCCCCGCGTTCAGGGCTGTCCCCGGCAGGTCCTCGCCGCGTTTGGGGTGGGGACCGGAGGTGCTGCGGGGTTTTGGGGGTCTCCCGCACATCCCAAAGCCCGGGATTTGCCGGGATCCGCGGGAACTTTTCCCCGCCTGGCCCGCGGTGACCGCGGGGCTGGAAAGGAGCCGGGAGAGCGGCACCTCGGCCAGCAGGTTCGCTCCCCTTATGGAAAGGCATGCGGGATGTGTTTATTCCTGTCGGAGCCCTTGGCCCGCGCCAGGGAGCGGNTCTCTCAGGGATCCCGGGAGGAGCGGCCATGGGGGAAATTGAAGGGGGGGAAAGGGAAGAGAAATCCCCGGAATCACTTGGGGCTCTGGAGCGGAGTTTTGGGACAGATCCTGCCCCAGCCTGGTCGGGGCACTGCCACAGCCGAGTTCCGCAGCTCCAGCGAGGCAGGAATCGGGAGAGGATGTCCTTAAAGCCCC
>VWZW01007080.1:19579-32659 GCA_013397115.1 Edolisoma coerulescens
CTCGGAGCGCCGCTGGAAACCTGCCCTGGCTCCCTCGGCCCGATCCAGGCGCTGCCAGCCCCCGGCGCTGCCCGGAACGGCTCCGTCTCGTTGGGAGCCGCTGCTGGCGAAGCAGGTTCGTGTCACGGTGGCCCCGGGGCTGGAGGTGGCCCCGGGCCAGGGGAGGCAGCGGGAAGGGCTGGACCGACCTCGTTCCCCGAGCCCCAGAGCTCGTTAATTATCACAGCGCGTGATTATCATTCATCAGGCGGCTTTCCGGGGACATTGGCACCTTCTGCCCTCCATCCGCTGCCCTGGCACCCTCCGCATCCATCACCGCCCGCTCCTGCCTGTCCGTGCCCAGCTGTGCCCGCGATCCATGGATTTCCCGGCACTTTCCATCTCTCTCCCTCCCATCCACCCGCCCAGGTGCTGCCAAAGGGGTCTTTGGGGGATTTCTCCCTCTCCGAGCGCTCCAGGGTCATCCTCACCCTCCTCAGGCGGGCAGGAGCCACGGAAATCCCTCCCTGGGAGCTGCCCCGAGGATTCAGGGATGGCTGCAGGGCCCCAGGGAATTCTCTGCACCCCAGCCCGGCTGAAAAACCCGGGGATATTGATGGGAAAACGTGATTTGGTGAGGGTGGCGCTGAAATCTGTCCCCTCCAAGAGCAAGGTCGTGTCCCAGAGCCCATCCCCGGGCTCTGGTCACGCAGCCTGGAGTGGCACCAGTCCCCGGGAGAGCTGGGACCAGTTGGCCGATCCCAGCGTGAGTCACGGCGGCCTCGCTGCCATCCAGCCATAAACATCCCGGCTCTGGAGCCGCGTCCCAGTTTCTCGCGCTGTTTACATTGATCTGCCTTCCAGGCTCTGCTCTGCTCCACTTTTTAATGTAATTTCACCACCACCAGCCCAGAACGCAGCTCTGCCCCTCCCTCACTTCGCAGAGTTTTTTTTTTCCTACTTTTTTCCTAACTTTTTCCCGAATTTTTCCTATTTTTTTTTTTCCCCCCCATTTGAGATCGCTTTGGTAGTAAAAACCTCACGGGTTTTTTTTTTTGGGGGGGACCCCCACCACGACCTGGCAAAAGCAGAGTGAGCCCAGGGTTTGTGGCTCCCCAAAACAGCCCAATTATGGTCAAAGTGCAGCAAAAACAGCCCCGAGAGCCTCCTTGACCTTCTGGAAGCCTCAAGCCGCTGCTCCAAACCCTTGGGAATGACCTCGCGGCTTCACCCAGATGATTTCAGTGGTGATTTCCTGGGGGGTCGGGCTCTGTGTGTGTGGGGTGAGGGGGGGTATTTTTTTCCACGCTGAGGGAAAATGAAAATGCTGAGGCGCAGAGAGACTCTCACTTCCCTAAATCCTAATAATAGCACCCAGTGCCTCGTGCAGCCTGCGGGGGTGGGAAACTGAGGCACGGGAGCGCTGGGATGGATTTAAGGAGGTTTGGGAAAGGGTCGAGCTCCTCTTGAGTCCGCGCTGAGGGTGGTGGGGGACATTCCCCGTCCTTCCCCCAGGATGATCCCCCAGCTTTGCCGAGCACCCAGGGCGCAGGGGAAAAAAAAATCCTGGGGAAAAAACGAGGGGAAATGGGATCCTGCTCTTCCAAAGGCTGGCGGGGCCTGGAGAGGAATCAGAGCCGCCAGCTCGGAGCCAACTCCAGCTCCAGCCCCGGCTCCCTCGGGGCTCGGCCGCGGTGACAAGGAGCGGGCAGGCGGGGACACGCGGCCGGGGCGAGCGGGGCCCCCGGCACTGTGTCACGCCAAGCCACGGCCCCCGGGGCCGCCAGCAGCGGCTCCGCAGCACCGCCGGAGCCCGGCAAAAAATGCCCCAATCCCGCTTGTCCCAAAGCTGGAAGCCACCAGCTGTCCCTCGCCCAGGTACAGGGACTTCGCCACGGGTTTGGACGCTCCCCTCATTAGCTACAACCTGATTAATTACCCCGCTGCCTCCTCTCCCAAACAGATCTGGGTATCCAGGCGCTAATGAACAACTCCGGCAATTAATTGCAGGGGTGAGTCCACTCCTAATTAGGAGCAGATTTAGGGAATGAGCGCTGGGAGAGCTCGTTGGCTGCCGGCGGCTTCTGGTTGAGCCCAGGCTGCGGGGTCCGACCTGTGGGGGTTTTAATTAATAATTGAGGGGCTGATTAAGCCCGAGCTCGCGCACTGAGGGCAGCGGAGCCGGAGATGCTGCCGTGGGTCCGTGTCAGGGAATGGGGCTGGATCCAGCCGGGATCCAGCCCTGCTGGGAGTGGATTTGTGGCCAGGAAAGGAGGTGTGAAGGTGGCTGGGAGCTGCGGCGTGCCCAGCGCTGCTGGGGAGCTCCAGCGAGGCTCTCCATGGGTGGGAGGCTTTTCCCAGCTGCTTCCAGATTCCCAAAGTACGCTGAAACATCTGGATTTTCCACAGTGTTATCGGAGCGGCACCTGGAACGGGGGGGACAGGGCTGTCCCTTATGGATGTTTGGGTGCTCCAGGCTGGGCTCTGCCTGGGGCAGCAGCTTCGCCTCTGCTGCTCCTGGCTGTCCCTGACAAATCCCAAGGAAAAGGGGGGATGCTGCTCCTGGCTCTCCCTGACAAATCCCAAAGAAAACGGGATACTGCATCCATGTCCCTCCTGCTCCCTGTCCCCAGCAGAGCTGTCCCTGCCCGGCTGGGCCCAGCCCCAGTGTCACAGTGGGCTCTGCTTAGGGCTGCACCCCCTTTGCTGGGCATTCCCAGTGGAGCTGGGAACGGGAATTTTCCGCTTTTCCCTGTGGATCTCCCCTGCTCGGAGCAGAACCGGGCGAGCCCCGCGCTGTGCCAGCGCCAGGGGTGCTGCTTTGTCCTCCACGGGTCAGTCAGGGCTGGGGGGCGGCTGGAAATTAAAAAGAACAGCACCCAAAAAAACACCGTGGAGAAGGAAGGGCCGGAGAGCAGCCGAGTTTCCATCAGCGCTGGGTCACTGGAAAATCTGAGTGGGCAGCGAGAGGGAAGGAGAGAACTTCTGCTTCCTGAGAGCGGTTCCTGCCAGCGAGGGAGGGAGGGAGGGAGGGAGCTGCTCATCGAGGGCTGAGAGCGCTGCGGCGCCCCGGGCTCTTCCCCGGGCTCCCTTTCCCTCTGGAAACGCCGCTGGAATGACGCTCCCGGCCCGCTCCGCTCCCGGCGCTGCGCGGCTGCTGCGGCTCAGCTGATAGCGAGGGACAAAAAGCAGCTGATGTGTCCAAAAACTGGACACTGATGTGTCCGCAGGATGGACACTGATCTGTCCAAAAGCTGGATGCTGATGTAACCACAGGCTGGACGCTGATGTGTCCAAAAACTGGACACTGATGTGTCCGCAGGATGGACACTGATCTGTCCAAAAGCTGGACACTGACATGCCCACAGGCTGGACACTGATGTGCCACAGGCTGGACACTGATGTGTCCGCAGGATGGATACTGATCTCTCCACAAACTGGACACTGATGTGCCACAGGCTGGACACTGATGTGTCCGCAGGATGGATACTGATCTCTCCACAAACTGGACACTGAGGTGCCCGCAGGCCGGACACTGAGTGCCCACATGCCGGACACTGAGGTGCCCGCAGGCCGGACACTGATGTGCCAGGCTGCAGCAGCTCAGTCTCCCGCAGGATTTGGGTTGGGAAGCCGCATTCCCAACCCCTGCCCGGCGCAGGCTGGGGTTTCAGGGAAGCGGGAGCACAGGGAGAATGGGAGGAAGGATGTTGGTCACAGCCGGATGGGGACAAAGGGCACTGGAGGGGCTGCGAGCCGGGCAGGGCTGGAGGGCTCAGCCCCTCCTGGGGGGCGCACAGGGAATCTCTGCCTCCCGTCCCTGCTCCCTGCCTGGATCCCTCCCTGCCTGGCTTTGCTGGGCAGAGCTGAGCCCGCACCTGCAGCCGTGGTGCCTCGAGGGACCGCACGGAGCCGTCTCCTCCTCCTCCTCCTCCTCCTGCTCCTGCTCCTGCTCCTCCTCCCCGTCTGCTCGCGGCGCTGCCCACAGCTCCTGCCTGACAGGAGAGTCTGTTCCCAGCCGCGGTGCCCGGGAGCTGGGATCCAATTCCAGCTCGGCAGAGCAGAAGGAGCTCTGTGGAGCTCGGGGACGAGCGCTGGGGCTGCGGCTCCCCGAGGGTTGCGCTCCTGCTCAGCCCATCGTGGGTCCTTCCCGGCAAACCGGGGGCTCCAGGGATCCCAGAGCTCACCTCGGGAATGCTGCACCGGGCGTGGAATCCCGGAATGGGTTGGGTTGGGTTGGAAGGCATCGTAAGGGACACCTTCCCCGATCCCAGGTTGCTCCAAGCCCCGTCCAACCTGGCCTTGGACACTTCCAGGGGTGGGGCAGCCACAGATTCTCTGGGAAATCCATTCCAGGGCCTCCCCACTCTCACAGGGAAGGATTTCTTCCCAATATCCCACCCATCCCTGCCCTCTGGCAGTGGGAAGCCATTCCCTGTGTCCTGGCACTCCATCCCTTGTCCCAGGCCCCTCTCCAGCTCTCCTGTAGCCCCCTGGAAGAGGCTCTGAGCTCTCCCATACAAAAACCCCCTCCAGATGCCCGAATCAGCCCAGGTGCCCTTTGCCACCCCACTGAAACCCCCCTGCACAGGGGGGGGTCTCTTCCATCACCAAATTTCCTTGTCTGGAATCAGCCAGTGGAGCACACCTGGACATGGGTTTGGATCTGGGAACACACCTGGGCTCAGGTTTGCATCCCTGCCTCCAACACCTCCCCTGGATCTTTGCCCTTTCCAACCCCAACCCGCAGCATCCCAGTCCTGCAGAGATCCCTCATCCCTCATTCCTTGGGCTGCAGCTTCCCCTTCCCGGGCTTTGGGCAGGGATTCTCCCTCCCCTCCTGCCCGCACACCCCGCTGCCCTCCCTTCCTCGCTTGGCTTTTTTTTCCCCCCCCGGAGCTCTTCCCCAGCCTCATCCATCCCCATCCTTTATGGATGAGATGTGTCATTCCTGACCCGGGTTCACCGGGAGCTGCCAGGGACGCTGCCAGCCCGGCCCGTGGCCCTCGTTAGCTTAATTGCTCCTCTCGAGGCCGGGCTGTGCCAACCTCGGGGCCTCCCGGTGCTCCATCACCTCCTGTCACGTCCTGAACGGAGCAAAGTGGGGCTGGGCAGGGGAAAAAAATCCGGGAGAAAACGGATCGGTGCCACTGGAAATGAAGGGCAGGTTCCCACGTCAGAGCCGGGAGCCAGGATCGGCTGTCTCAGCAGTCAGCGGGGACAGGAGCTGCTGGCGTCACCGCTGATGTGCGACACAGGCGCGGCAGGGAGGGAGGGAGGGAGGGACATCTGTGCCAGAGCCGCAGCGCGGACCCTCCCGCCGCGGGGATCCGCGGATCCGAGGTGATTCCCGCAGCCCGACGAGTTCCCACCAATCCCGGAGTCATCGAGGTTGGAAAATCGCCTCCAGGATCGGATGTGGCCGATCCCTACCTTGTCACCCCACCTTGTCACGTCCAGGCCTTCCTTGGACACCTCCAGGGGTGGGGAGTCCAAAGCTCCCTGGGCAGTTCCAATCCTGGCCGCCCTTTCCGTGGAAAAAATTCCTCCCGGTGTCCAGCCCCGTGTGGGGGCAGGCTGGGATGTCCCTGCCACCTTCCCAAGCAAGGCAGGGATCTGCTTTTCCAAGCCTGGCGTTCCTGGCTGCCAAGAGCTCGGTGTCCGCAGGGCTTTGGGGACAATCGGCGTGGCGGGGGGTGACAGCGGTTGTGTCCCAAAGTCTCCAGCTCTGTCAGGTGTCCCGTGCCCTGGCTGCTTCCCAGTGAATTCCCATCCCTTTTCCTGGCGTGTCCCAGCCCTGCTGCCGGCTCTCCTTCCCTCGGGAATGCCGGGAGCTCCCTCTCCTCTCCCTCTCTCCCTGTCCTGACTCATTTCTCTCTCGCCAAGGCTGGGATTTTTAAAGAAGCCCTGGGAGGGTTTCACACTGGCAGAGGCTCCCGGCAGGTGCCGTGGAGCTTTTCCAGGTTGGATACAGGCACGGGAGGAGGGATGGAGGGATGGATAGGGCTGGAAAAGCCACGCCGGGGCTGCACAAGGGGGTGAGCGGTGACTTCGGGGTCACACAGGCATCCTGCACCCCAGAAATTCCCATCCCAGGGTGGTGGGGCGGGAGAGGGGATCCCAGGGAGCAGGATAATCCCGGCTCCTGGCATTCCCAGAGCAAACCCCTCTCCTAGCTCTGTCCAAAGAGCAGCTCCCGCTGTCCAGAGGGGCCCAGGACTGGGCTGGCAGGAGGTCGAGGAGTGCTCAGCACCCAGGACCAGGCAGATGGAGACGAGTTTGGAGCTGGGAATGGGATCCCGCGCTGGCGCAGGATTGTCCCAGCGGAATCAGCGAGGATGGGGATGCTCCAGCTGCTGCAAAGTCCCTGGGAAGCACAAGCCAAGAGCTGTGAGGGAAAAGGGAAATCTTGGGGCCTCGGGAGGATCCCTGCAGGTTCCGAGGAGCCCCAGCCTGGTTCCAGGGACGGAGCTGTTTGTGGAGGGTGGGAACGGCTCCAGCCCCACAAACCTGGAGCTGCCCCGTCCCTGGAAGTGTCCCAGGACGGGGCTTGGAGCAACCTGGGCCAGGGGAAGGTGTCTCTGCCCATGGGGATGAGCTTTAGGGTCCCTTCCCACCCAAACCATTCCAGGATCCCGTGAATCCTCAGCTTCCCTCTGCTCCAGCTCTCCGATGTTCTCCAGGGAAGGGGATGACGCTCCCTCCCTGCCATGGCTTTGCTGTCCCCATCCCGGGTGACATTTCCCGGAGCTCATTCCCTGCTCCCTTCCCAGCAGGAGGTGAGGGGGAGCTGCCAGCCCAGTCCTGGGCCCCTCTGGACAGCGGGAGCTGCTCTTTGGACAGAGCTAGGAGAGGGGTTTGCTCTGGGAATGCCAGGAGCCGGGATTATCCTGCTCCCTGGGATCCCCTCTCCCGCCCCACCACCCTGGGATGGGAATTTCTGGGGTGCAAGATGCCCGTGTGACCCCGAAGTCACTGCTCACCCCCTCCCACAGTCCCAGTGTGGCTTTTCCAGCCTTATCCACGAGCTTTCTCCCGATCAATATTTGCACTCCGCGCTTCCCAAGGAATTCTCGGTGCCTCCTCCAGGCCCGGCACGCTGCCAGAGGCAGGGAGGGCATCGCCACCGGGTCACATCTGCACCTCCCGGAGCAAACTCCCAACTTTCCCCGGCAGCCGGGGGCCCCTCGGGAGCCGTGGGTGCGGCCATGTGCTCCCGGAGGAAAGTTTCTCCTCCGATTTTGTGATTAATTCCTTCCTCCCACCACGGCCGCCCGCAATCCCAACTATATCCATGGCTCCCCACTCCTCCTCGGCTGTAAAATATTTATAAATCCCTACATTAAGGGCCCTTTTTCATTTTTTTCCTTGCCTTTTTCATTTTTTTTCCTTGCCTTTTTCATTTTTTCCCTGCCTTTTTCATTTTTTTCCTTGCCTTTTTTTTCCCCTCCTTCTCCCCTGCCTTCCACCCGGGCTCCCCGGCTCTGCCGAGCTCCAGGAACCGCTTCATTTCCATAGATCTCGGGGAAGCCGCGAGGAATAATTTCGGTTTCTGCTCGGGGGAACGCGCTGCTTTTTTTTAATTGCGCTCATCCGCAGCTCCTTAGCGCTGCATTATTGATGGTTATTATCCCGATAAAGGAGCCCTTTCGGGTTTGTTTTCCCGCTTGGAAATGTGGCTGCTTTTCCCTTCTCCCTCTTTCTCCCCCTTTTGGGATGAGGTCGCCGTTGCATCCGAGATTTTTTCCCCCCTCATTTTCACCCCTCTTTTGGGTGCCCTGTGGCACCAACACCGCTGATGTCCCCTGATTGTCACCCAGCGTCCCCTTAAGGTGGGGGTAGGGGGAAGATCGACTTTTTTGGGAGCAGGAATCCGGAGGATCCTGGAGGATCCTGGAGGAGGGGAATGTTTGGAGGCTCCAAGTGGCACAGGGATCTGGGGTTGCCCCAGGGGTTTCACCGCTGGTTTGGCCTCCAAATTTTGGATTTGGGGAGTGTTTTGGGATCTGCTCCTCTGGGAAAGCTGCTCCTGACCCCACAACTTCGGGAAGGTGCCCAAAGTGGCCCTGCTGGGGTCATCCCTGCCCTTTGCTGTCGCATCCCGGGATTCCAGCCCCACGCTCCGCAGCACCACCACGACCCAGGCGGGACCAAGGGCATCACCTCCAGCTCTCCCAGCACCTTTTCCCCGCATCCCTGGTGGGAAGAAAATCCCAAAGTAGGGCTCGGGAGCTCCTCCGCCTCCCCAAGCTGGGGCCTGACAGCTCGGGAGTGACGGGCAGAGCGTTTTTCTCCGCCGCGCTGTCACTTCGCTCCCTCCCTTTCAGCACCGCCCACCGCGCTGTCACCGCCGGCTGCGGGGACTTTCCTCGGGCCCACGAAGGTCCCCGAGCTGTTACCGCGCCGCAAACACCGAGCACAAGGTTCCTCCTCGATGTGAGGAATGAAACGAGGTCGGAACTCGGAGGGAAAAATGTTCATTTCGGGGAGGGAGGGAGTTGAGGATCTCGGGGGTTTTCCCTGCGGTTGTTTCCCGGGGAGTCGCTCCGGGAGGGGATCCTGAGGAGCTCAAGCGCTGCTGGTGGAGAGATCCATGGAAAAGCGTGGATGCAGCATGCTGGAATTCCTCCTCATCCATCCCAGGGATGCTCGGGAAGGAGCAGCCCAGAGGGTCCTTCTGAGCTGTCGCAAAATTTGGGGGTTTAATAACGGGCCCTAAGTAGATTTAGGGCCTGCCGTGCTTCCAACCGGGAATGTGCCGGGATGGGAAGGGAAAAGCTCGCAGGCACTTTGGTGATGAATTCCGCGGGTGAGCGAACAATTTCGCCTCCTAATTACGGCCATAAAGCAAAAATCCCTCCCAGTCCCCAAATTCCTCCTCTGGCGCTCTCGCCTCTCCTGTCAAGCCCCTTTTCCTCGGTGAAGGAGCTGCTTAATTAGGAATTAACGGTGCTGTTGGAGTAATTGGGAGCAGGAATGGGCTGGGAGAGGTTCATTAGTGTGGTGATGGGTAATTAGGGGATTTTTGGAGGAATTTTTGGGGGCTCCAAAGGCCCCGGAGTGAGGGGAAAGCCTGGAGCAGAGCAGGGAATTGGTGTGGATTTGATGGGACCGTGATGGGACCGTGACAGGATCGGGATGGGGTCATGATGGGATCATGATGGGATTGTGATGGGATCATGATGGGATCGTGATGGGGTTGTGATGGGATTGTGATGGGGTTGTGATGGGGTTGTGATGGGATCATGATGGGATCGTGATGGGATCGTGATGGGATCGTGATGGGATCGTGATGGGATCGTGATGGGATCGTGATGGGATCGTGATGGGATCGTGATGGGATCGTGATGGGATCGTGATGGGATCGTGATGGGACCGTGATGGGACCGTGATGGGACTGTGATGGGGTTGTGATGGGATCATGATGGGATCCTGATGGGATCGTGATGGGACTGTGATGGGACTGTGATGGGACCTTTCCCATCAGCATCCCGCGGATTCCAGGCAGGAATCCAAGCCTTGAACAGGCACCTCTGGGTGCTGCAGCTCAGGGATGAGCGGGGAGAGAGACAAGGAGGGAAAAAAAGCAGGAAAAATGCCCCAAACCCCCTTTTGCCAGCAGCTCCGGGAGCATCCCCAGCCCCGCGGTCCCCCCGCCAGCCCCCGGCATTCCCGACAAAGCCTCTCCGGGGTTTATTTATCCCCGAGCACCGCGAGTCGCATCGCTGGCGCTCGCTCTCCCTAAATTTAGCCCTTGAATGGAGAGAGATTTCGCAGACGCCTGGCTCTGCCTCTCGCTCCAAAGTCACTCAGTGTTTCCATGAGGAACCCGGGGGGCTCCAATCCGGAGCTCCGCTCGCCGGCACCGTGACAAAAACAAACCCCTCCCCGCGTATTCCAGCGGCGCTGGATTTATCCCTCCCCCCCTCCGGGGATGAGATCAGGATCTGGCCCCGGGGTTTCGATGGGTTTGGAACTCGGCTGATCCAACTCGGCTGATTGTATTCATTTTTCGGGCTCAAAACTCCACCTACAAGTTCCCAGCCTGGGAGGCATTAAAGGCAAATTAATACAAATATTAGAGGCTGGGAAAGGAAAAAAAAAAACGGGAAAACATTGGGGAAGCCAGATTTTTTTTTTTTTTTTTTTTTTTTTTTTTTTTTTTTTTTTTTTTTTTTGGGGAGGGTGTGTGTTTTNGCCTGGTTTTTTTCTATTTTGGGGTTATTTATTTTCTATCTCGGTGCTGCTGGGTCTCCTCGAGCCCTGGCACTGCCCAGGCCGGGCGCTGCTCTGCTTGGCTTCCAGAGCAGCCAGGAAAGCGTTGGGAGAAGAAAAAGAGGTGGCAAAAATCGGGATAACAGCGGAGATTCCCATCGGGGTTTAGTCCTGGATGGAGAGCGCGGGTGCTGCCGCTCCCTGGGGGAGTTTGGCTGATTTTCCAGGGAATGGGAAGGGAGAGGCCTTTGGGATGTGGTTGGGATCCGGAGCAGCCGGCAAGGAACACGGAGAATCCATCCAGGAATCCCTGCTGGGAATCCCTGGGAATCCAGGAGAGAGCTCCTGGCTGGGAAAGGGGATTTGCTCCCCGCATCCAGGGCCAGAGCTCATTCTGGGTGAAAAAAAGGGAATAAATGACAATCCAGCCGGGATCCGAGGCGGATGAAGAGGCCAAAGGCACAGCAGGGACTTCCCAGTGGGATCCAGAATCTCCCTCGGAGCTCCTGCCAAGAGCCAAATCCAGCCTGTCCCTGTAACCCCAAATCCAGCCTGTCCCCGTCACCCCAAATCCAGCCTGTCCCCACTGCCATCCCAAATCCAGCCTGTCCCTGTCACCCCAAATCCAGCCTGTCCCCGCTGTCACCCCAAATCCATCCTGTCCCCACTGTCACCCCAAATCCAGCCTGTCCCCACTGTCACCCCAAATCCAGCCTGTCCCTGCTGCCACCCCAAATCCAGCCTGTCCCTGGATCCCTGCAGGATCCTGGGAAGCAGGGACACACTCAGAGTGTCCCAAAATACTCCGAGAGGGAATTTTTCCCGTCCGCAGCGCGGGGGGACAGCTCGGTGCCAGTCTGGAGGTGACGCTCCCGCTCCTGGCAGGATTTTCCCTTTTCCTCCTTAAACGTGGCCTGGAAGGGGCTCCGGGGCCGTTCCTGGTTCTGGTCAGGAATCGCCGCCTGTCACTTCACGGGAATCACATTTCCCACGCGGATTTTGGCTGCTCCCTCCTGCCCCGGGTGGAAAACCTGCTTCTCCCATTTTCAACCCAAATCCAGGAGCCCGAGGAGGCTGCAAATTCGCGGCGTTGCCGAGCTCACACGGCTTCCCTGAGGCAGGAAGGCTGATTTCCTTCCAGGAGCTGGCATCCAGATGGTCGGAGATCCCTTCCAAGCTCCCAGAACCTGGTGGAAAAGGCCATCCTGTCTCAGGAGCGGTTTTGCATCCCGGCCCGTTGGAAGCGGCGCCTGCCAGCTGCTCCGACACCTCTTTTCCAAGCTTTTCCACCCCAATCCAGCCTGTTCCAAGCTCTTTCTGGAGAACCAGGCTGGTCAGGGCTGTCTGATTTTGGTGGAGGGATAAAATCCCTGTGTTTATTCCCATTTTTTGTGTCGGGCGAGCGCGGAGCCGTTCGGTGGGAAATGCCCGAGTTTGGTTTTGGAGACTCAACCTTTGTCCTTGCCGTGAGAATCTCCAGCCCTGGAATGTTTTATTTTCAGAGGGAATAACCCCAGGGAGACGCCACGGAGGAATCGGGGAGGAATTCCCAGCCCAGGGTGGTTTCTCCCCCTCAGGTCACGCTCCGAAGGATGCGGAGATGGAATTGAACCCAAGGCGGGCAGCTCCGATGTCACTCAGGTGACTTCAGACAACATTCCCAGCTCCAAAACACCCCCTGGATCAGCTCAGCGGAGCGGGAAGGTCCATCCCGGTAAGCCGAGGGAGGGATTTTGGAGAGGAGGAATTCCCAGGGCACAGGGCTCCGGATCCAGGCCCGGCTCCCGGCCTGGGAGCGCTCAGGAACGTGGAATTGTGGAATTGTGGAGGTACAGGCCCTCGGGGGGGGGAAAAAATCCGTTCGGAGCGCTAATGAGGGGCTAATGAGGGGCTAATGAGGGGCTGTGCCCGCACCGGTGTTCCACTGGTTTGACTGGAACGGCTGCGAGCCCGAACTGGGCCCGCGGGGGGGGATTTAAGGGGCCCCCTCCCAGCCCTGCTGGCCCCTGCTCCGGGGCCACCGCTTTGGGAATGACGGCCACCGCTTTGGGAATGGTGGCCACCGCTTTGCTTTCCCATCTGTGCTTTGGGAATGATTCCATGGGGAATTTTATCCCAGTTCCTTTAAAAAAAGGGGTGAGGGTGGGATCTGGAATGGGGGGGTGGTCATGCTGGACCCTCGTGGATCTCAGGGTGCCAGCGCCCCCCAAGTGATGCCGTCCCGTGAGGAGGGGGGGTCAGACTGTGCCCCACAGACCCTGGGGATCGACCCCAAAACCACTTAAACCCCACAAGGAACCCCAAATTTCCACAGGTCCCGGTGCTCCTTCTGCCTCCCCCACGCCCTGAGTGGGGAGGGGTTCGGGCACGAGGGTGCCCTCGCTTTTTGGGGTGCCCACACTGCCCTGGGGGGGGGTCTCCACATTGCCCAGGCGGTGTCCCCTCACTTTTTGGGGGTGCACACCCCACTCTGCCCTAGGGGGGTCCCCACATTGCTTGGGGGTGCAAAGGGCTACCCGTGGGGGTCCCCACATTGCCCGGGGTGTCCCCACCCTTTTTGGGGTGCACAGCCCACTCTGCCCGTGGGGGTCCCTACATTGCCCGGGGGTGCCCCCACCCTTTTCAGACGTGCTCCCCCCACTCTGCCCGTGGGGTCCTGCCCCTCTTTGGGGTTCCCCACCGCGCTGTCCCCCCCGGGCTGGGCGCTTCACCCCGCTCCTTTTGCCGTCCCCCTTAAGCAGCCGTCGGGGCGTGCAGCCACCTTAAGGGAGCCCCTCCCCCGGCGGGCTGGGACGAGCCCTCCCCCTCCCTGCCCGCCGTCCCCTCCCTCGCCGGCCCGGCCCCGCACGGCCCCGCACGGCACGGGGGTTGCCATGACAAGCATTT